>CM033474.1:134396694-134879194 GCA_019447015.1 Hymenochirus boettgeri | reverse complement strand
TATTTAATGTATTGGTGGGTGCAAAGATGAACACCTCAACTTTGAGTGAAGTAGCCATACTTTGCTATGATTGTTAGTTTAAAGCTAAAACTCCCTTTCTTGCTGTAACAAGTAGCATACCGTTAAAACTCCCCCAGCAATGCACAACGCAGCAAAAACCTCACTCTACATTACAGATTTAAAAAAAAATTTAGGAGATTTGGGCAGAAGCAATATTGTGAAGCTTGTGACAGGCTGAGCCCAAACATATTGCACACAATGGTGTACCTTAATGAAACCTATACTATCTGAAGGTGAATGAAACCTTCAGAGCAGATCAATTTGGCTTCATGTTTTTGTTAATGTCCAAATTGAGCACACTGACAAATTACGGGAAAAACAAACAAACAAGGGACCCTAAAGTGAAAAAAATGACTCTCCTTTATCATTTTCTATATTTATAGTGCTGACGGGAACTTGATCCCTTTTTTCTCTTAGTGCTCCCTGTCACTAGATCTCCCCATGTCCTATTTAGCTCACTCCTAGTTATTATTCATTTCTCCTCTCTGTGTCCACCCCCTCCAAAAACTGGGACACAGAAAGTGTGGAGCAGATAGTCTGTGCCTTCATACAGCCAATAGCATTAATTTAACTGTAGGAGTTTAAATGTTTGAGTGTGGAGGATTGGGGGACTTTGTAATTAATTTCTTTAGGTACAGTGCTACATTGGGACTTCAGTAACACTGACAGTAGCTAAATGCATTATTGTGCTGCAGGCACAGAGCAACAGATAATGCTGCTTTTCCTGATCTTTATGCTGAATCAGCTTGCCATGCTGAGACAGAAATTAGCTTTACTTTTATAGAATGGATAGTTTCTTTGTGTAGTGTGTCAAGGGGAGGGGTTGGCTGATTGACAGTTCTTTACTAATCAACAGTTAGCAGCAGAAGTGGTCCAACCTATGACTCCAGGCTTGTCTCAAAAATCTACCAGGGTCTCTACTCTTACCCTTAACAACATGTATTAGATTCAAGATTTGTAGATCTAGACAATTTCAAACATTCTGTGCTGTAAAGGCTTTATTTGTAGTTTCTGCACCACTACATGTTTCGGGTATCAGGTACCCTTTCTTTCAGGTACACTTGAGAAAGGGTACCTGATACCCGAAACATGTAGTGGTGCAGAAACTACAAATAAAGCCTTTTTACAGCACAGACTGTTTGAAAGTGTCTAGATCTACCAATCTTGAATCTAATACAAGTTCCTTACTAACTGTGCCCCACTCCCTTTAAAAAGTAAAACTCAGAGCTAAAAAGCAAGTGATAGGAACAGTGGCGTAGCTAGATATCACTTAGCAAGATTTTAGATGGGGGGGGGGGCGCTAACCCGCAGAACAACCAGTTTGGTGCAGTTAAAACGTACCCAGCCAAACTGCAGCCAGGGTTTGTAAAGGACATGTCCACCCTCCTAAGAATATTTTTTACCTTGTGTAGTTCAGCCCCACAAACCTCATTTTCATTTTACTTCAAAGATGCTGCCAGGCTCAGATATTCTACTTACAAAACCCAACCCTTGCTGGCGTGGCCACACCTCCTCTTTAGTTATGGAACCTAACCCGAGTTCGGGTCAAGCTACGTGAGGTAAAATCCTTCTTAGAAGGGTGGTCTTGTCTACAGGGGACCTGGATGGGCCACCTTTAGATGGTCGTGTCTACAGGGGACCTGGGTGGGCCCCCTTTGGCTCGGGGCCCCATAGCAACTGCTATGATTGCTATAGTGATTCCTATACCCTTGGATAGGAAGGTCACAGAAGAAGAAAAAAGCAGATTTAAGATTGGTGGTAATTATTTCTCATTACGGTCTGATTATTTTTTACATTTTAAAGGGCATGTAAACTGTGCAAAATAATTTTTCCAACTAAAGTATAAGGTGAGTGAAAAAGATTAACAGTGCTAAAATTAAGACATGAATATCAACACATACAGCAAACATTTACAAATATTTGAGAAATAAAACCTACTGTACACGGATGCGCACACACTTGCTCAGGTGAACATGCTCAATTCTTAATATAGCTATAGTATATTTGTCAGTGGTGAAGGAAATCTACATAAATATTTTAAATTGGCTGTGCATGGATTTTTTGATGTTTGCTAACCAAAACAAATAGTACTTCAAGTTAATTGTGAAACTAGAAGGGTGGTTTAGTTTAGGCATTTGTTTCTCCCTAACTTAAGAGGATATGTCAAGTAATGGGATTGCCTAATTTAAATGAAAGGACTCTCTAGTCTAAAGGTGGCCATACATCTATGAGATATTACTTACCCGGCCGAGCATTCACGCGATGTTCATCGATGCTGCCGGAACCGCTTCTCCCGATCGTATATTTGACCGACATGCGATCGCAAAATCCCATTCATTTTGCGATCGCATGTCGGTCAAATGTAAGATCGGGAGAATCGGTTCCGGCAGCATCGAAGGAACATCGCGTGAGCCCTCGGTCGGGTAAGTAATATCTCATAGGTGTGGCCTCCTTTAGTATGCTCAACGGGATGTTCCCACTTTAATTGCGCAGATACAACAAAACACACAATGTTTTGGCCCACAGGCCTTTGCCAAGTGTTCGAGTAGGGTTTTGCAAAGGGTGTGCCAGTGTACACAGGTGTGGAGCCGGAGGTGTACCTCAGAATTTTGGTAGGAGGGAAAAGGTATGATGGGCTAGGTCACCCGACAAGAACCTGCTGTATTTAACCAGACACGGGAAAAAGACCACAACCTGATTTCCCGTGCAAAATCTCACCTCACAATGATCAAGGAGGGGAAGCAAGAAGTTGACTTACTCCAGGGACCTGATAGCCAATCTAGAGGCAACCCACAGCCAAACGTCCCGCTTCTGTACGCAAGTACAGTACAGATCTAAGCAAAATTTCGTGCACAACTAGTGGACTAATCAACAAGATGCCCCAAACCCCTCTAGACGGAACATGCGAGTCGGGGGATTATCGAAGGAAAGAAGACATCCACTGTTCCCTCCTTACCATCTTCCATACCCTGTTACAAGACGTCCTGGCGGAACGGTTCCTCATGGATAGAGCACTACAGGGGATCCACCAAGGCACATAATAACTAGACTGTTACTACTCGGTCAAAGAAGACCTATAGTTCGCAACCAGAACAAAGTGGACATAGGAACTTCCCGTTATGTCAGGACCTGATGAAACATAGGGCCCTGCATCCTGTCCAACAGCAACTGACAGTGGCAAAAATTAGGTGATCCATGAGATGGATATTCACTCTTGTGCTGCTTGGCCCTCCAGGGTACAACTCCACGTGGTTCCACCATAACAGAGAACAAATTCCACTGGCGAAAGACACTTGGACCGGTTCTCTGGAACGACCCCTCAGATGAAAATACCAGTAAGTTAAAACTGTCCACATCCATGAGCCCAAAGAACCAACCATCTACCTGCACAGACCAGAAAAGTACAATTGCCTCCCCCTTGGGACTAAAACTTGTGCACACCCAAGAATGGCCTAAAATTTAACAAGGACCCATGAAGGCACTTATATTTCAACACAGTCAATGTAGTGTAACACTACATTTATTTGTATACAATATACATTGCATAATGCATAAAATATGGATAATTAGATCTTTAATTCCAACAGGTGTTACTTGAGAAAAATTTGCATTGCGAGTGCGTCACGGTCAGAAAGGGTTTGAGAACCACTGTTAGTCAAGTGTTCACACATCTTAAATACCTTTTTAATTTAAGCCACCCATACACAACAATTGGGATGTGATGGGAAGAACCAGTCAAAGTTACCTACCTTGTGGCCCTATAAAACTCTATTTCCATTCCCCCAAAATAAATATGAAAAAGAGGTTAATTTCGCTATTTTCCACCGATTAAGTACTGGATGATGTGAGAATTGATTTTGAAGGGTCATATATGGTATGTTGGTGAGATTTGATTTATATTCTCAACTCTGGGTGATGACCTAATCCAGTTCTTCAGAGATTACATTTAAGTAAATGCTGTCTACTGGGATGATGTTTTACACTCCTTTCAGATTATGGAATAATATGGAGGTATATTCTTTCCACCCCCCTCTTGATTATTATATTATATTGCATATTTTTGTATTTGTACTTGGCATTAAAGCATAGTTTTCAGAATTTTATGAATTCTCTATTTTTAGTGTCCTTCTTTGGAACAGTATGCAATGAGAGCCTTTGCTGATGCACTGGAAATTATTCCCATGTCACTTGCGGAGAACAGTGGCATGAATCCTATTCATACAATGACTGAAGTAAGGGCTAGGCAAGTGAAAGAAAGCAACTCTGCCCTTGGAATTGATTGCCTTCATAAGGGAACAAATGGTAAGGTGTCCCCATATTCATTCATAAGCAGTATTTGTTTGCATAAAATGCTCACATGCAAGTAACAATGCCCTGGAATCTGTTTATTGTTAAAAGGGGGGTGAGGGGCAAACATGATTTTTGCCTTAGTTTAGGGATCTAACATTTTGAGCATGCTGTTTAATGGAGCTGATGTTGTATAGATACTCTAAATAAGGCCTTATTAATGCTAGAATATTTTTCTACTTTGAATTCATACCCCTCTTTATATATGTTGCTGCCTGGCACTGTTTGCCTAAACTAAGCCTGTTATCCACTAAAACTCCTAGATACTTTTCCAAAAGTTTTGCATCGCTCAGAGTACATATATTATATTATAAGCCGCACTTTTAAAACCCAAATAAAGAAAACTGATCTAATACTTGGATGCCTTTTTTTGAAAACTGAGAATTACTGGAATTTTCCCCCCATTTTTAGCTTTTTTTTTTTTTTTTGCTTTACTCTGGATCAGTTGTTTAGTAGGGTTAAAAAGGAGGGTGAAAAGGTTGGACAATGTCTTTATTGAACCCAAATTACTATGTTACCGATCTGCCTGCAGCAATTGCACATCATCTGCAGTTTTTAATGGCATACATAGTTTTGGCATCTGCAAACGGTCCTTTTTTCAATACGCATCTCGAAATCGGATAAACAAGCAAGGCATGTTTATCTGCTAGACCCTATGTTTAGCATATCAATGTTTGTCTTTTGGTGGGTTTCACCTATGTTTTTAATTGTTCTTGGTGCTTATTTACATTTTTGGGGGGAGGTGGGGTTTAATTGTTAAAAGGACATTTTATGTAGGGAATTGCATAAAGGCAATACTTTTGTATACAAGGTCCCTTATACATTTTTGCCATAGTGCAAAATACCATGTCCCACTTAAATCATCCATAGAAAACCCTTTAAAAATTTCCATGTGTAAATTTTTATGTGCATTGGCTCCCTGGTTTCTGGAATGTGTCCAGTCCTGCCACAATTACTGTGAAACTGTGGGGTGACACATTTGGTTAAATTGGGTCCATGAGAATTTTCAGAAGGGTATGTAATCTTAGCTGATATAAGGAACACTATAATTGTGAAGTTGGATAGATCTGTCTCCACCCCAAGGCTGCTCCCCTCCTTCTTTAACAGTCAATGGCTGACTGGGAAAAAGGCAGAGAGCAGAGTGTAGGCCTTTTAAGGCACACAAACATATTCTGCGAACAATAACTTGTTCAAGAATCTCTTTGCATCTTTGTTTTTGTTGAATTATTAAAGAAAAAAGTTGTCAGGAAAACCACACCCACATTTGTTTATCTAGAGTATGATTATGTAATAATTGTAATACAGCCCTTTTTGTTTGTAACCTTTTTTTTGTAATATGTCACTCTTAAGAATAAGTTGAACCCTGCTTAGTATGCTCAAATGTTTTCAGTTTAGCATCATGAATGCAGTAAACACCTACTTTTTTTAATACAATGTAAAATTGGCAAACTGTACTTTGTTCTTCCCAGACATGAAGCAGCAGCATGTAATAGAAACGTTGATTGGCAAGAAGCAGCAGATTTCTTTGGCTACACAAGTTGTTAAAATGATACTGAAGATTGATGACATCCGTCGGCCTGGTGAAACTGAAGAATGAAAAGTGGACTTAAAAGCGCTGTATTGGAATTCATTTCATTTCCACTAAAAGAGCTATGCTATTTATTGTTTAATATGTTTTGCATCTTATATACTGTGCACTCTAGACAATAAACGTAAACAATATTCCTACTCGCGTCTTGAACTGGTGGAAAATTGAGCTAAACTTCAACAGTTAAATTATATTAAAACATTTAAATATTTAAAAAATGATGATCGTAATTTTTCGACCATGATCGAAATTGTAAAACTTACTAAGAATCACTGATGTTACCATGCCTTAGTTTATTTGATTTAGATATCCTGTAATAAGCAAATAAATGTAACTGTGCACTACCTATTCTATAACATTAAAAAATCAAACTAGTGAAGCACGTGCTGCCTTTCAGGATAATCAAGTAGATACTTTAAGAAAACAGACCCCTAGGCGCACTGTATGGAAAATTACAAAACTTTATTACTAAACTTTATTATAACAATGTGGCACAAATATGTATCAAAATGTATTGTTTTAAAAACAATTAAGTGTATATATCAAACAGCCAGCCCCATCAGTTACCACTGTAAGGCAACAGTAACACAATTATATGAAGTAATACAGGTAATATAGAGCCTGCAAGGCTCAACCTCTATTCACACTCCTCTAAAGTGCATTTAATACAAACAACATAGTACAAGACCACATGAAAGCTGAAGTACGGTTAACAAAAATATACTTATTTAAACCGGCAGACGGGCGACCATTGTAACTGTATAGTGTAACGGGTGTAGTCCAAGGGAGCCAGGACTCTAAAGAAGGGAACGTGGGGTGGCTGTTTACCGCCCCAATCTCTGGAAGCGTTTTGATAACCGATTCATCCGCAGGAATAGAGACCTTGTCATTACGTTTCATCTTTGTTTAAAACGTACACTTCTCATAGGCTGATATTCTCTGTGACGTCACTGAACGTTCAAGGCTAGACACACTTCCGCCTTGTCCGTGCTCATCTAATTCACACAATATATTTATAGTTACCAATAATTATACAATGTTTCAAACAATCGATACAATAGTCAACGGATTACCCAAAAGGACTGCAATGTGCGGTTTTAAAGAAAGTTACATTGGACATACGAGGTGGAGACATCAACAAGTTACTGTTAATGCGTGAGTAGAGATGGATTTATAATTTGGGTACAAAGTATCCGTGAGGACTCAATAAGGATTTGGACCGGTTTTTCTTTATCTGGGGGACACTAGACACAGTGACCTGTCCCTTCCGGGAATGCTTTGGTGTTAATAAGCTGGTGTTAATAGGGGAGTGAAATCAATCATGAACAGTGTTCTGAAATGCATGGGAATTGGAACTACAGTGGTTGGCAAAAGTGTTCGTCCCCCTTGAAGTTTTCCACATTTTGTCACATTACTGCCACAATTATGAATCCAATTTATTGTAATTCCACGTGAAAGACCAATACAAAGTGGTGTACACATGAGAAGTGGAACAAAAATCATACATGATTCCAAACATTTTTAACAAATCAATAACAGCAAAGTGGGGTGCGTAATTATTTAGCCCCCTTTGGTCTGAGTGCAGTCCGTTGCCCATAGACATTGCCTGATGAGTGCTAATGACTAGAGTGCACCTGTGTGTAATCTAATGTCGGTACAAATACAGCTGCTCTGTGACGGCCTCAGAGGTTGTCTAAGAGAATCTTGGGAGCAACAACACCATAAAGTCCAAAGAACACACCAGACAGGTCAGGGATAAAGTTCTTGAGAAATTTAAAGCAGGCTTAGGCTACAAAAAGTTTTCCAAAGCCCTGAACATCCCACGGAGCACTGTTCAAGCGATCATTTAGAAATGGAAAGAGTATGGCACAACTGTAAACCTACCAAGACAAGGCCGTCCACCTGAACTCACAGGCCGAACAAAGAGAGCGCTGATCAGAAATGCAGTCAAGAGGCCCATGGTGACTGGAGGAGCTGCAGAGATCTACAGCTTAGGTGGGGGAATCTGTCCATAGGAAGAGTGGCAAGAAGAAAGCCTTTGTTAACAGAAAAGCATAAGAAGTCCCGTTTGCAGTTTGCCACAAGCCATGTGGGGGACACAGCAAACATGTGGAAGAAGGTGCTCTGGTCAGATGAGACCAAAATGGAACTTTTTGACCAAAACACTATGTGTGGCGAAAAACTAACCCTGCACATCAATCAGAACACACCATCCCCACTGTCAAATATGGTGGTGGCAGCATCATGCTCTGGGGGTGTTTCTCTTCAGCAGGGACAGGGAAGCTGGTCAGAGTTGATGGGAAGATGGATGGAGACAAATACAGGGCATTCTTGGAAGAAAACCTCTTGGAGTCAGCAGAAGACTTGAGACTGAGGCGGAGGTTCACCTTCCAGCAGGTCAAAGACCCTAAATATAAAGCCAGGGCAACAATGGAATGGTTTAAAACAAAACATTTCCATGTGTTAAAATGGCCCAGTCAAAGTCCAGATCTAAATCCAATTGAGAATCTGTGTCAAGATCTGAAAACTGCTGTTCACAAACGCTGTCCATCTAATCTGACTGAGCTGGAGCTGTTTTGCAAAGAAGAATGGGCAAGGATTTCAGTCTCTAGATGTGCAAAGCTGGTAGAGACATACCCTAAAAGACTGGCAGCTGTAATTGCAGCAAAAGTTGGTCCTACAAAGTATTGACTCGGGGCTGAATAATTACACACACCCAACTTTGCAGTTATTGATTTGTTAAAAATGTTTGGAATCATGTATGATTTTCGTTCCACTTCTCACGTGTACACCACTTTGTATTGGTCTTTCACGTGGAATTCCAATAAAATTGATTTATGTTTGTGCCAGTAATGTGACAAAATGTGGAAAACTTCAAGGGGGCCGAATTCTTTTGCCAACCACTGTAGTTCCAATTCCCATGCATTTCAGAACACTGTTCATGATTGATTTCACTCCCCTATTAACATCAGCTTATTAACACCAAAGCATTCCCGGAAGGGACAGGTCACTGTGTCTAGTGTCCCCCAGATAAAGACAAACCGGTCCAAATCCTTATTGAGTCCTCACGGATACTTTGTACCCAAATTATAAATCCATCTCTACTCACGCATTAACATTAACTTGTTGATGTCTCCACCTCGTATGTCCAATGTAACTTTCTTCAAAACCGCACATTGCAGTTCTTTTGTTTGTGAATTATGGACTTCAAGCAACTGTTGTGCAATCCTCGTTAGGATTTTTTTCTCCTTCCAATGTCTCCCAGCATTCTGGATGTTACAGAGGTGACCCGATGAGATGTCGTTTGTCGCCGCTTGAAAAAGTGCCCAGTGAGGCTCGAAACATGTCGTGTCTGCACATGTAAAATAAACTTTGCCGGTTGCAGTTATACTGCCTGTTGTCTAAATTGTTACCTCTACTTTAATATACCTTTACATCCATACTCCTTTGCACTGTGTGTGCAGGTGGGGTTTTTGTGCTTACTGATTTTAATGGTCATTATTTTGGATCTCAATCTCCTGGTTGGTAATATAGGGGTTAATGGTCATTATTTTGGATCTCAATCTCCTGGGTTGTAATATAGGGTTAATGGTCACTGTTTTGGATCTCAAACCTTTGTCTGGTAAATATAGGGGTTAGGGCTAGAACGCGAAAATTCCCGCAATTTCCGTTGCGCATACGATTGTGCGTCCGTTCGATTTTTAGGAACGCATGCGTTCATTTTTGGTGCGTTAACATAATGCAAAATGGCTTAAATGCACAAGAATCGCGAAACGCTCGCGGTTTGGTGCATGATTCCTGTGCGTTGCAGTGTGGCCTCACCCTCAATGGTTATTTTGGATCGCAATCTCCTGGGTGGTAATAAAGGGGTTAATGGTCATTTATTTTGTATCTTAACTCTTAGTCTGCTAATATAGGGGTGAATGGTCACTGTTTTGCATCTTAAACTCCTGTGTGGTAATGTAGGGGTTAATGGCCGCTGTTTGGGACCTTGGGTTAATGGTCATTATTTTGGATTTCATTCTCCTGGGTTTATAATATATGGGTTAATGGTCACTGGGACCTTGTCTGGTAATCTTGTGGTTAATGGTCACTGTTTGGGACCTTACTCTTGTCTAATCTAGGGGTTAATGGTCACTGTTGTGGATCTCAAACCCTAGTCTGGTAATATAGGGTTAATCGTCATTGTTTTGGATCTCAGACACTTGTCTGGTAATATCGGGGTTAATGGTCACTGTTGTGGATCCCAAACCCTTGTCTGGTAATATAGGGGTTAGTGGTCACTGTTTTGGATGTCAAACCCTTGTCTGGTAATAAAGGGGTTAAATGGTCATTATTTTGGATCTCAATCTCCTGGGTGGTAATATCTGTGGTCGCTGTTTTGCATCTTAAACTTCTCAAACCCCAACTTAATATTGGGGTTAATAGTCACAGTTTTGGGTCTCAAACTTGCGTGGTAATGTAGAGGTTAATTGGTCACAAGATGATGAAATTGTTTTTTTCTAAACTAAAACCTCCGTATTCAGGTTAAATTGTCTTGTTGGCACTATGCAATAAATTAGTGGGTTTTGGGTTGCAGTTTGGGCACCGAGTCCAGTAATGACAAACCTTTTTGAGGCCAAGGCTTCAAGAGACAATCCTCATATAGATGCTCGACTGCATTTGATGAAATACCAAAACTGCCTTGATTTTGATCTTCAGCATGCGAGTGTCCCATTTTTCAACCTGTGGGACGAAAACCGCCGACAGAACTGGAACATGTCTTTCTGCCCAAAGCAGTATTCATTGAGCCTCTGCCATTACCTGAGTGCATCTGATGCCTTCCTGGTATTTGAGAGCAGTTGTGGCATTGTCTGACTGGATCTAGCAGAAGTGAACTTGTCGGTATGGAAACTAATGTCTCTATGCCGTTTAAAAACTGCATAGGGACTGGGTCATTGCCTATGAGTGATTGCAAAAAAAAGCCTAGGGAACTGGATTGGTCCACGATTCATTATATTGCCAATTTAAGGAAAATGTCAGCTAGACACATCAGGGCCTGCACATCACTAGGCAGACTTTCCTGAAAACATACTAATATATTTATTGCTTGTGAATAATTATGCATGGACATGGAGGAATATAAAAAAAATAGCATTTCTCCATCCAGAGTTCTATTAAAATGATTTGCTTTATTTACAGTTCTATTTAATGTCCAGTGAAAAAATACTTTTGATAGAAATGCAAAGCACCAACACGCCCCCAACCCATATTTTGCATTTTAATAAAATGCCCCTAAAGTAACTTGCCTAACCCAGTCCCTTGCCACTCCTCTCCTTCTTAGCTGACAGCTGCTCTACTTCCTTGTTGCGACAGTTAGTTAAGGCACGATGTGATGACACAACCAATTGCCTAAAGGCTGTGAAAACCACCTTTTGTTATTTTCATCCCTGGCTCCTGAAAAATTGATTAAAGAACAGAAAGTAAGGCATAGCACCTTAACCTCCCACTCTTCAATCAATACATTAAAGGAATAGTTCAAATGGATTCAGACTTTTCAAGTGAACTATTCCTTTAACTGCTTGTGAAGGTTCTCATTCATCCAGGTCATGGTATATCTGTTGTATTCAATTAGATCAACTGGACTTGAAATGTAGTTCTTGAAGACGTTTCGCTAGTCATCCGACTGGCTTTCTCAATTCAGAATGACTTGTACAAGAATCTACATAATTGCCACAGATTCTTGTACAAGTTGCCACAGATTCTTGTACAAGTCATTCTGAATTGAGAAAGCCAGTCGGATGACTAGCGAAACGTCTTCAAGAACTACATTTCAAGTCCAGTTGATCTAATTGAATACAACAGATATTCCTTTAACTGTCCTCCTGGAGGAATATGTTATTATTATTGTGGATTTATATAGCGCCAACATCTTCCTTTTACAATTACATGTATACATTCACATCAGGCCCTGCCCTGAAGAGTTTACTTTCTAAGCACATTTATTTGACACAGACAACCTATCAGTTTGTCTTTATGATTGTGGGGGAAACCGGAGTGCCCGGGGGGGGGGGAAACCAATGTAAGCACAGGGAGAACATACAAACTCCTTGCAGATGTTTTGCAGGGTTGATTCGAACTCAGGACTTCAGTGCTGCAAGGCATCAGTGCTGACCACTGAGCCACTGTGCTGCCTGTTAGAATAAATATCCTGCACTAGTCACGCCGGACCCTGATGCCTGTCTTAGACCCACTGAGAGACCCTTCAGCACTGGGAGAAAGGATTACACAACATGTTAGGTGCAGTAAAATCTCTTTTCTCAGTTTATTCATTTCGTACATTGGAATATATCAAACCAAAAAAAGGGGCTTTGCCAGAGAAAGGGGTATTGCCAGACTTTGTGTCTGCAGATGATGTAATAAAACATCTATTGGAATGCAAGGATAGAGTCAGGTTGACACACAATGTAGGAGGCAAAAGACCTTGAGATAAAATATTATCTACCCCATGAGACAAGGGAAAGAACATCTTAGTACATTTCGAGAACAACAACATCTGAATAATATGAACACAAAATGGCGTCAAAGAACAAAATGGCTGCTATTAGGCCAAGTGATTATAGAGAATATATAAAAACTTAACAGTTCCACCCTTTTATCCCGAAGGGATAACTAAACTGAAATTATATGTAATTTATAGCAAAATTATCAGTGGAAATAGTATTCAGAGCAATTACATCATTATACATAGCAGCATGAGAAACAGTTTTACACTTAGTAGGAAGCTTACAAAATGAAGAGAATATAGAAAAACATTCTGGGGCACATTGAAGACAGCAGCAACAGAGAATCAAAACATATATGATAATTATAATTGTACCAAAAATATTGCGAAGCTGACCCCAGGAGGGAAGCCACCAAAAAAAGCATTTTCCATAAAGAAAATTTACCATCATCTACTTTGATGTGATTGCTAAATTTTTGCAAATTACTGATCTGATATTTAATAGTGAGGGTATGATCAGAAAGATTAAAGCAGCACATACCTTCAACACTTTTACATCCTTGACTATGCAACAGAAATAGCAATCAATAACAGCACGATTCTGGAGAACAGCATGTTCAAGAGTATTATAGTCAGTTAACATATTGGTAAGGATAGAACTTGTTATATTTATTTCTTTAGCTATTAGATTAGATTAGAATCATTTATTGTCGCTGAACACATTAAAACAATGATGTTAGTGAAATTAATAAATTAATAAATACATAGATGGTTCAGATAAAATTATAAACGATCATATTTCAAGGAACAGCATTTAACAGATTGATGGCCGATGGGTAAAAACTTAGCCTAAAGTGTTCAGTTTTACATAAGATGTTTCGATAGAGTCTCCCTGATGGAAGCATGACAAACCAATTTGAATTTGGATGGGAAAGATCCAGACGAATATTCTTTATCCTTTTTAAACATTGAGTCCTGTACAGATCGTTAATAGCTGGTAACTCAATACCTAAAATTTGCTGTGCTTGATTAACTACCTTCTGCATTGCGTTTTTCCCCCTCTTATTGCAGTTCCCATACCAGGCCAGGAAATTATTACAAAGTATACTCTCAACTGTGCTACGATAGAAAGTTGCTAAAATTTTAACAGAAAATTGTTCCCTTTTTAACATTCTAACAAAATGTAATCTGGATTGTGCTTTTTTAATCACACTGATAACATGTTGCTTCCATGTCAGGTCAGAGCTAATAACTGTACCTAAAAACTGTCCACTAGATCTATTTGATTGCCGTTTACTTTTATAGGATTATAGCCCTTCTTCCGCGTGTGCAACCTAAAATCCACAATCATTTCCTTGGTTTTTGCACTATTTATAACCAGATTATTATCTTTACACCACTGTTCGAGCTTGACTATGTCTGCTAGATAATCCCTTTCATCATTGTCAGTAATTAGACCTACTAATGTTGTATCGTCTGCATATTTGATTAAATAGTTAGATTTCCCCCTGAGTTTACAATCACTTGTATAAATTGCATATAGCAGTGGACTAAGAACACATCCTTGGGGACTCCTACATTTAAAAATTTTACGTCAGACAGAATATCATTAAATTTTACAAATTGGGGCCAGTCTACTAAAAAATGTAAAATCCATTTACATAAACTTGTAGGTACTCCTAGTTCTAATAATTTATTAATCAAGGTAAAACTGTATTAAATGCTGAGCTAAAATCCAGAAACAAAATTCTTACATATGAATTACATTTGTCCAAATGAGATAAAACAGTAAACATTAGTGAATTAAGTGCATCAGATGTTGATCTATTCAGCCCATAAGCAAATTGGTACTGATCAAAGTTAAAAGGAATACAATTTTTTAAAAGTTTTATAATTATACGTTTAAAACACTTAGATACTAAAGAAGTGATGGCTATGGGTCTAAAATCATTTACTTCAAGAGCCCTATTACTCTTTGGCAGTGGAGTTATACACAAAGTTTTAAATATTACTGGTACCTCACCTGATGATAAAGATCTATTAAAAATATAACAAGATAAAAGCCAGTTCAGAAGCGCAGAGCCGCAGTACCCTTCCTGGTATTTTATCTGGCCCTGCGGCTTTTCCTGCCTCAACCTTCCTTAAACAGGCCAGAACCTCTTCCTACTCATGCAAGATAAAGCAATTGTCTACCAGTTTATATTGTTAGACCTGGAACGCCTATGATACTAGCACCTAAAACAACAACTTCAGTTTCAGATAGGGGATGCACATTAGACTAGACAATCCTCTGGCATAGTTATAAGATCCCTGCGATTACGTTTACCTGCAGAGAGGAAAGAAGAAGATTGCAAATGTGTGCTTGGCACTATCACCATACTTAATCTACTGATAGCACAAGGACCTCCAGAAATGTTAGCAGGTAAATAAGTGTAGCTCACATTCCCACAGGCCATAACTCATCCCTCTGGAAAAACAATGTGTACATAATTTGATATTGTTTGGTAGGTGACATTACACTTCATGTTATTGCTCACAGAAACACATTTGGCATCAGCAGGGCAAACAAAAATAAAACAAAACTTCAGCAGCAGTAACATTTTGAGTCTGAATCATAACCATATCGACAGTTCATTCACGGGAGATCTGTTGAGGTATTCTGGAAAATTTCAGCGGGTTACACCACCTTCCCGGATAATTGGGATCCAACATCTTATAGTGCTGATCAGTCAGATAGTATTGAGACAGGTTGGAACCGAAACTGGAATAGCGATTAAACAAGTACTTATAATGTCCCGAATTTTTACATTTCCTAAACAAAAGTATTTAGGAGCTTTTTTGAAATATACTCCCAGATGTTACCTGGGGGCAATGGAACACGGGGAGCAATAGAGCGGGAAGCTCTGTTCATTCTAATAACCTTAAAATGGGAAAAACCACAGAATAAGATGAAAAATGAACAGGTCAGGAAAATGTATTTCATCTGGATTTCACACTTTATCACCGGTTTGGAATCTGCGCTCATCTTAATCCTCCTCCTCGAGGGTGGGTGCGTTGTCATCTCTGATGTCATCTGGGTGGTCATCTCGTTCTCCAATCAACAGATTTGGTGCGCGCTTTACTCTGGAAACATGTATCCACGATGGATTGCCTTCAACCAAGATAGCTGTGCGAGTCGCAGGGAGGCTCTAAAGATTTGTGTTGATGTAACGCCTTTACCAAGACCACATCACCTGGTTTGAACGGGTGCGTCAGAGCACTAGAAGGTAAAGGAAAAGACAAAGAAACATCACCATAGATACTATTCAATTTTTCAATCAGTTTTGCCACATAAGCTTCCTGGATAAATTCCAGGTCACCTGTAATTAATGTCCCTGTATTAACTGCCCAAGGCATAGGAAATGGTCTACCCATTAAAATTTCGAAAGGGGACAATTGGGGGGCATACGAATCTCTGCTAATACAGCTGGTAAATAAATATGCCATTTACTGAATGAACCTGCAGTAGCCTTCCTAAGCTTCTCTTTTATTGTCCGGTTCATTCACTCAACAACACCTGAACTCTGGGGATACAAAACTTCTATTCAATCAACATCAATTACACAATCTGCTGTAATACTTTAGAAATAAAAGCTTGTCCTTTATCTGAATCTATTCTAACGGGACAACCCCATCTAGGAATAATTTCCTTACATAAAATTTTAGCAACTGTTTTAGCATCTTCTTTTTACTAAATCTGCCCACAATCACCAATTTACATCCTGTAGTATATTTGGAAAATAAACATTGGGGCTAAGACTTTTAAGAGCCATATTATTACTATAACTATCCCCTCTTTAATAAAGACCCAAAGGTCTAAAAACAATGCTTGAAAAAAAATCTTTAAGAAAAAATGAATCGGGAGAAAACAAAAACTTAAATTTAAATTATAACATTCTCAGGGAAAAAGTAGGAATGCAGGAAAGAAACCAAAAGAAATCGAGTAAAGAGTAGCAACTTAACACATATATGAGATAACATTTCCTTAAACAACATGAAAAGAACTCACAATCATTTCATTTAAACAACTAAAACATAAGGAAGATAATAATCCACAAATTAAATTAATGTAAAGTCAGCTCACCATTCTCATTTATAAACTATCTACTGCCAAATTCTACCAAAACCAACTACATTAAAATCATACCTGGAATCAGTGAACTAACAGCTTAAACCTTAAACAAAACACAGGTACGGGTTAAAGAAAAGATTAAGCTAAATAAACAAAACACGGTAACGGACTAAATTTTAAACAGAATCTGGGAATTGAAGATCTATATACATTATACACAAACACTTACAACAATACCAACTCTAATTGGTAGAGAATCAAATCGGACTGGGGAGAGATTTACATCTATATTTAAATATTAATTGCTTGGGTATTAATTTAACCTGTAATCTTAATACAGTAAATAAAAGGAATATACTATGGGTAAGACCTGAATATATCTAACTTTTAAGACCATAATGGATTTAAAATACTCTGTGAGGCATCGGATAGTTCATGTTCTATTCTCTAGCATTTATAAAACATGATTGGATGTTAATTAAACATTCTCCGTACCCAGTATAATAGAGTTGGAGGCCTCAACGGCCATTGCACTGGCTGCAGAGATGCACAAACATTAAGGCATCCCCTGAACAGTGACTGCCAATGATTTAGGAAAAATAAGTGACTAGTTTCAAGGTGTCTCTGTGATATTGTGATAAAACTGCCGCCATGGTTTTACAATGTTCTCTATAACACAAATGAAAAGATTTATCATAATTCAGAAAGCTCAGAGCAGGGGCAGAGGTAAATGTTATTACAATTATTTAAACATTCTTTGTCATTTTCGGTGTCCATAGAATGATGTTTGGACAGTCTTTAATGGTGCATTTTGGAGCATTTGGTCCCAGTGGGAGCTGGCTGGGATTCATTGTTGGTAAAAGTTCATGAAGCTGACCAATTCAGCTTTATTACAGGGTGTTTGAAACGCAAAAAATGTCTCTATTTCTAGCGGGGCCGACCAGATATTCACCCTTAGATATTATACAACCAAGATATTGAACTGAGTCTTTGCAATATTGTATTTTCTTGAAGCTTTTGATGCAACACAATTGAGGAGAGAGAGACCTTTTTACATACCTCCATGCTCTGGATACACAATAACCACATTAATTAATTAATTGACAATTAACATATTTCAATAATCCTAGAACCATGTGGCTGAACCCATTATTATTTTAACACTTCACAGAGAGCCATAGAGTCTGTCACTGGCAAGTCCACCAAGTCTTTATGTCAAACAGTGACACATGAAATGGGACTTTTCAAAAAAAATGAATACAAAAAGACTGAGCCGTAGCACCAGCTGACACGCAAAAGGAAATCATGTCTTAAAATCAACAACTGTATTACATTGGGTATTGGCAGAAATGCTAATAAGGGCTTAAATATCCGAAACTATAGGAATTATCTGTATTATGAGCGGGCTATAATAGGGGTATAAAATAGAAAGATAGTCTTTGTAATTCCTCATTGCTTTACAAAGGTACAAATCATTGGCAGAATACTATTAATTATATCTTGTTAAAGGGGGTTAGTGGCATTAAAAAATATTCCATACTTCAACTTTTACTTCCAACAAGTTATGCCACTAAAGAAAATTGAGATACACAATTTATTACTAAATCCTGTATTATCAAGTTAATGGGGTAATCTGGTAATAATTTAAAGGAAAAATAAGACAATAACAATAGGCCATCATCCCTATTAGCGACAAATATTTTATATTCTTAGTCTCTGCAGGTACCCCAATAAATCTCTACAAAAGGCTTGCAATCAGCTGAGGGACCATTAATATAAGGAAACTTTGATAGAGAAGCACATAGTCCCTGTATTATTAAAAAAAAACTTAAACAGATTACCTTGTATATCTGAAGAACACAAATAGGATTACACATTTTGTCCATGAGCTGTACCACAGCAAGGGAATCACTTGTGGGAAAATCCATTACAACTGCCATCATAGGCGATATCTATCTGTGACTGTATTTCCACATCCTACTATATGGATATAACGGTTCTCACTAATGATCTAACTTATTACAAATAACATATCTACTATTATTAAGCTGATCATTCTGATAACTCCTCTTTGAAAACCACCAGAAACTCTACCACTTTCTAAATCTTCACTTTCTCAAAAACTATAATATAAAAAAAACTTCCGTATATATTTCTACCTCTATCTGCAATTATATAACTCCCACTAAAACTAGTTACACATGAAATCTACTTTCGTTTCCCACAAGCAAAAAAAAAAGGAAGGGGAAGCGAGGGAGGGGGGAAGCGGGGTGTCACTGTAGACAGATAAAGATTAGACACAGAATTTTACCTTACTTGAAAAATCCAGGAAAGAAAATACATTTATAATAGAAACCATTCTAAGTGAAGCCAGCATTATCCAAATTTAACCTCATTTATTTATATTAAATTAAATTCTAATAAAATTCACTAAAAGAGCTCTCAATGAGAATATACATCTTTTATCCAATCCAATATATTATCCAACCGTGCACCTAATCCTCTGGCGTTTCCCAGGAAAATTCTTCGGAACAAAAAAAGGGGCTTTGCCAGAGAAAGGGGTATTGCCAGACTTTGTGTCTGCAGATGATGTAATAAAACATCTATTGGAATGCAAGGATAGAGTCAGGTTGACACACAATGTAGGAGGCAAAAGACCTTGAGATAAAATATTATCTACTCCATGAGACAAGGGAAAGAACATCTTAGTACATTTCGAGAACAACAACATCTGAATAATATGAACACAAAATGGCGTCAAAGAACAAAATGACTGCTATTAGGCTAAGTGATTATAGAGAATATATAAAAACCTAACACTGCCCATGCTTTCCATTCGCTCCAACTTTCACACAAGGCTTCCTCTGCAAGAGCAAATAGTAAAATATAAGACTAAAGAAATGACACGTGAGGAGACTCCATTTTGCAGAGAAAGCCTTATGCAGAATGTGTCCGATTTGTAGTGTCATGGAGGACATCCTCATGGTAACACCCTCTCCCATTATTACATGACAGGACTTTTGCAGTGTTACTAGCCTCCTTTATAACTGCTTAGAGCCAGGGGAGTGTTGGGGGGGGGGGTTTACTGGTTTCTGAAAACCCCCGTCTCCTAGTGTCCATAAACTGTTACATTGTCAACTGAGCAGCATTTGTTTGTTTCAAAAATGTATTCAGTCTGCCAAGTGATTGACAGCAGCATAGAGAAACTGTATCAATATAACCCTGCAGTTGCCGGAGGTGATTGCTGAGACTGGATTTATATACAGTACTTAGGGCTATGCCCCACTAGGCTATTTTGTTGAGCAGAGTCAGCGCAGAGCTCGGCGCACACCAATAGAAGGGGATGGCCATGGCCCCACTATCTCTGCTGCCCTGAGCTGTGCTGCCAACCCTTTTCATTGTGCATGTGATCACCGTTGGGGCTAGTGAGGAGATTACTCTAATCGACGCAATCAGGGCAATACCTGCCATCACTGGGAAAGTCCCTTCCTCCCCTAGCTGTGGATCAGTGAACTTTGATCTGTTTAACAGTGAAAGGTGCCATTCAAAAAACGGTACCCTTAGCTACCTCAGGGTGTTCCATAATAAAATGCTATTGCAATATTAATTTGTCATCTAAGAGTGATATCAACTACTAGCTATAATGTCAGTCGTGAATTTTTTTTTTTTTTAATTTAAAAAACATTAAAAAAAACTGTAACTAATACAGAATATACAGTAACACATTCAGGGTTATTCAATAAAAGTTCTTATCATTAAAAACGGTGCTAATTTTGCCCCAACCAATCAGATGTTGGCTTTCAAATGTTAAATAATATCTGATTGGTTGGGGCAAAATTAGCATCATTAGCATCATGTTTTTCCATATTATTGGGAACAGAATTGTTCTTAATCACTCTAAGGCATTGTGAATAAATAATTCCCCTCTTTTGAGACTCTGGATGGCAACTGGTGGTGTAAACCAATGTGTTACGATCCGTAGGTTTGGAATACAATGTAAAACATATTGATTCTCTTTCCTTATAAATCCTCAGATCCAAGTAATCAATTGTGTGTGAGTTAGCCACCATGATCAGTTTAACAGGAGACTCCAACTGATTCAAAGCATTTCCAAAATCCGCACATTCGTCCATGGTACCCTTCCACAAAAAAAAAGGTCATCAATGTACCTTTTGTAAATTCAAATCTTTTCTTTATATTTCAGATAAATGTATTGGGTGTCTAAATCCTCCAAAAACAAGTTAGCAAATGATGGGCCAACATTAGAACCCATCGCTGTGCCTGACATTTGTTGAAAGAATGCAGTTTCAAGTCGGAAGTAGTTAATTGATTAATTAATCAATGAGAAGCTCAAAAGGTCCATAAGGAACTCTATAGGTAGTGTAACATGCACTGCCTTCAACAACGCTCTTCTACACACCTCCACTCCCTGTACTTGGGGTATTGGGGTCTGTACATCACAGGCCATAAACACTGTCCCCTGTAACATGCCCTGATATTCAAGGAGGTTTTTGTTGTCCTTTAAATATAACATATTTTTTAACTATTGGCTGGAGAAACGAGTCCACATAAGGGGTGACAGGTTTAAATTATGACCCTCGGGATGCTACTATGGGCCGGTCTGGTGGTGCAGTGGATGATTTTTGTATCTTGGGTACCGTATATATGATTGGTACCATATGGTTTTCGCTTATTAAATAGACCATTGTCTCAATCAAAATCCACCCACTGTTTTTCGCCATCTGCATCCTATCGTCAAGGGCTTTTTAAAGATGTTTAGTGGGATCCCTTGTCAGTCTTTTATATGTACCTTTTTTCCAGCTGGGACAGCAATTCCTTCCCATAGTATTCAATATCCAGTAGTACTATAACGCCTCCCTTGTCCGCTGGTCAGATGATCAAATTAGGATCCTTTTTTAATGCTAATAGCGCTGCCCTTTCACCTGCTGAGAGGTTGGAATATTTCAGCTTTTTATATTTGTCTTTAACAATAGTTTTAAAAATGTCATGTTTAACCATTTCCCCAAATACTTTTATTGATGATGCTGTACTGGGTGGGTCATAGGTACTCATAGGTACTAGGGTTAGGGTTATATTCCCTGAATTTGTCTTGTAACTTCAATTGACATTGGAACTTATACTGTATAAATCAATATCATCATGTAGGGTTGTCAGGACAAAAGTAAGGCCTTTATTGGGGAGTTTATTTTCATCAGCGGTTAATGCAAGATGACTCAAATTATAAATTACATTCTTTTATTGGGTCTGGAGGGCAGTCTTTCTCTTTTTGTAAACACCCCCCCTCCCCCCTCCTCGTCCTCAGTCATTTTCATCTGCTCTTGTTTTTGTAGTGGATCGTGTCATCACCCCTAAAAAAACTTACATTGTGGTTATCGCCCAATGTACCAGTTTTATTATGTTTTCTGTCCTCTTTGTCCTTCATTGTCATTGTGCTTACCTTAATAAGCTCCTTGCTAACTCATTCTATTACTAATAGCTATAGATGAAACAAGCATCTGTTGAGGATTCCCCACCACTTTGAGCAAAACTCTTGATCAGAATGGCCTATTGTTTGTACATTGCCTACCCTAAAGCCTTCTGGAATATGCTGTGCAAATAAAGATTGTTTGTTTTTTTAAGTGTGAGTAATTGGAAGAAGCCCTCCCGATTATTAGTATCGGAGCCCAACGACCCAGTAGAATCCGTGAACAGGATCTTTTGTATATCCTCCTGTGCGAAGACCAAGAACCTGAGGAAGATGGCATTAACAGGAAAATGGCTACAGAAAAAAAATTCGAAAATGTGGGAAATACGTATTTTCGAAAATTTCCGAAATTACAAGGATTTCTCGTATTTTCAAGGATTTTTTCATTTTAATGGGTTTTAATGGGTCCGCTCGCGGATTTTGCGAAGTTCGGACATCTCTAGTTATCAGTATATTCTTTCTCCATCCTTATCCTCTTTGTAACAATCTTTTGAGGATCCCTATAGTCTATTCATGATATTCTACGGTACATTGCCCCTAACCACCCTAACCAAAATCTAAAAAATTAGATTATACATCCTTTTAGATCTCGATACTTTGTTATCTTTTAACATCCATTTGGAGTATCCATTGTATTCATTATAACACGGCCTTTCCATTAGTGTCTTATCATACATTGTCACTTTTTTATTATAAGGGTTTGGATACATATTTAAGTGAATTCAGTAATATAAATTCCTTTACTTATTAAGGAGTATAAGTATTTCTGTATTTTTCTAAAATAGGTGATAAAATAACTTATTTCCTTTTTAGGTTGTTCGGAGCTTATTAGAGATCACTATTTGGCCATTGAGGGCCTTGAAATGTGATAGTTATTAGAAGGGAGAGAGTAAATTAGTGTTGATACGTTGGCTCCATCTGAGTACACTTTAGTACGTTATATTTATCTTGCCTCTTTGTCTAAGGTCGATGCAACAGATTGGACACGAAATGTGTCCAGAGACCATTTAGTTTAACTTGATCTTTATTTGTAATTTTCGACTTTGATACTGCATAGATTGTCCTGATTTTAATATTTGGAAATATAGCATTGCACTTGTCACTTTTAATTGCACTGTATCACTTTATATTGCTTGCACTATTATGGGTTGTCCCATGATGATATCACAGGATGACGCCCCCCACACCTCAGCCGATTGGTTGGAGATTGAGTTTTAAACTTGCCCTACACTGTGGTTCAGATGTTCTGAAGACGGCCCCGCGTTGGGGGCAGAAACATGTCAAGTGTTTTTTGAGTGAATAAACACGTCTTTTGCTTCTTAACAAGACCCGTGCGTGTGCCCAATTTTGGACTATTGTATACATATATATATATATATATAATGTAAAGAAACGGAGGCACTCACAGGACTTAGTCAATCTAGTAAAACAAGATTGCTTAAACAATTTATTGCTTAAAGTTAACCCTTTCGGTGCCAGCAGAGTTTACCATTTTCTGACCGTTTGTGCCAGAAGAATTTTCGGGATTTTGCCCTCAATCAGTTTAGACTCATTTTACAGTAGGAAACCCCCCAGTAAATCAGGAATATTAGAGATTGTGTTTTTCAGCACAGTGTGTACTTTAACATTGTAACAAAAATTTTTAACTTTTCTGGAGATTTCACTGAATTTTTAAGTAAAATATGTAGAAAAATTTAAAATTTTCATGGGTTTTCCCCATTTTTATTAATAGTTATCTTAAGGTTATGCACAAAAATCTTACTATTTCTAAAAACTCTGATACTCCCGAGTACAAAAACACCAGATACATGTCAGTACCGCTCTTTACCTGTACAGGAGCCCCCCTTAACTAAAACAGCACTTTCAAGAATATTACAGCAAATTGAAATGTACACCCACTTCTGATGGTTAAAATAGAATATCTACCAAATTAACTAAAATATCCCCACAAGTGAGATATTTTTAGATACTACATACCTGCAGGATTTTATGAGTGAGGTAAGTTTTGATCACAATCCAGATACCTGGGCGCAGCTCTTCATCCAATTGTAATTGTAATTCACATAAAAAAACAAATGTGAATGTCAACTAAAAACTGTACAGGAAAGTTCAAAAGCATCTCAATTATGACACCAAAAAATCCGCTGCACTGAATGACCGGCAGCTGCGTCCGTGATTGGCTGCCGCTCAGCCAATCACAGACGCGACTGCCGGTCCCGCCCCTCTGCTTGCATTTTCTCGCAAGCAGAGGGCCAGCAGCGCTGCAGAGGAAAGAGGGGAGGTAAGTAAAAGTTTGGGGCACTTTCTAAACCTAAAAATGAAGCGGTTAGGGCTGGGAGACCAGGGGGAAGGCTATATCAAAAAACAGTTTTAAGGGTGGACATACCCTTTAAGCCATTGTTTAAAACTAGAAAGGCAAAGTTTAAGTATAAACTTTGCCTTTGCCTTTATATATTGTTGTTTTTTACTTACCCTTTAAATATGGCTGTCACATGAATTAAAGGCAGGTCAGTTGGTGTGTGTACTCATGTCAGGTTGGGGGATAAAAGATTAACTTTTTTGATGATTGGTCAAAATGTGTTTTTTTTTTTTACTATACTTTAAATTTTTGCCACATGAATGAATGGGTACCTCAGTTGGTGTATGTTGGAAGTTAAAAAAACAAACTTTTTGGATTATTGATCAAAATTTATTTTTGACTATTCCCTTTAAATATGACTGCAACAGTAATGGAGGGGTAGGTTTGTAGGTGTGTGTATCTATGCCCCGTGGGGATTAAAAAAACAAAGGTTTTTTTTCACCTACCCTCCTTCATGAAAATGAAAGAGGGTAGGTGAGTAGGCATGTGTACCTGTATCAGGTTGGAAGTTAAAAAACAAACTTTTTTAATGATTGGTCAAAATTCTTTTTTTAATCTTAGTTACCCTTTAAGTATGGTTGCAACAGTAATGGAGGGGTAGGTCAGTAGGTGTGCGTATCTATGCCCCATGGGGATTAAAAAAAACAAAGTTTTTTGATTATTGATCAAAATTAGTTTTTTAAAAATTAGTTACCCTTTAAGTATGGCTGCCACAGTAATGTATAAGTAGATCAGTAGGTGTTTGTACCTGGAATATTCAATTGTTCAGTGAAATCCCGCCAGGTAGATTGTGAGGTGCACTCCCTGTAACCTGTGCCACGTCAGGTAAGTATCAATTCTATTATAGTTGATAAGGAAGCACACTCAAATAGAATATTATCACAACAGTTCCATTTATTAAATGCTCAACACACAAACCAGGTACACAACATTTCGGGGGGTCCAACCCCCTTCCTCAGGTGTGTGTACCTGGGTCTGGTTGAGGATGTATGTCTTTTTTGTGTTTCCAACCATAAAACTATCTTTTATTGAGGATAAATCTAAATTAGTTTTTTTTAACTTTAGTTACCCTTTAAGTATGGCTGCCACAGTAATGGATAAGTAAATCAGTAGGTGTGTGTACCTGGGTCTGGTTGAGGGTGTATGTCTTTTTTTTTATGTTTACAACCATAAAACTATCTTTAATTGAGGATAAATCTAAACTAGATTATTTTACTTTAGTTACCCTTTAAGTATGGCTGCCACAGTTATAGATAAGTAGATCGGTAGGTGGATGTACCTGGGTCTGGTTGAGGGGGTATCTCTTTTTTTGTGTTTACAACCATAAAACTAACTTTTATTGAGGATATATCAAAAAAAATTTTTTTTTAACTTTATTTACCCTTTAAGTATGGCTGCCACAGGAATGGAAAGGTAGGTCAGTAGGTGTGTGTACCCATATGAGGTTGGGGGTATGTGTTTTTTTATGTATGACTATATAACTAAATTTCATTGATGATTGATCAAAATTTGTTTTTTGACTATAGTTACTCTTTAAGTATGGCTTCCATGGGAATGGAAAGGTAGGTCATTAGGTGGGTGAACCTGTGTCTGTGTAGTGGGTTGGGGGTATCACCGTTTGTATTTATGACCATGAAACAAACTGTTTTGAAATATCCACATTTGAGGATTGTTACCATTATAGTCTATGGGGGAAATGCCCCGAAATTCGCAGATAACGCCTTAACGCTTCCTGCAGATTCCTTAGCTAGAAGATAGCACACTTCTCCTATATGCCCCACATGTCTGTACCAAATTTCATGTCTCTAGGTCAAAAACTGTGGGAGGAGATACAGTCCAAAAAAGTAGAAAAATAAAACGGAAGAAGAAGAAGAAATAGAAAGAACAGGAATTTGGCTTTTTCAAGCCAAATTAACAAGTTCTTTCCCTACCCTGGTGTTAGTATAGTATAGTATTTGAGGATGAATAAACATGAGTCCAACCAGTCCAACCTACTCAGCAATATCCTCATTTCCTACCTTGCTGTTAATCCAGAGAGAGGCAAAAAAAAATACATCAGAATTATAAAAGGGAAACAAATTCCCTTCCACAATCAGAAATATCACTGAATCAACCCCACCTTATGTATCAATACCAGTAACATGCAACATTCCTTGTGTTTAGAAACTCATCAAGTTTTTTTTTAACTATCCAATGAACCGGCCATCACCACATCCACTGGAAGACAGTTCCACGTTTTTACCATTTTCACAGTGAAAAAACCCATTTGAACTTAAAGACTAAACTTCTTTTCAAGTGTCCTCTTGTTCTATGTTGAACAATGTTCTATTGGTGAACAATGCCTCAGTTTATTGTATGGCCCGTTAATACTTAAGCCCCATAAACATCAACTCTCTGCATCCTATCCATCAACCAATTTTCTATCGATATATACAAATCTGCCACCGCAGCCTAACAGACTTTAGCATATATATTAGTCGCCAATGGGGGACTGAACCAAAGCCTTGGAAAAATCCAAGTATACTACATCTACTGCTATGCCAGAGTCTAAATTTCTACATACTTCCTCATAAAAGCCATGCCGATTACTACTTATAAGGTCAGTCCTTGAAACATACTGTAGAATATGTTTCCGTATCAAACTTTCCAGTATCTTCCCCACTACTGATGTTAAACTTACAGATTTGTAGTTAACCAGCTGTGAACGACTACCCTTTTTGAATATTGGAAATACATCAGCTTTTTTCCAGTCAAGAGGCACACTTCTGGACACAAGGGAATCTACGAAAATAAGGGGAAATGGCCTAGATAAAACTGAATTTAGCTCCCTAAGGACTCGAGGATGTATTTTATTTGGTCCAGGAGCTTTTTTAAAGGGCAATTATAGTGAGAAAATTGTTTTTTTTTAATTTCTTCTAATGTATCCTATAAGTCATCCCATCCACCAGGGTACCTTTAGTTTCTTTAAATTCTTCATAGTCCCCGAGATATAAGCCTTTGAATATGCTGTGATTTGTAGGAGCTGCTACACCTCATCTGTCACTCAAAGGCACACACCCACACAATCCAAAGCTCCCATGCAGTACTGTCACACACTCTCTCACCCACACTATATGTACCATGTGCAACATATAGTCAAATGCTGTAGTGCTAAACACAATCAATAAACCATTAACCCAGCAATATGAGCATAACACACTATAAAACAGCCCCTCCCCCCCAAGACAAAATATCTTATATACATACAAAACCAGTGACTCAAATGGAACACTAATACAGTATATATAATACAGTAATACAGACTATATACCAAACAAGACACACAGTGCAATCTATGAAATATATAGACTAAAGCAAATGAAATGTATCAGGACAACAAGCAGTGTCACTGTGTTTGTGAAGGTCTCTCACTACAAGCTGCTGTTACACTGACTCTCTCTTCAGTGATTATGATCTCAGCTAAGCAGGGGAGAGATATGAACTTTAGGTAAAAAATAAATAACAATTAGCAAAGTTAGAGAACAGGCAGAGTTCAGTAACTTACTTGTAAAGAATCTCAGCACCACTTGTCCTCCTCTCTCCCCCTCTGCCCCTCCCTTCAGCATATTGCTACTTTTTGCAGTCTAGCTCTGGAAGGGAGGGGTCAACAGGATGTCAGCACTTCATTTAAAGTCCTTTCAACTGACAATGCTCGGGACCTGTATACAGGCCCGTCACTGCTTGAGGGGGAGAGGGGGAGGGGGACTACACAGCTTGGTACAAACTTCTGCCAGTGTGAAAAAATGAAGCCACACAGAAACATGAAAGTAAGGCAGCTTATACTAAGTGATCTATACATTGTATACAGACAAAGTTTTTTTTTCACTATAGTTGCCCTTTAATATAATCCTTATTTAGTTTTTTCTGCCGCAAATTCTCGGTTAACTAAAGTGCAATTCCATTTTTGATCCCATTATTACTACTATACTGCTTTCTGTACTTGGATCTGCTATAGTACTGTATATGCAGAGGAAAAAATTTGTTCAAAACATTTACTTTTTGCCATCCTCTGTAACTATCCCCATTTATTAATGGCACCACTTTTTTAGTCCTCATCTTCTTAATATTTAAATAGTTTACCGTAATTGTTTAGGGTTAGTGTTGCTTTGTTCAGCTATCTTAACTTCATTATTAATTTTAGCTAGCTTAATTTCTTCTTTCAATTCCTTTTAGAATTTTTTTTTTATAAACATAATTTTTATTGATTTTCTCATTATATGATTATACATTTCTATATAATAAACATCTATACAGTTTGAAAAATATAAGTATATTTTAAACATTGAACAATTTTGTATTTGCACAGTCGTTTATACAGTACATTATTTTGTAACATTCTGTTAAGGATTTTCCTTCTTTTATAGAGAAAAGAGAAGGGGTAATTCGGTTATTTTGGGGGGGAAATTGGGGTGGAAGGGGGAGAAGGGGTAGTTACAGGCATAGAGTCAAGTGTTCTCTTGTTATATTTTGTTTGTTTTGTTTTTGTCTTTGGCATAGTTTCCAGTATGAGTAGCAGACATGAATTAGGATTATGTCTTTTGTTTCAGGTTGTATGTTATTGTAGCATAATCTAAGTAAATCTATATTTGGATTAATTCTTCAGATCATTGATCTAGGGTCTATGTACCACTGTTCCCATGCGTGGTAGAATTTGACAAATTTGTTTTGTGAAGTTGCGTGTATTTTTTCAAACTGCATATTTGTTGTTACTTGCTTTTGAATCATATCAAGTTTTGGGGTTTTGGATGTGAGCCAATGTTTGGCTATTATTGTATGAGTTATGGTAAATATGTAATACAGTATTGTTCTTTGGTCAATGGGGAAGCCATCTAGATCTATTAGTAGGAGGGCAAATTGGTGGGTGAGTCTGTATCTGTTGTTGAATAAGTTTTGTATTTTTAACCAAGCTTTTTTGATTTTATTGCAGTCCCACCAGATGTGGATCAATGTGCCTGGGCATTTCATACATCTCCAGCAGGTAGGTGAAGTAGATTTATTCCATTTTGCTAGCTGGTTTGGGGTTCTATGATATCTGTATAGCATCTTTCTCAACATTTCCCAGTGATTTACACATCTGGATAATTTAAATTGTAATATAAAGGCTTTAGACCATTGTTCTTCTGTAAGTGTTTGGTTGAAGTCCTTTTCCAATTTTTGTATCGTTATATTTGTTATGTTTTCTTTTTGCTAGGTAGAAGATTCCAATTGATTTAATTGTTATGGGTATTTGTGGTGGGAATATCAATTCTGTGTTCTCAAAAGATTTGGTGAAATATTTGTTTCTAGATAAAAAGCTGAGAATTTGTAAATGTTTGTAAAATTCATTTTTGGGGACTTTATTACTTTTTTGTAGATCATTGAATGGTATGTATGTACCATTGTGGAACAGTTGTTGGAGTGTGTTTATTTCATAGGGTTTCCAGTCTATCTTGAAATTGGGGATTATTAGATTGAAGCTATTTAGTTGTATATCTTTGAAGAGAGGTATTAGGAATTTTTGATTCTGGTTTATTTTGGACCAAATCCTCAATGACGTCTCAGATGTAGGTAAGATATTTAGATTGGTTTTGCATCCTAGAAGGGTTGCTCCCAGTAATTGTTTTAAGGTAAGAGGATTTATTTCCACTGTTTCGATTTGGTGCCATATTTTAGTTGGGTCGTCTTCTTCAGTCCACCATTTTCTTGTTTGGTCCATTATGGCTGCTTGGTAGTAGTCGTATAATATGGGAGCGGCTATTCCGTCTGCTTGTTTGGTTTTTACTAGTGTATTCCTTTTGGTTCTTGTTTTTTTTTTGTTGCCATACATATGTTGAGATTAGGTTTTGTGCTTAGTTAAAATATTTGTTTGGTACCTGGATTGGTACTGCTCTAAAAATATGTCGAAATTGTGATAGAATCATCATTTTCACTATTGCCACTCTTCCTAACGTTGACCATGTGGTTGAATTCCAGGATTCCATAAGATTTTGTATTTTTGGTAGTAATGAGATATAATTGTTATTGTAGGGTTCTTTGTTATTGTTCGATAATGTTATTCCCAGATATGTTATCTTATTTGTATTCCAGTCATATGGATATTTACTGGATAAATATATTTTTAAGGCATATGATACGTTGGTTGTTAGAACTTGAGATTTCGTTGTGTTTATTTTGTAGTATGATATTTTGGCGAATTCCTCTATAAGGTTATTGACATGAATAAGTGATTGTATGGGATTGCTTGGAGTTAAAATTACATCATCTGCGAATAATCCTATTTTTTAGATTTTTTGTTTTACATTTATGCCATGGATATTTTTGTTTTCTCTAATTTTTTGGGCTAATGGTTCCATAATTAGGGCAAAAATTAATGGGGAAAGGGGGCATCCTTGTCGGGTGCCATTTGTTATATGTATTGTTTCTGATAACATTTGTGATATGTATATTTGGGCTGAAGGGTTGCAGTATAGTGTTGGTGGCTGTTTTGAATTTGTTTGGTATTTGAAATTTGTCTAGTACTGAGTTCATGTAGTTCCAATTGATCCTGTCGAACGCTTTTTTAGCATTCAGCGTTATAAATGTTGAGGTTACTTTTCTTTTTTGGGTCCAGTTTATGAGGTTACCGTATATACTCGAGTATAAACCGAGTTTTTAAGGTTAAAAAAATACCTTAAAAATCTATACTCGGTTTATACTCGGGTCATAGGTAAATTGGGCTGGAAAAAAAAAATTGTTAAGTGAAGAATACGGCAGTAGCCGGTACCTTACTATTCCAGCATCGGAGTTGCAGGACAGGACACCAGCGGACCACCGGAGCAGAGTAAGGCAGTAAGGCAGAGTGACAGCGCGACCATCGGAGCTGTAAGGCAGAGCGCGCGGGACGTGCGTAACTTACGTGCCCGCGCGCTCTGCTGACGTCACCCTTCCAGTACCGGACCCTGCCTATAATGGAGGAGCCTTCTGACAGCTCGACCAGAGAACTTGTCCAAGACCCTTCTACCAGCACTTCCAATAGTAAGGGACATGTTCTTCATAGGCTCTTCTTCATTTTTTGTGCATGGGGTGGTTTGGGGGTGGGGTGGGGGGGGGTGCTGGGGTGGGAATGGCTGCTGGGTAGTACTGTACATTTACAGTACCAGTACAGTAATGTCCAACATGTTTTTTAATAGGCTCTTCTTCATAGGCTCTTCATTTTTTGTGCATGGGGTGGTTTGGGGGTGGGGTGGGGGGGGTGCTGGGGTGGGAATGGCTGCTGGGTGGTACTGTACTGTACATTTACAGTACCAGTACAGTAATTTATTGTATTACAGTTATTTAAAGCATTCCAGCACTTGCCACAAAGCATGCTGGGAGTTGTAGTTTACAAACATCTGAATTGCAATGGTTAATACCGGTAGATTATTATTACGGTACTACGGTATATGGTATTAGGGCAATAGGCTCTTTTTATTGTTTATTATACCATAGCTGTTTTACTTCAGTGCTTCGTTTGTAATTTTTATGTGGTTGCTGGGAAATTTTTCTTACTGGTTCTTCTGTGTTTTTTTAATTAGAACAACCAAAACCACTGTGCGAGCTTGACAGGTCTGCGAGATAATAATCCCTTTCAGTTCTCAGTGGCATACTAGGCCTACTATGGTGATATCGTCCTGCAATATTGATTAAAATAGTTAGATGTCCCCCTGCCCGGAGTTACAACTCACAGGGTAGAAATCTTGCCTCTAGCCGGTGGACTAGAACACATCGGGGGGACTGCCCGCCTCCTAACAGTGAATAAAACAATTTTACGCGGCAACAGAATAAGCAATTAAATTGTAAAGTGATGAGGGTGGTGGGGAGGACGTTAACTGTTGGGGGGGGGGGTGGGGTGTGATGTTTAAAGTTGGTGGGTGTTGGGGTGGGGCCAGTCTACTAAAAAATGTAAAATCCATTTACATATAACTTGTAGGTACTCCTAGTTCTAATAATTTATTAATCAAGGTAAAACTGTATTAAATGCTGAGCTAAAATCCAGAAAACAAATTCTTACTATGAATTACATTTGTCCAAATGAGATAAAACAGTAACATTAGTGAATTAAGTGCATCAGATGTTGATCTATTCACCCATAGCAAATTGGTACTGATCATTTAAAGATACAATTTTTTAAAAGTTTTATAATTTACGTTTAAAAACTTAGATACTAAAGAGTGATGGCTATGGGTCTAAAATCATTTACTCAAGAGCCCTATTACTCTTGGCAGTGGAGTTATACACAAAGTTTTAAATATTACTGGTACCTCACCTGATGATAAAGATCTATTAAAAAATAACAAGATAAAAGCCAGTTCAGAAGCGCAGAGCCGCAGTACCCTTCCTGGTATTTTATCTGGCCCTGCGGCTTTTCCTGCCTCAACCTTCCTTAAACAGGCCAGAACCTCTTCCTACTCATGCAAGATAAAGCAATTGTCCCCAGTTTATATGGTTGGACCTGGAACGCCTATGATACTAGCACCTAAACAACAACTTCAGTTCAGATAGGGGATGCACATTAGACTAGACAATCCTCTGGCATAGTTATAAGATCCCTGCGATTACGTTTACCTGCAGAAGGAAGAAGAGATTGCAAGGTTTGCTTGGCACTATCACCATACTTAATCTACTGATAGCACAAGGACCTCCAGAAATGTTAGCAGTAATAAGTGTAGCTCACATTCCCACAGCCATAACTCATCCCTCTGGAAAAACAATGTGTACATATTTGATATTGTTTGGTAGGTGACATTACACTTCATGTTATTGCTCACAGAAACACATTTGGCATCACAGCGGGCAAACAAAAATAAAACAAAACTTCAGCAGCAGTAACATTTTGAGTCTGAATCATAACCATATCGACAGTTCATTCACGGAGATTCGTTGAGGTATTCTGGAATTCAGCGGGTTACACCACCTTCCCGGATAATTGGGATCCAACATCTAATAGTGCTGATCAGTCAATAGTATTGAGACAGGTTGGAACCGAAACTGGAATAGCGATTAAACAAGTACTTATATGTCCCGAATTTTTACATTTCCTAAACAAAAGTATTTAGGAGCTTTTTTGAAATATACTCCCAGATGTTACCTGGGGGCAATGGAACACGGGGACAATAGAGCGGAAGCTCTGTTCATTCTAATACCTTAAAATGGGAAAAACCACAGAATAAGATGAAAAATGAACAGGTCAGGAAATGTATTTCATCTGGATTTCACACTTTATCACCGTTTGGAATCTGCGCTCATCTTAATCCTCCTCCTCGGTGGGGTGCGTTGTCATCTCTGATGTCATTGGGTGGTCATCTCGTTCTCCAATCAACAGATTTGGTGCGCGCTTTACTCTGGAAACATGTATCCCGATGGATTGCCTTCAACCAAGATAGCTGTGCGAGTCGCAGGGAGGCTCTAAAGATTTGTGTTGATGTAACGCCTTTACAAGACCACATCACCTGGTTTGAACGGGTGCGTCAGAGCACTAGAAGGTAAAGGAAAAGACAAAGAAACATCACCATAGATACTATTCAATTTTTCAATCAGTTTGCCACATAAGCTTCCTGGATAAATTCCAGGTCACCTGTAATTAATGTCCCTGTATTAACTGCCCAATAGGAAATGGTCTACCCATTAAAATTTCGAAAGGGGACATTGGGGGGCATACGAATCTCTGCTAATACAGCTGGTAATAAATTGCCATTTACTGAATGAACCTGCAGTAGCCTTCCTAAGCTTCTCTTTTATTGTCCGGTTCATTCACTCAAACACACCTGAACTCTGGGGATACAAACCTTCTATTCAATCAACATCAATTACACAATCTGCTGTAATACTTTAGAAATAAAAGCTTGTCCTTTATCTGATCTATTCTAACGGGACAACCCATCTAGGAATAATTTCCTTACTAAAATTTTAGCAACTGTTTTAGCATCTTCTTTTTACTAAATCTGCCCACAATCACCAATTTACATCCTGTAGTATATTTGGAAAATAAACATTGGGGCTAAGACTTTTAAGAGCCATATTATTACTAACTATCCCCCTTTAATAAAGACCCAAAGGTCTAAAAACAATGCTTGAAAAAAAATCTTTAAGAAAAAATGAATCGGGAGAACAAAACTTAAATTTAAATTATAAACATTCTCAGGGAAAATAGGAATGCAGGAAAGAAACCAAAAGAAATCGAGTAAAGAGTAGCAACTTAACACATATATGAGATAACATTTCCTTAAACAACATGAAAGAACTCACAATCATTTCATTTAAACAACTAAAACATAAGGAGATAATAATCCACAAATAAATTAATGTAAAGTCAGCTCACCATTCTCATTTATAACTATCTACTGCCAATTCTACCAAAAACCAACTACATTAAAATACCTGGAATCAGTGAACTAACAGCTTAAACCTTAAACAAACACAGGTACGGGTTAAAGAAAAGATTAAGCTAAATAAAACAAACACGGTAACGACTAATTTTAAACAGAATCTGGGAATTGAAGATCTATATACATTATACACAAACACTTACAACAATACCAACTCTAATGGTAGGAATCAAATCGGACTGGGGAGAGATTTACATCTATATTTAAATATTAATTGCGGGTATTATTTACCCTGTAATCTTAATACAGTAAATAAAGGAATATACATGGGTAAGACCTGAATAATCTAACTTTTAAGACCATAATGGATTTAAAATACTCTGTGAGGCATCGGATAGTTCATGTTCTATTCTCTAGCATTTTAAAAACATGATTGGATGTTAATTAACATTCTCCGTACCCAGTATAATAGAGTTGGAGGCCTCAACGGCCTTGCACTGGCTGCAGAGATGCACAAACATTAAGGCATCCCCTGAACAGTGACTGCCAATGATTTAGGAAAAATAAGTGACTAGTTTCAAGGTGTCTCTGTGATATTGTGATAAAACTGCCGCCATGGTTTTACAATGTTCTCTATACCACAATGAAAAGATTTATCATAATTCAGAAAGCTCAGAGCAGGGCAAGAGTAAATGTATTACAATTTTTTAAACTTCTTTGTCATTTTCGGTGTCCATAGAATGATGTTTGGACAGTCTTTAATGGTGCATTTTGGAGCATTTGGTCCCAGTGGGAGCTGGCTGGGATTCATTGTTGGTAAAAGTTCATGAAGCTGACCAATTCAGCTTTATACAGGGTGTTTGAAACGCAAAAATGTCTCTATTTCTAGCGGGGCGCACCAGATATTCACCCTTAGATATTATACAACCAAGATATTGAACTGAGTCTTTGCAATATTGTATTTTCTTGAAGCTTTGATGCAACACAATTGAGGAGAGAGAGACCTTTTACACCTCCATGCTCTGATACACAATAACCACATTAATTAATAATGACAATTAACATTTCAATAATCCTAGAACCATGTGGCTGAACCCATTTTATTTTAACCTTCACAGAGAGCCATAGAGTCTGTCACTGGCAAGTCCACCAAGTCTTTATGTCAAACAGTGACACATGAAATGGGACTTTTCAAAAAAATGAATACAAAAAGACTGAGCCGTAGCACCAGCTGACACGCAAAAGGAAATCATGTCTTAAAATCACAACTGTATTACATTGGGTATGGCAGAAATGCAATAAGGGCTTAAATATCCGAAACTATAGGAATTTCTGTATTGAGACGGGCTATAATAGGGGTATAAAATAGAAAGATAGTCTTTGAATTCCTCATTGCTTTACAAAGGTACAAATCATTGCAGAAATACTATTAATTATATCTTTAAGGGGTTAGTGGCATTAAAAAATATTCCATACTCAACTTTTACTTCCAACAAGTTATGCCACTAAAGAAAATTGAGATACACAATTTTCTAAATCCTGTATTATCAAGTTAATGGGGTAATCTGGTAATAATTTAAAGGAAAAATAAGACAATAACAATAGGCCATCATCCCTATTAGCGACAATATTTTATATTCTTAGTCTCTGCAGGTACCCCAATAAATCTCTACAAAGGCTTGCAATCGCTGAGGGACCATTAATTAAGGAAACTTTGATAGAGAAGCACATAGTCCCTGTATTATTAAAAAAAAACTTAAACAGATTACTTGTTATATCTGAAGAACACAAATAGGATTACCATTTTGTCCATGAGCTGTACCACAGCAAGGGAATCACTGTGGGAAAATCCATTACAACTGCCATCATAGGCGTATATCTATCTGTGACGTATTCCACATCCTACATATGGAATAACGGTTCTCACTAATGATCTAACTTATTACAAATAACATATCTACTATTATTAAGCTGATCATTCTGATAACTCCTCTTTGAAAACCACCAGAAACTCTACCACTTTCTAAATCTTCACTTTCTCAAAAACTATAATAAAAAAAACTTCCGTATATATTTCACCTCTATCTGCAATATTATAACTCCCACTAAAACTAGTTACACATGAAATCTACTTTCGTTTCCCACAGCAAAAAAAAAAAGGAAGGGGAAGCGAGGGAGGGGGGAAGCGGGGTGTCACTGGAACAGATAAAGATTAGACACAGAATTTTACCTTACTTGAAAAATCCAGGAAAGAAATACTTTTATAATAGAAACCATTCTAAGTGAAGCCAGCTATCCAAATTTAACCTCATTTATTTATATTAAATTAAATTCTAATAAAATTCACTAAAAGAGCTCTCAATGAGAATATACATCTTTTATCCAATCCAATATATTATCCACCGTGCACCTAATCCTCTGGCGTTTCCCAGGAAAATTCTTCGGAACAAAAAAAGGGGCTTTGCCAGAGAAAGGGGTATTGCCAGACTTTGTGTCTGCAGATGATGTAATAAAACATCTATTGGAATGCAAGGATAGAGTCAGGTTGACACACAATGTAGGAGGCAAAAGACCTGAGATATAATATTATCTACTCCATGAGACAAGGGAAAGAACATCTTAGTACATTTCGAGAACAACAACATCTGAATAATATGAACACAAAATGGCGTCAAAGAACAAAATGACTGCTATTAGGCTAAGTGATTATAGAGAATATATAAAAACCTAACACTGCCCATGCTTTCCATTCGCTCCAACTTTACACAAGGCTTCCTCTGCAAGAGCAAATAGTAAATATAAGACTAAAGAAATGACACGTGAGGAGACTCCATTTTGCAGAGAAAGCCTTATGCAGAATGGTTCCGATTTGTAGTGTCTGGAGGACATCCTCATGGTAACACCCTCTCCCATTATTACATGACGGGACTTTTGCAGTGTTACTAGCCTCCTTTATAACTGCTTAGAGCCAGGGGAGTGTTGGGGGGGGGGTTTACTGGTTTCTGAAAACCCCCGTCTCCTAGTGTCCATAAACTGTTACATTGTCAACTGAGCAGCATTTGTTTGTTTCAAAAATGTATTCAGTCTGCCAAGTGATTGACAGCAGCATAGAGAAACTGTATCAATATAACCCTGCAGTTGCCGGAGGTGATTGCTGAGACTGGATTTATATCAGACAGACTTAGGGCTATGCCCCACTAGGCTATTTTGTTGAGCAGAGTCAGCGCAGAGCGGCGCACACCAATAGAAGGGATGGCCATGGCCCCACTATCTCTGCTGCCCTGAGCTGTGCTGCCAACCCTTTTCATTGTGCATGTGATAACCGTGGGGCTAGTGAGGAGATTACTCTAATCGACGCAATCAGGGCAATACCTGCCATCACTGGGAAAGTCCCTTCCTCCCCTAGCGGTGGATCAGTGAACTTTGATCTGTTTACAGTGAAAGGTGCCATTCAAAAAACGGTACCCTTAGCTACCTCAGGGTGTTAATAATAAAATCTATTGCAATATTAATTTGTCATCTAAGAGTGATACAACTACTAGCTATAATGTCAGTCGTGAATTTTTTTTTTTTTTAATTTAAAAACATTAAAAAAAACTGTAACTAATACAGAATATACAGTAACACATTCAGGGTTATTCAATAAAAGTTCTTATCATTAAAACGGTGCTAATTTTGCCCCAACCAATCAGATGTTGGCTTTCAAATGTTAAATAATATCTGATTGGTTGGGGCAAAATTAGCATCATTAGCATCATGTTTTTCCATATTATTGGGAACAGAATTGTTCTTAATCACTCTAAGCATTGTGAATAAATAATTCCCCTCTTTTGAGACTCTGGATGCAACTGGTGGTGTAAACCAATGTGTTACGATCCGTAGGTTTGGAATACATGTAAAACATATTGATTCTCTTTCCTTATAAATCCTCAGATCCAAGTAATCAATTGGTGTGAGTTAGCCACCATGATCAGTTTAACAGGAGACTCCAACTGATTCAAAGCATTTCCAAAATCCGCACATTCGTCCATGGACCCTCCACAAAAAAAAAGGTCATCAATGTACCTTTTGTAAATTCAAATCTTTTTCTTATATTTCAGATAAATGTATTGGGTGTCTAAATCCTCCAAAAACAAGTTAGCAAATGATGGGCCAACATTAGACACCATCGCTGTGCCTGACATTTGTTGAAAGAATGCAGTTTCAAGTCGGAAGTAGTTAATTGATTAATTAATCAATGAGAAGCTCAAAAGGTCCATAAGGAACTCTATAGGTAGTGTAACATGCACTGCCTTCAACAACGCTCTTCTACACACCTCCACTCCCTGTACTTGGGGTTTGGGGTCTGTACATCACAGGCCATAAACACTGTCCCCTGTAACATGCCCTGATATCAAGGAGGTTTTGTTGTCCTTTAAATATAACATATTTTTTAACTATTGGCTGGAGAAACGATCCACATAAGGGGTGACAGGTTTAAATTATGACCCTCGGGATGCTACTATGGGCCGGTCTGGTGGTGCAGTGGATGATTTTGTATCTTGGGTACCGTATATATGATTGGTACCATATGGTTTTCGCTTATTAAATAGACCATTGTCTCAATCAAAATCCACCCACTGTTTTTCGCCATCTGCATCCTATCGTCAAGGGCTTTTTAAAGATGTTTAGTGGGATCCCTTGTCAGTCTTTTTATATGACCTTTTTTCCAGCTGGGACAGCAATTCCTTCCCATAGTATTCAATATCCAGTAGTACTATAACGCCTCCCTTGTCCGCTGGTCAGATGATCAAATTAGGATCCTTTTAATGCTAATAGCGCTGCCCTTTCACCTGCTGAGAGGTTGGAAATTTCAGCTTTATTATTTGTCTTTAACAATAGTTTTAAAAATGTCATGTTTAACCATTTCCCCAATACTTTATTGATGATGCTGTACTGGGTGGGTCATAGGTACTCATAGGTACTAGGGTTAGGGTTATATTCCCTGAATTTGTCTTGTAACTTCAATTGACATTGGAACTTATACTGTATAAATCAATTCATCATGTAGGGTTGTCAGGACAAAAGTAAGGCCTTTATTGGGGAGTTTATTTTCATCAGCGGTTAATGCAAGAGGACTCAAATTATAATTCATTCTTTATGGGTCTGAGGCAGTCTTTCTCTTTTTGTAAACACCCCCCCTCCCCCTCCTCGTCCTCAGTCATTTTCATCTGCTCTGTTTTTGTAGTGGATCTGTCATCACCCCTAAAAAAACTTACATTGTGGTTATCGCCCAATGTACCAGTTTTATTATGTTTTCTGTCCTCTTTGTCCTTCATTGTCATTGTGCTACCTTAATAAGCTCCTTGCTAACCATTCTATTACTAATAGCTATAGATGAAACAAGCATCTGTTGAGGATTCCCCACCACTTTGAGCAAAACTCTTGATCAGAATGGCCTATTGTTTGTACATTGCCTACCCTAAACCTTCTGGAATATGCTGTGCAAATAAAGATTGTTTGTTTTTTTAAGTGTGAGTATTGGAAGAAGCCCTCCATTATTAGTATCGGAGCCCAACGACCCAGTAATCCGTGAACAGGATCTTTTGTATATCCTCCTGTAAGACCAAGAACCTGAGGAAGATGGCATTAACAGGAAAATGGCTACAGAAAAAAAATTCGAAATGTGGGAAATACGTATTCGAAAATTTCCGAAATTACAAGGATTTCTCGTATTTCAAGGATTTTTTCATTTTAATGGGTTTTAATGGTCCGCTCGCGGATTTTGCGAAGTTCGGACATCTCGTTTCAGTATATTCTTTCTCCATCCTTATCCTCTTTGTAACAACTTTTGAGGATCCCTATAGTCTATTCATGATATTCTACGGTACATGCCCCTAACCACCCTAACCAAAATCTAAAAAATTAGATTATACATCCTTTTAGATCTCGATACTTTGTTATCTTTTAACATCCATTTGGAGTATCCATTGTATTCATTATAACACGGCTTTCCTTAGTGTCTTATCATACATTGTCACTTTTTTATTATAAGGGTTTGGATCATATTAAGTGAATTCAGTAATATAAATTCCTTACTTATTAAGGGTATAAGTATTCTGTATTTTTCTAAAATAGGTGATAAATAACTTATTCCTTTTTAGGTTGTTCGGAGCTTATTAGAGATCACTATTTGGCCATTGAGGGCCTTGAAATGTGATAGTTATTAGAAGGGAGAGAGTAAATTAGTGTTATACGTTGGCTCCATCTGAGTACACTTTAGTACGTTATATTTTCTTGCCTCTTGTCTAAGGTCATGCAACAGATTGGACACGAAATGTGTCCAGACCATTTAGTTTAACTTGATCTTTATTTGTAATTTTCGACTTTGATACTGCATAGATTGTCCTGATTTTAATATTTGGAAATATAGCATTGCACTTGTCACTTTTAATTGCACTGTATCACTTTATATTGCTTGCACTATTATGGGTTGTCCCATGATGATATCACAGGATGACGCCCCCCACACTCAGCCGATTGGTTGGAGATTGAGTTTTAAACTTGCCCTACACTGTGGTTCAGATGTTCTGAAGACGGCCCCGCGTTGGGGGCAGAAACAGTCAAGTGTTTTTTGAGTGAATAAACACGTCTTTTGCTTCTTAACAAGACCCTGGCGTGTGCCCAATTTTGGACTATTTTATACATATATATATATATATATAATGTAAAGAAACGGAGGCACTCACAGACTTAGTCAATCTATTAAAACAAGATTGCTTAAACAATTTATTGCTTAAAGTTACCCTTTCGGTGCCAGCAGAGTTTACCATTTTCTGACCGTTTGTGCCAGAAGAATTTTCGGGATTTTGCCCTCAATCAGTTTAGACTCATTTTACAGTAGGAAACCCCCCAGTAAATCAGGAATATTAGAGATTGTGTTTTTCACACAGTGGTACTTTAACATTGTAACAAAAATTTTAACTTTTCTGAGATTTCACTGAATTTTAAGAAAATATGTAGAAAAATTTAAAATTTTCATGGGTTTTCCCCATTTTTATAATAGTTATCTTAAGGTTATGCACAAAAATCTTACTATTTCTAAAAACTCTGATACTCCCGAGTACAAAAACACCAGACAGATACATGTCAGTACCGCTCTTTACCTGTACGGAGCCCCCCTAAAACTAAACAGCACTTTCAAGAATATTACAGCAAATTGAAATGTACACCCACTTCTGATGGTTAAAATAGAATATCTACCAAATTCTAAAATATCCCCACAAGTGAGATATTTTTAGATACTAACTACCTGCAGGATTTTATGAGTGGGTAAGTTTTGATCACAATCCAGATACCTGGGCGCAGCTCTTCATCCAATTGTAATTGTAATTCACATAAAAAAACAAATGTGAATGTCAACTAAAAACTGTACAGGAAAGTTCAAAAGCATCTCAATATGACACCAAAAATCCGCTGCACTGAATGACCGGCACTGCGTCCGTGATTGGCTGCCGCCAGCCAATCACAGACGCGACTGCGGTCCCGCCCCTCTGCTTGCATTTTCTCGCAAGCAGAGGGCCAGCAGCGCTGCAGAGGAAGAGGGGAGGTAAGTAAAAGTTTGGGGCACTTTCTAAACCTAAAAATGAAGCGGTTAGGGCTGGGAGACCAGGGAAGGCTATATCAAAAAACAGTTTTAAGGGACATACCCTTAAGCCATTGTTTAAACTAGAAAGGCAAAGTTTAAGTATAAACTTTGCCTTTGCCTTTATATATTGTTGTTTTTTACTTACCCTTTAAATATGGCTTCACATGAATTAAAGGCAGGTCAGTTGGTGTGTGTACTCATGTCAGGTTGGGGATAAAAGATTAACTTTTTTGATGATTGGTCAAAATGTGTTTTTTTTTTACTATACTTTAAATTTTTGCCACATGAATGAATGGGTACCTCAGTTGGTGTATGTTGGAAGTTAAAAAAACAAACTTTTTGGATTATTGATCAAAATTTATTTTGACTATTCCCTTTAATATGACTGCAACAGTAATGGAGGGGTAGTTTGTAGGTGTGTATCTATGCCCCGTGGGGATTAAAAAAACAAAGGTTTTTTTTCACCTACCCTCCTTCATGAAAAGAAAGAGGGTAGGTGAGTAGGCATGTGTACCTGTATCAGGTTGGAAGTTAAAAACAAACTTTTTAATGTTGGTCAAAATTCTTTTTTTAATCTTAGTTACCCTTTAAGTATGGTTGCAACAGTAATGGAGGGGTAGGTCAGTAGGTGTGCGTATCTATGCCCCATGGGATTAAAAAAACAAATTTTTTGATTATTGATCAAAATTAGTTTTTTAAAAATTAGTTACCCTTTAAGTATGGCTGCCACAGTAATGTATAAGTAGATCAGTAGGTGTTTGTACCTGGAATATTCAATTGTTCAGTGAAATCCCGCCAGGTAGATTGTGAGGTGCACTCCCTGTAACCTGTCCACGTCAGGTAAGTATCAATATTAGTTGATAAGGAAGCACACTCAAATAGAATATTATCACAACAGTTCCATTTATTAAATGCTCAACACACAAACCAGGTACACAACATTTCGGGGGGTCCAACCCCCTTCCTCAGGTGTTGTGTACCTGGGTCTGGTTGAGGATGTTATGTCTTTTTTGTGTTTCCAACCATAAAACTATCTTTTATTGAGGATAAATCTAAATTAGTTTTTTTTAACTTTAGTTACCCTTTAAGTATGGCTGCCACAGTAATGGATAAGTAAATCAGAGGTGTGTGACCTGGGTCTGGTTGAGGGTGTATGTCTTTTTTTTTATGTTTACAACCATAAAACTATCTTTAATTGAGGATAAATCTAAACTAGTTTTTACTTTAGTTCCCTTTAAGTATGGCTGCCACAGTTATAGATAAGTAGATCGGTAGGTGGATGTACCTGGGTCTGGTTGAGGGGGTATCTCTTTTTTTGTGTTTACAACCATAAAACTAACTTTTATTGAGGATATATCAAAAAAAATTTTTTTTTAACTTTATTTACCCTTTAAGTATGGCTGCCACAGGAATGGAAAGGTAGGTCAGTAGGTGTGTGTACCCATATGAGGTTGGGGGTAGTGTTTTTTTATGTATGACTATATAACTAAATTTCATTGATGATTGATCAAAATTTGTTTTTTGACTATAGTTACTCTTTAAGTATGGCTTCCATGGGAATGGAAGGTAGGTCATTAGGTGGGTGAACCTGTGTCTGTGTAGTGGGTTGGGGGTATCACCGTTTGTATTTATGACCATGAAACAAACTGTTTTGAAATATCCACATTTGAGGATTGTTACCATTATAGTCTATGGGGAAATGCCCCGAAATTCGCAGATAACGCCTTAACCTTCCTGCAGATTCCTTAGCTAGAAGATAGCACACTTCTCCTATATGCCCCACATGTCTGTACCAAATTTCATGTCTCTAGGTCAAAAACTGTGGGAGGAGATACAGTCCAAAAAAGTAGAAAAATAAAACGGAAGAAGAAGAAGAAATAGAAAGAACAGGAATTTGGCTTTTTCAAGCCAAATTAACAAGTTCTTTCCCTACCCTGGTGTTAGTATAGTATAGTATTTGAGGATAATAAACATGAGTCCAACCAGTCCAACCTACTCAGCAATATCCTCATTTCCTACCTTGCTGTTAATCCAGAGAGAGGCAAAAAAAAATACATCAGAATTATAAAAGGGAAACAAATTCCCTTCCACAATCAGAAATATCACTGAATCAACCCCACCTTATGTATCAATACCAGTAACATGCAACATTCCTTGTGTTTAGAAACTCATCAAGTTTTTTTTTACTATCCATGAACCGGCCATCACCACATCCACTGGAAGACAGTTCCACGTTTTTACCATTTTCACAGTGAAAAAACCCATTTGAACTAAAGACTAAACTTCTTTTCAAGTGTCCTCTTGTTCTATGTTGAACAATGTTCTATTGGTGAACAATGCCTCAGTTTATTGTTGGCCCGTTAATACTTAAGCCCCATAAACATCAACTCTCTGCATCCTATCCATCACCAATTTCTATCCTATGATATATACAAATCTGCCACCGCAGCCTAACAGACTTTAGCATATATATTAGTCGCCAATGGGGGACTGAACCAAAGCCTTGGAAAAATCCAAGTATACTACATCACTGCTATGCCAGAGTCTAAATTTCTACATACTTCCTCATAAAAGCCATGCCGATTACTACTTATAAGGTCAGTCCTGAAACATACTGTAGAATTGTTTCCGTATCAAACTTTCCAGTATCTTCCCCACACTGATGTTAAACTTACAGATTTGTAGTTAACCAGCTGTGAACGACTACCCTTTTGAATATTGGAAATACATCAGCTTTTTCCAGTCAAGAGGCACACTTCTGGACACAAGGGAATCTACGAAAATAAGGGGAAATGGCCTAGATAAAACTGAATTTAGCTCCCTAAGGACTCGAGGATGTATTTTTATTGGTCCAGGAGCTTTTTAAAGGGCAATTATAGTGAGAAAATTGTTTTTTTTAATTTCTTCTAATGTATCCTATAAGTCATCCCATCCACCAGGGTACCTTTAGTTTCTTTAAATTCTTCATAGTCCCCGAGATATAAGCCTTTGAATATGCTGTGATTTGTAGGAGCTGCTACACCTCATCTGTCACTCAAAGGCACACACCCACACAATCCAAAGCTCCCATGCAGTACTGTCACACACTCTCTCACCCACACTATATGTACCATGTGCAACATATAGTCAATGCGGTAGTGCTAAACACAATCAATAACCATTAACCCAGCAATATGAGCATAACACATATAAAACAGCCCCTCCCCCCCAAGACAAAATATCTTAATACATACAAACCAGTGACTCAAATGGAACACTAATACAGTTATATATAATACAGTAATACAGACTATATACACAAACAAGACACACAGTGCAATCTATGAAATATATAGACTAAAGCAAATGAAATGTATCAGGACAACAAGCAGTGTCACTGTGTTTGTGAAGGTCTCTCACTACAAGCTGCGTTACACTGACTCTCTCTTCAGTGATTATGATCTCAGCTAAGCAGGGAGAGTATGAACTTTAGGTAAAAAATAAATAACAATTAGCAAAGTTAGAGAACAGGCAGAGTTCAGTAACTTACTTGTAAAGAATCTCAGCACCACTTGTCCTCCTCTCTCCCCCTCTGCCCCTCCTTCAGCATATTGCTACTTTTTGCAGTCTAGCTCTGGAAGGGAGGGTCAACAGGATGTCAGCACTTCATTTAAAGTCCTTTCACTGACAATGCTCGGACTCTGTATACAGCCCGTCACTGCTTGAGGGGGAGTAGACAGAGAGGGGAGGGGGACTACACAGTTGGTACAAACTTCTGCCAGTGTGAAAAAATGAAGCCACACAGAAACATGAAAGTAAGGCAGCTTATACTAAGTGATCTATCATTGTATACAGACAAAGTTTTTTTTTCACTATAGTTGCCCTTTAATATAATCCTTTTTAGTTTTTTCTGCCGCAAATTCTCGGTTAACTAAAGTGCAATTCCATTTTTGATCCCATTATTACTACTATACTGCTTTCTGTACTTGGATCTGCTATAGTACTGTATATGCAGAGGAAAAAATTTGTTCAAAACATTTACTTTTTGCCATCCTCTGTAACTATCCCCATTTATAATGGCACCACTTTTTTAGTCCTCATCTTCTTAATATTTAAATAGTTTACCGTAATTGTTTAGGGTTAGTGTTGCTTTGTTCAGCTATCTTAACTTCATTATTAATTTTAGCTAGCTTAATTTTCTTCTTTCAATTCCTTTTAGAATTTTTTTTTTATAAACATAATTTTTATTGATTTTCTCATTATATATTATACATTTCTATATAATAACATCTATACAGTTTGAAAAATATAAGTATATTTTAAACATTGAACAATTTTGTATTTGCACAGTCGTTTATACAGTACATTATTTTTAACATTCTGTTAAGGATTTTCCTTCTTTTATAGAGAAAAGAGAAGGGTAATTCGGTTATTTTGGGGGGGAAATTGGGTGGAAGGGGGAGAAGGGGTAGTTACGGCATAGAGTCAGTGTTCTCTTGTTATATTTTGTTTGTTTTGTTTTTGTCTTTGGCATAGTTTCCAGTATGAGTAGCAGACATGAATTAGGATTATGTCTTTTGTTTCAGGTTGTATGTTATTGTAGCATAATCTAAGTAAATCTATATTTGGATTAATTCTTCAGATCATTGATCTAGGGTCTATGTACCACTGTTCCCATGCGTGGTAGAATTTGACAAATTTGTTTTGTGAAGTTGCGTGTATTTTTTCAAACTGCAATTTGTTGTTACTTGCTTTTGAATCATATCAAGTTTTGGGTTTTGGATGTGAGCCAATGTTTGGCTATTATTGTATGAGTTATGGTAAATATGTATACAGTATTGTTCTTGGTCAATGGGGAAGCCATCTAGATCATTAGTAGGAGGGCAAATTGGGGGGTGAGTCTGTATCTGTTGTTGAATAAGTTTTGTATTTTAACCAAGCTTTTTTGATTTTATTGCAGTCCCACCAGATGTGGATCAATGTGCCGGGCATTTCATACATCTCCAGCAGGTAGGTGAAGTAGATTTATTCCATTTTGCTAGCTGGTTTGGGGTTCTATGATATCTGTATAGCATCTTCTCACATTTCCAGTGATTTAACCATCTGGATAATTTAAATTGTAATATAAAGGCTTTAGACCATTGTTCTTCTGTAAGTGTTGGTTGAAGTCCTTTTCCAATTTTTGTATCGTTATATTTGTTATGTTTTCTTTTTGCTAGGTAGAAGATTCCAATTGATTTAATTGTTATGGGTATTTGTGTGGGAATATCAATTCTGTGTTCTCAAAATTTTGTGAAATATTTGTTTCTAGATAAAAAGCTGAGAATTTGTAAATGTTTGTAAAATTCATTTTTGGGGACTTATTACTTTTTGTAGATCATTGAATGGTATGTATGTACCATTGTGAACAGTTGTTGGAGTGTGTTTATTTCATAGGGTTTCCAGTCTATCTTGAAATTGGGGATTATTAGATTGAAGCTATTTAGTTGTATATCTTTGAAGAGAGGTATTAGGAATTTTGATTCTGGTTTATTTGGACCAAATCCTCAATGACGTCTCAGATGTAGGTAAGATATTTAGATTGGTTTTGCATCCTAGAAGGGTTGCTCCCAGTAATTGTTTTAAGTAAGAGGATTTTTTCCACTGTTTCGATTTGGTGCCATATTTTAGTTGGGTCGCTTCTTCAGTCCACCATTTTCTTGTTTGGTCCATTATGGCTGCTTGGTAGTAGTCGTATAATATGGGAGCGGCTATTCCGTCTGCTTGTTTGGTTTTTACTAGTGTATTCCTTTTGGTTCTTGTTTTTTTTTTGTTGCCATACATATGTTGAGATTAGGTTTTGTGCTTAGTTAAAATATTTGTTTGGTACCTGGATTGGTACTGCTCTAAAAATATGTCGAAATTGTGATAGAATCATCATTTCACTATTGCCACTCTCCTAACGTTGACCATGTGGTTGAATTCCAGGATTCCATAAGATTTTGTATTTTTGGTAGTAATGAGATATAATTGTTATTGTAGGGTTCTTTGTTATTGTTCGATAATGTTATTCCCAGATATGTTATCTTATTTGTATTCCAGTCATATGGATATTTACTGGATAAATATATTTTTAAGGCATATGATACGTTGGTTGTTAGAACTTGAGATTTCGTTGTGTTTATTTGTAGTATGATATTTTGGCGAATTCCTCTATAAGGTTATTGACATGAATAAGTGATTGTATGGGATTGCTTGGAGTTAAAATTACATCATCTGCGAATAATCCTATTTTTAGATTTTTTGTTTTACATTTATGCCATGGATATTTTTTTTTCTCTAATTTTTTGGCTAATGGTTCCATAATTAGGGCAAAAATAATGGGGAAAGGGGGCATCCTTGTCGGGTGCCATTTGTTATATGTATTGTTTCTGATAACATTTGTGATATGTATATTGGGGCTGAAGGGTTGCAGTATAGTGTTGGTGGCTGTTTTGAATTTGTTTGGTATTTGAAATTTGCTAGTACTGAGTTCATGTAGTTCCAATTGATCCTGTCGAACGCTTTTTTAGCATTCAGCGTTATAAATGTTGAGGTTACTTTTCTTTTTTGGGTCCAGTTTATGAGGTTACCGTAATACTCGAGTATAAACCAGTTTTTAAGGTTAAAAAATACCTTAAAAATCTATACTCGGTTTATACTCGGGTCATAGGTAAATTGGGCTGGAAAAAAAAAATTGTTAAGTGAAGAATACGGCAGTAGCCGGTACCTTACTATTCCAGCATCGGAGTTGCAGGACAGGACACCAGCGACCACCGGAGCAGAGTAAGCAGTAAGGCAAGAGAGCAGCGCGACCATCGGAGCTGTAAGGCAGAGCGCGCGGGACGTGCGTAACTTACGTGCCCGCCGCTCTGCTGACGTCACCCTTCCAGTACCGGACCCTGCCTATAATGGAGGAGCCTTCTGACAGCTCGACCAGAGAACTTGTCCAAGACCCTTCTACCAGCACTCCAATAGTAAGGGACATGTTCTTCATAGGCTCTTCTTCATTTTTTGTGCATGGGGTGGTTTGGGGTGGGGGTGGGGGGGGTGCTGGGGTGGGAATGGCTGCTGGGTAGTACTGTACATTTACAGTACCAGTACAGTAATGTCCAACATGTTTTTTAATAGGCTCTTCTTCATAGGCTCTTCATTTTTTGTGCATGGGGTGGTTTGGGGGTGGGGTGGGGTGGGTGCTGGGGTGGAAGGCTGGGTGCTGGGGTGGGAATGGCTGCTGGGTAGTACTGTACATTTACAGTACCAGTACAGTAATGTCCAACATGTTTTTTAATAGGCTCTTCTTCATAGGCTCTTCTTCATTTTTTGTGCATGGGGTGGTTTGGGGGGTTGCTGGGGTGGGAATGGCTGCTGGGTGGTACTGTACTGTACATTTACAGTACCAGTACAGTAATTTATTGTATTACAGTTATTTAAAGCATTCCAGCACTTGCCACAAAGCATGCTGGGAGTTGTAGTTTACAAACATCTGAATTGCAATGGTTAATACCGGTAGATTATTATTACGGTACTACGGTATATGGTATTAGGGCAATAGGCTCTTTTTATTGTTTATTATACCATAGCTGTTTTACTTCAGTGCTTCGTTTGTAATTTTTATGTGGTTGCTGGGAAATTTTTCTTACTGGTTCTTCTGTGTTTTTTTAATCTGTTAGAAACGGTTGGTCGTGTAAAAAAATTGCGCAGATCATACGACGCTGGCTTTAAACTAAGAGTTGTGTCAAGAGCAGAGGAAAGCAATAATTCTGTTGCAGGACGGGAATTTGGCGTTGATGAAAGACAGGTGCGAGACTGGCGAAAAATTAAGTCAAAATTGGAAAAGATGCCGAAGTCAAAAAAGGCTTGTCGTGGTTTAACAACCTCATATGGGGCTCTAGAGACTGACTTGCATAAATGGGTTGTGGAATGTCTTCAAAATGGATACTGTGTAACACGCATGGGAATCCGATTACGTGCCCTTCAAATGGCTAAAGATGAGAAATATAAAACAGTGGGCATTGAGAACTTCATTGCGTCAGCTGGATGGTGTACACGATTCATGAATCGGTTTGGACTTTGCTTGCGCCAGAGAACGAAGATATCACAAAAGCTGCCACAGAATCTGGAAGAAAAGGTCATGTCATTCCATCAATTCATTATAAAACAAAGAAAGCTTTATAATTATGACCTCGGAAGTATCGGGAATATGGATGAGACAGCAATGACTTTTGATCTTCCAAGCAACAGGACCGTGGCATCCTTGGGAGAAAAAACAATTTTCCTTAGAACAACCGGGAATGAAAAAAATAATTTCACCGTGGTTCTGGCATGTTTGGCCAATGGAGTCAAGCTGCGGCCTGTTATTATATTTAAAAGGAAGACCTTGCCTAAAAATGCCAAATTCCCCCCACGAATCACAGTCCGTCCACATGTTAAAGGCTGGATGGATGAACAAGGAACAAAAAAATGGCTAGAAGAGATATGGAATGGACGACCAGGAGTAGCTTTAAAAAAAAAACCCTCACTGCTAGTTTGGGATATGTTTAGAGCCCATATATGTGAAGATGTCAAAACAATGGCTAAGTCATTTCAAACCACTTTGGCTGTTATTCCTGGTGGGCTTACATCTGTTTTACAGCCTCTGGATGTGTCTATAAACAAACCTTTTAAAGACCGTGTGCGAAAAATGTGGCACGAATGGATGTCATCTGGTCAAGCCAAATTGACAAAAGGTGGAAATCTTATGAAGCCTGACATAGAAATAGTAGCAAAGTGGGTATGAGATGCATGGGAGGACATTCCAGAAGACATCACCAAGCGAGCTTTTCAGAAATGCGGTATAAGTAATGCCATGGATGGTAGCGAAGACGATGTTTTGTTTCAGCACAGCAGCAGTGATGAAAATGATGGAGACGTTGATGATGGTGATGATAATGTCTATGCAGATGACATTACACCAGCTCAATTTGAGGCACTATTTGGAGAAACCGATGATGAGGAATCCGATTTTGAAGGATTTTAAATGTGTTTTATGTTCCAGTTCCAGTTCCATATTGCTGTTCCAGCCATTAAACTTTGGGTCCCCCAGTTAAAATATTGAGCATTACAGTACTAGTATGTACCGGTTATGTACCGTAAATGTTCCTACATACGGTAGTTTTGTGACTTTACATTACGGTATGCTGCTAAGTGAAGTGACTACTGAACAAGTTGTTTTTATTTATGGTAAAATAAATACTTTAATCGACCTCCTGTTTATTCATGTTCATTTTCTAATCATTTTTACTAATTACAGGTTTGCTTTAGTGTTCATATTTTCTACCCTCGGTTTATACTCGAGTCAATCATTTTTACTAGTTTTTTTAGGTAGAAATGGGTACCTCGGTTTATACTCGGGTCGGTTTATACTCGAGTATATACGGTAATGATTCTTCTTGTGTTGTTTGTAGGTTGGCGGTTTGATATGAAGCAGACTTGATCTTGGTGGATCAGAGAGGGTAAGTGTTTTTTCAGTCTTTCAGCCAGGATTTTTGAGAATATCTTTAAATCTGAGTTTAAAAGAGATATGGGTCTGTAATTGGTAGTCATAGCTGGGTCTTTGTTTTGTTTTGGAATTGGGATAATTATTGCTTTCAGCATTTCTTGAGGCATAGAGCCTTGACATGATATTGTTTCAAATATTTTTGCCAGGTGTGGTATTAGGATGTCTATGATTATAAATGATTTATAATATTTGTTTGTTAGTACGTCTAGTCCTGGAGTTTTATTTGGTTTTGAAGATATTATTGCTTTTGTTATTTCTTCTTGTGAGAACCTTGTGAGGTTCTGCTTGGTTTTCTGATTGTTCTTGGCTTAGTGTTGGTAGTTCTAATTTTTGTAAAAATGATTGTATGTCTTCTTTAGTTGGAGTATAGTGTCCAGGGGTTTTGTTAAGATTATAAAGTTTACTATAGTATTCTCCAAATTAGTTGGCTATATCTTGTGGATTTATTCATTTGGATTTGTTAGAAGAGAGTATGTAGGATATTTTGGTTGCTTGAAATTTTAATTTGTTTGCTAAATTTCTGTTGGCTTTATTACCTTGTATATAGTGGTTGGTTTTTAGTCTGCGGATTAGTCTGTCTTAGTTGTAAAGATTATGTTGGTGGAGTTTTTGTTGAGCTGCTTGAAGTTTTTCTTTGTTTGGTTGATTTTTGTGTTTTGATTCAAGGGTTTCTAAATTTTGCAACAATTCCAATTTTTTTGGTTTCTGTCTTTTTTTAATTTGGATGCTATTTCTATACAGGATCCACGGATGACTGCTTTATGTGCCAGCCATATTGAGAATGTATTGGTTTCCGGTAGGTTATTGAAGTGGAAATATTCTTCTAGTGCTTTTTGAATATTTTCCTTGGTTTCAGGGCAGGAGACTAAGTACGGGTTCAGTCTCCATATAAAGGTGTTTTTATAGTTGAATTTTTCCAAGATGTGTATTGTTATTAGTGCATGGTTTGACCATGTTTTGGTTAGGATGTCTGTTTTAGTGATTTTTTGGAGTGTCCATTTATCTGTTAGGCATAGATCAATTCTTGAGTATACATTATGTGTTTGAGAAAAATAGGAGTAGTCTAGATCTGCTGGGTGGTTGACTCTCCAGGAGTCATAGAGGTCTTATTCTTTTATCCATTCTGAGAATTTCCAATTTTTTGAAGCTGATTTGGAAGTTGTGTCTCTGTTGGGGGTCTGGGTGTAGGTTAAAGTCTCCTATTATGGTCAGGTTGCGAGAATTTTGTTGTTTAGCTTTGTTTGTTATTTTCTTAATGAATTTCAGCTGGTTTTGATTTGGGGAGTATATATTTACTATTGTATATAGTGTGTTGTTTATCTTGCCTACTATTATAATATATCTTCCATTTTGATCAATTATAGACTTTTGAAGTTCGAATGCAATTGTATTCCTGATCATAATGGCTACACCTCTTTTTTGGGAGGATATGTGGCTTGGTAAATTGTTGGGTATGATTTATGGTATAAGAGGTGTTTATATTTTTCTGTAAGGTGGGTCTCTTGGAGGCATACTATGTCAGTGAAGGTTTGTTTTAGATCTTTGTATAAAAGATGTCTCTTATAAGGGTTGTTTAGACCTCTTACGTTATAAGATAATATCTAGAAAACCATTTTTTAAAATTGGTTTGCTTATTGGATACATGGTTTGGTTGGTTTGAGTTAATTTTTTCTTGGAGTTTTCAGTGCCTATAGGGAGTTGAATTTTAGGGGAAAGGGTTATAACTATGTACATTTTTGGGAGTAGGATTGAGGAGGGTAGGGTATCTCCTTTATTCCTGAGAACATCTCAAGTCTGAAAGGAAATATGTTGAGGGAGTCATTTGCCTTAGCCTGGCATTTTTAGAGTGTTCTTGTAAAGAATAATATAGCAACTAATTTTGATTGTTTCTTTTTTCTTTCCTTTTTGGTGAATAGACTAGTTTGTTTGGGTCTATTGGATTATCCCTTATTTAGTATATCAGAATATGGCTGATCAATAATTTTCCCTTTTTAAGTTCAGTTCAGTTTAACATTTTTGTGTACAACATAAACATTTCAATAAAAACATAGATATAGTTTTAAGTATATTATAAAACCTTAGCAAGAACATTGTTAACATTGGTAACATTTGTGGATATGATCTGAGGGTTTCAGGTCTATTTTTTTCTCCCTTTTTTTTCTTTCTAGGGGACCAACTTTGTTTCATTTCTCTTGATTCGAACCTTGTTTCATTAGCAGTGTATTTTTAGATATAGTATATTATTGTATATAGATCCCGCTCCGTGTCACCCTCGATCCACCCTCGTAGATCGGTCTATCATTTTTGTGTGCATGATTTGGCTTATCTCTTTAGATAGCCCTTGAGGTCAGGCCGCTGGCGACACAGAATTCGGGATCAGATGGACCTAGGTCCACAGTTACATTGTTAGCTGACTATATTTCTTATTGCATCTTTTATTGAATATATTCTTAAACAGGTAGGCACATTATACATTCTATTATTATCAAGGTATGTCAACATATACAGTTCAGCTTATAGATTTCAGTTAAAGGACAATTATACTCATGCAGTAACCGACTTCTTTCTGGCTCCTCCTACAATCATTGTCACTGACAATACTCCCATCCACGACATTGAGGAACATATGTTAATGAGGGATGGGGAGTGGCTTGAAAATTGTCAGTTACTGCTATTAAGCTGTCAGTTAATGCACGAGTATAAGTCTCCTTTAATGTGCCTTTTTCTGGTTTATTGTTTTGTTTGTCTGGGTATTTATTACTATAAAAAAAATAAATAGATATTATATAAGTCAACCATCTTCTAATAAGATCACCAATTAATTATTAATCAATTTTAAACATTTTGTAACAGTTTTGATTCAGTTGTATTAAACTTATAGGTATACATATCTTTACTATTCCCCAAGTACGGATAGAAGGATAAGATGTTCTGTTTAGGTTGTTCAGTCATGAGTATAGTGTTGCCATTCTTTTTTAATCTTGTTTGCAGCAGGAGTTGCTCTTGTTCTGGGTAATGTGGCTTGTTTGTTTTTTTAAGTTCCAGTTTTCAATTGTCTCTGATGCTTCTTTTACTGAATTGAGGGTGTGGGTTTTTCCATGTTTGTTAAAGAATAAGTGCACTGTAAAATCAAGTTATGTTCATTTGGAAGCTGCAGCTTTAAAAATACCGTTGCCATATTTTTTTTTCCCCTATGCCCCTCCAGAGCCTAGCTTTGTGCCTTGGAAGTTGCTGACATCTTGTTACTGGTTTGCTGAATGTTAAGCTCCACCCCTCTGACATTTCCTCTGCTTTCTCCTGCTTGAGCCTCAAACAGTAATGCCTGTGAGTTCCGTGCACTCTCCTAATTGAGCCTCAAATAGTAATGTCTGTGAGTTCCGTGCACTCTCCTAATTGAGCCTCAAACAGTAATGCCTGTGAGTTCCGTGCACTCTCCTGCGTGTGCACGGAACTCACAAGCATTAATGTTTGAGGCTCAAACATTAACATTAACAACCAACTGGAACAGCCTTTAGGTGCTATTTTTAAACAAGCAAAATATAGTTTTAGATTTTCAATATTCTGTTTTTTTTCTGCCATTTTTTCCCACCAAGTTTACATTAACAAAATTTATAAAATGGTGAAAAATCGCAGGTAAAAGGGATATTGCTGCAAATCTAACAAACTAAAAAGTGTTGAGCTAAAATCTAGCGCTCTTTTACATATATTTAAACTTAGTCTCACCACGGTCACTAAAAGCCATTCTATATTGTAACCCAAAAGTTCTACCACCTAAACTCAAAACTGATAGCTTGAATATGGACACTAACATAGCAAAGCCCATCTTTTCCTTAAAGCTTAAGGTGTTCCATATTTGGTATCAGAATTGAATATGTTATATGGAAGATGTGATATTCCTTGATGAGAAACGATATTAAACATCTCCAAAAATTGTGTATAACATTCTCCAATGCCACTTTCTGCAATACTGTATATTAATTAGCTTTTGACAAGCAGAACATCTAAACTGAACACTATATCCAATTGATGCTTTCCCTTTTCACATGTTGAGGCTGGTTCTAAGCTCAACATATGACAACTGATTTTAATATTCAGGACATAGTACCCACAATTTTATTGTTTCAAAAACATTAAAAAGGTTACTATCAAAGAATGGTGGCAAGAAAGCCAATGCAAGTTTATCCACATAACCTATTATGCTTTTAATCACCCCATTTGATCCCAAAAGAGCAGAAGGAACCTAGAAATATCTGCCATAAATGCAAACAACCAACTGCTAATCTATCTCAAAATCTTTGGTTTTACCCAAGGCTCCCACATATTATACACTTTTAAGACATTTGAAAGTTTTGGTGTTTGATCATCAACACTATCAAAAGTCTTAGAAGAGCAGAAGGACCGGTCTGTTTTACAGTCCCATTAAATGTTTTCCACTCTGGCCCACTTATTTGAAATCAAACCTCAAAAGCTAAAAATATTAGGCCATTGTATGAGCATTGGTCTAACATCATGGGAATGTCAAGAGCTAAGTAAGTGTATGGGCACCTAAATGGCCAGCATTAAGCTGGGTACACACTTTGCAATTCTTCGTCCTGACCGACCGTTCAGCACTTCTGACCGGTCAGCCAGGACAAAAGACTATCACCCCTGGTTTTCAGGCAAGTCCAATTGCCCGTTCATCTGATTCGGCCCAATCGACCGATAAACTGAACTATCGGTCGATCGGCCCGAAATATTGCATAGTGTGTACACAGCCTAAGAACCAATTCTCCTCTTGATAGAGCAGAATTAGAGACATTGCACAAAGAAATTAAACACAGAAAGATTCTGAAAGAAAAACACATAAGATTTTTTTCACAAATGGAGGCAATTTATTGATAAAATTTTACCAGAAGATTTTATTAATTTTTTAGTTTGATAACTATGTTTTTACTGTTAGCCCATCAAACTATTAATTGCTTTGTACCAAAAAAATTTTTTAGTTTTTTTCTTTTTCATTTATATTTTTTTGGAACACAATACAGTGCACAGGCCTTTAGTCTGTATCTTTGCAACAATGGGAATTAACTAAACTTGATATAAGCATATACTCTGGAAGGGGATCAGATTCCTGTGTCACTGTTTCCTTGGAGTTCACTTATCCTTGATGATTCTGAGACTGTTTTCTCATTTCCTAGGACAATTTAACAGAAATGGTTAAAACTTGCATTAAAGGGTGCATCCACCCCCCAAACAAACTTTTAGGATTAGTCTAATTGCCCCACGAAACCTCGACTTTGCTAGGTTCATACAGGGTTATTCAATAAAAGTTCTTATCATTTAAAATGGTGTTAATTTTGCCCCAACCAATTAGATCTTATTTAACATTTGAAAGCTTACATCTGATTGGTTGGGGCAAAATTAGCACCATTTTAAACGATAAGAACTGTTATTGAATAACCTTGTTAGTGTTTAAAGGTGCTGCAAAATCTACTTACCAGCCCTTGTTCCCCCGTTGGCTGTCTTCTGCTTAGCTTCCATGCATGGAAGCTGCAGAAGGGGCCGGATCAGCAGCGGCGAATGTGATTGGCTGACACTATGATGGTTTGAGTTCTTTGTACGGTCAGATATATTTAGAAGATATAAAAAAATAAGTTATAAAAAGCTAAACCAATTACTGTTGAAAAGCCGAATATAAATTAAAACAAAATAGTAAAATATCCATGCATGTTTATTAATAAATAAAAATTTCCAAACATTGTAAAAAAGAACATACATCTTCAATTTTTTAAATCAGTATAATGTGTTCAAAAACTGTGGTCTATATCCAAGTAGATTCCATATGAAAGGAAAGCTTCCTACCTTAGCATGAGTCCATAACCACCATTCTATGTTACAGTGTTCATTCTGCTTTCAAAATGCATCACAGAAAATCAAGTGACTGAATGACTCCCAAATGCCAATTATTCCTATGCTCCTCCCCACGCCAATTGCAAACACACACTCTACATACTACTTTCTTGCAGAGGACTGGAACTCCCTCCTTTACTTAGCACGTCATGCTCTATGACACCAGGAACCTATGATATTGTTCACTTGCGGCAACTTGTTTGGATGCACTAGTTGCTGCCTCAGTGTATTGTTTGATTTAAAACCGACATGGATATAATGTTTGTTGTAAATTGTTTATAATTTCTTGGAGACCCCTGCTACATATATGATGACAATGTTCTTTTTCCTGTCTTCCTTTCCCCACTCACTGTTGGTATTTGTGTTCTTTTCTTTCCTTCTAACTCTTTTAACAAAGGCCCAGTCCGGATATCCACAAGTTTTAGGGGCTCCTCTGAGATGTTTAATTTCTTTAGCCTTTGCCTCTGTGCTAGTGGGGATGTTCTCTGCTCTGTGTTGCAGGGTTCTGATGACACCCAGCTTGTTATCTAAAGGGTTGTTAGAGTAAAACATTAAATACTGGTCAATGTGGGTTAGTTTTCTGTAAACCTTCAGTTTACCTTTCTCCCTGACTTCTACCAAGCAGTCCAAAGCTAGCGTGTTGTTTTGTACCTATTCCCTTTGTACTTCCTTCTGGTGGATTTTAACCCAAGTGTCATCCAAGTATCTGAACCAGTGGCTGGGTGCAATGTTCCTGAAGGTATAAAGAGCCTGTTTTTCCACTTCCTCCACATTTGCCACAATGGGTGAAACTGGAGATCCCATATCACATCCATGGTTTTACTTGTAGAACTTATCCTTATATTTGAAATATGTGATATTCAAGTCCGGTAGGGAACACATCAGTTCTGGGTTAAGATCTGTTCTGCTGTTAAGGGCATTGTCTTGGCACAGCCATTTTCTCACAATTTCAACAGCCTCCTTGGTGGGTATACAGGTGAAGAGGGATGTCACATCATAAGATACCATAGTTTTTTCTGCACCAAGTCTTAGTTAAAATCCTGGGAGTTCTAGATGTGATGCTTAGAACTTCCAACCAAGGGCTCCAAGATGTTGGTTAGGTATTTCACCACCTTGTATGTTGATGCTGCTGACTTTACCTTTGAAATGTTCTTATTTTAGGAACATAGACAGCGATCACGTCTATGATTCATACATGTATGCTTACAATGTACAAAAAACTTTTTGATCACAGATAAGTCCTATTTATAACACTGGGTATAAAAACTGTCAGATTACAGTGTTGTTTACCGAAATAATCTTGCCAATGATAGGTAAACCTAATAAAATTATTGCTAAATACCAATATAGCTCATATGAAGGAACCTTGTTTGGTTTTGCCATCACAATTTCAGTCATCAAAACTAAAGTTGAAATCAAATAGTTTAGACTGGCAAAATTCCACACCGACACTTGGGTATATTCCACAAACTTGCCAGCAGAATAAACCTGTCAAGTTTATGCCTACCCTTATGTAGAGCTTTACATACCTAAATACAGTGCCGCTCCTACCATGAAGCAGCGTGAAAAAACTGCTCAGGGCGCGTGTCACTGATAAAACAAGAAAGGTGGCGACTTGTCATATATTTTTGTTAATTTTCCCTTACCGATCTCACGCATTGCGGGCAGGCGCAGGGCCACTGCACTTGGACGCTTCAGCTTTAGATCCAGAAAGAAGGCGCTTCATTGGCTGGACTACCCGTCAATCAGGGCCTGTCTCAGGATATCTGCAGCGTGATTGGTCCTGCAGCCGCGCTGGTACGTGACATACGCACAGAGGGGTACTGGAGCTGCAGGACAAATCAGGAGGCATCCTGAGGCTTGCCCTGATTGGCGCTTAGTCCAGCCAATGAAGCGCCTTCTTTTCTGACACAAATAGAATGATAAATAGATCGATAGATAGCAGAGATAGATAGCGAAGAGATAGATAAGTAGGTAGCAGAGATAGATAGCAGAGATAGATAGATAGATAATAGCGATAGATAGATAGCAGAGATAGATAAACATCAGAGATAGATACATAGACAGATAGAAGAGATAGATAGATAGATAGATAGATAAGATAGATAGTTAGATAGATAGACAGAGAAAGATAGACAGAGATAGATAGATAGACAGAGATAGATAGATAGGCAGACAGACAGACAGAGATAGATAGATGATAGATAGACAGAGAGTGGCGTCCGGTCTGCAGGGCTTCCCTGTTTTACAGAGCCCCCCTGTTCTGAAGGGCCCCTTTGGTCTCCAGTCCCCCCTGGTCTGCAGGGACCTCCCCAGGGCCCCTCTGGTGTGCAGGGCCCTTTTTTTCTGCTGAGCCCTCCTAGTATAAATCAGCATTTCCTACTGTGTACTCTGGTGATGTATCTCTATTACAGGGTTACCCTATGTTGGGAGTGTCTGACACTGTAAAGTAGAAGATTAAAAGAGAACCATGACCATGACGCCAGCTTGGAGCGTGGCTGAAATGCTACGGTTAAGGTTCTGACACACCTTCTGTCCTTATCAATGGTAATGTTTGCACCATCCAGATACGTTGGATATTTAAGCAAGAATGTAGCTTGAGGTGGTGGCAGGCTTACAAATGATTTGGCCAACATCTTTTATTCTAAATAAAGTATAGTAGGGATTTCTAATGTATTGTACTACCATGTTTTTATGCGTCATAACAATTGAAACTTTATAAATGTGTATTCAAATCTAAAATAATCAAGTTTTGCCACACCCAGCTAAGAAGCTACGCCCACACGCAAAGCCACGTCCACTTTGGCGGCACGCCCACTTTGCCGCGGCGCGCTACACTCGCCTATAGGCGCCATTCAAAAGTTTTTCTGGTGCCAAAAACCCTAGGGACACCCCTGCTTAAATATGCCACTTCAAGGGTCCCTACAATACAAAAAAAATCAGATATTATCAGATTATGAAGTTTTTCAATGCAAATTTTAAAACAAAAAGGTAGAGTCCTGAATTGAGTCGAATCCCCCGTCTGCTACCTGGGTGCGAGTGGGGTAGTGGATGTGGGTCGGGTTACAGGTCTGTTTAATTTTGGGCGCTGTAAAGAAACCAACCAGCAAAGTGGATGCTTAAAGAACCCACCGGCAAAATGGGTACAAATCTGAACATTAAGACAAGTCTGGGTACAAGTCTGAGCATTTTCTCGCAAGCAGAGGGCCGGTAAAGTTTGGGGAGCTTTCTAATAAAATAAATATAGCGGTTGGGGCTGGGGGGACAGGGGGATTGATATAACAAAAATTCATTTCAAGGGTGGACATACCCTTGGTTTAAACCATGGTTTAAATAGCAGTGGTAACTTACTGTAAATGGCTCTGGGACCAGGTAAATGGTCCAGAGAACACATCCTCATGGGAAGAACAGCAAAAATATGGAAGTAGCACACATGCGCGCTTCTGGGTTTCTTTGTCGTAGGTCTTGATAGATACAGTAGCTCTGTGTACACAAACTAATTCAGTATTAAACCAACACTAAACCATTATAGTATAGTATAGTATTTGAGGTTAAATAAAATACGCCCATCCAGTCCAATCTACTCAGCAATACCCACATTTCCTGCCTAATAGCTGATCCAGAAGAAGGCAGAAAAACCACCAGAATTATAAAGGGGAAAAATTCCTTCCTGACTCCAAGTAGCAATTGGAAATATTCCGGGATCAACTCTACTTTATGTACCAGTAACCTGCAACATTCCTTATTTTCAGAAACTCATCCAGCTTTTTTTTTTAAACTATGCAATGAACCTGCCGTCACCATGTCCAATGGAAGACAGTTACATAATTTTACTGTTTTCACACCCTTTCTTACTGGATAGCTGTAGCTTAAAATATAAAGATGGTGTTTTTTTGCCCTATTACCCTTTCATAAACTACTTTTAGTGCTTGACTCTTGATGGCTTCCTCCTCCACTGCAATCACATTTTTAGCACTGCCCCCATGAGATTTCCAACTCTCCACCATCCACTTGGTCACTGAACAGCGTGGCTGTTTCGCACGTGCGCACATCCCATGCGGTGACGTTAGTGTGCGTGTCCCAGTGATGTCATCATGAGCGGCAGATATAACAGCCAAATCCTGCAAGATTTGGCTGTGTTATATCTGCCACACACATTGACATCACCTGTGTGTAAAACAGCCACGCTATTCTTTGACCATGTCGGAGATTTAAAAATCTTGTGGGGGCAGTGATAAAATATGATTACAGTGGAGGAAGCCAGCAAGATTCAAGCATTAAAGGCAGGGTATGGGATGGTAATAGCGAGGGTCCTCTGACATGCTCTGTTGATGAACAATGCCCCAGATAGTTTAATGTATGACCCGTTAATTTACTTATACACAGTAATACATATCCCCAGGCAAGCGCCTTGTCTCTTCTCGCCTTTAAACAGTAAAGGTAATTATTGCACCTATACTGGCACAACCTCTGCCAGAAAAGGAGAAGTGGGGGGCAATATTTATCATTAAAGGGAAAGTTCAATGTAAAATATAAATTTTATAAAAATTATTGGTTTGTATTATGCATACCTACCTATTCTACATATTCGCTCCGGTTTTGAAAAATCAGTTGATTTCATACCCTTGCTGTTCCCTGCTGTTGACAATAGTGAGCTTACATTTCAGGTTCCAACGGTCCTTCTTCCCAGGATGCACCACTTCCTTTGAATTTTCTTAACAGTAATTTCTACTGATTGGCTGTTGGATGGGTCAAATATGCTCAGATCTCTACTGAGCAACTGAATCAACCCAGGCGCTCGGTCAAGGACAAGACCATAACGGTCTCTACTAGGGGGTCCTGCAAACAGGAAGTCAGTATTTCAGTTGCAAGTCAGTATTTCAGTTGCATTTCTTTTTACACAGACAAAATATTGAATGGGCAGGTTAAGCTCATTAGGATTGAAAATTACTGCTCTTTTTTCTTAAAAGCATATGTATTTGCACTGAAATTCCCCTTTAAATATCTAGTTAGAAATATATGTAATGAAGTGTTAGGGTTGGGGCAATTAAAAAACAAGTGACCATTTAAAAAAAAAAAAAGACACAGTATGTGCCACAGCAGTTAAATGTTGAAATTTTTCCCAATATCAATGTTGGCTCAACATATCTTTTTCAATGTTGAAAAAACTCACCATTTATTAATGTTGAATCAATGTTATTTAACAATCAGATTCTCAATGTTGATAATCTAACCAAAAATCAATACTGGTTCAATGTTCAATCATCAACACTGACCATTCTGACCATATCTCAACGTTTAATCAATAGCTCCTTGCTATCTGGGGAGCTTAACATTCAGCAAACCAGTAACAAGATGTCAGCATCTTGTTTTTGGTCATCTCTGCCTGCTGATTGACTTGTCCGGGGTAGTTTTTAGTCGCTAAGTTCAATTTAAATGTATTACCAGGCTATAAGTCTGAGGAGCATCTAGAACATGCTGCTTTCCTCATTCACGAGCAGGCCACGCCCCTTTTAGAATTTTTACAATTCCTAAAGGCCCTCTCGATTCCTGCTGACTAAAATGTTTTAAATGCCATTTTCTTCTTTTTCATTTCCCTTTTTACATCAGAATTAAGCCACATGGGTATTTTTTTCACATTTTCCCCCAAAAGGTAGAAATGTAGATGTGAAATGGTTTTAACCTTTTCACTGCCACAGATCGTATATTCACGATCTGTGCAGTGAATGTCCAAACTGCCACAGATCATGAATACACGATCTGTGGCTTCCCCCCTCCCCCTAAAAATTTGCCCCCTGCTAGGCGCGATCGGGGCAGCATTCGACTGTCCCCCTACCCCCCTCGATTTCGTCCAAATCCGAGGGGGGGATCGGGAGATATCCTACCTTCAAGCCGTGACCGCATAGGAGCTGCCGGTCCCACGTGGAGTTGGAGGAGGAAGCTGAATGGGAGACCCCGGTGACATCACAGAACTTCCTCTTTCACCGGGGTCTTCCCATATGGAGGTACAATGCTGCCCCTGGTGGTCCAGTTGAGGTACTGCAGTGTGATCTCCATATAGATCATGCTGCAGTACCTGTATAGTACAAGCTGTCATGCTTGACAGCTTTACTATACATTTTGTGAATGGAACTCAAAGTTCCATTCACAAATAGGATTTTATTCTAAGTCTTTGCTACTTAGCGAAGACTTAGAAAAAAAATGGGGACAGAGATCAAAATTTGGTGATCACTTCTGATCACCAAATTATTGATCTTTGCCAGTGAATGAAAAATCACTTCCTGGAAAATGATTTCCGGGAAGTGATTTTTCCGATCGGATTTCGAATTGGAAAACGGGCATTTATGCAAAAAAAACTGCAGACTGTCCAAATTCGGAGTTGGCTAAATATTTTCGCTGTTTCTGAGCCATCGTGCATTGTCTCACTTTGTGGCTTTTCGCTTCCACGTCCGCGTGTGTAACCACACATATGGCATACCGTTTGATTCAGGACATTTGGGAGATTGATATTTAGTAACGTTTTTTTAGATTCCATGAGGTTTTGGCATGATTTCTACCTTTTGAAGTTGTTTTTTGTTCATTTTTTCAGACAAATGCGAACTTCTACGAAGAACTGCGCCCACACCATTAATGGTATGAATGAACAAACTACAGCGTTACGTAGCTGAAGGTATGTAGATTCTGAGAATATATAGTTTTGCGGGGGTATTTCCAAGTTAGAGGGGTGTTCAGTTTGAAAAATCTGGGAAAATGCTGTTATTGGCTCACTGTGCATTGTTTTACTTTTTGACTAGTCGCTTCCATGTCCGTGTGTGTAACCACACATATGGCATACTGTTTGATTCAGAACATTTAGGAGATTAATATTTGGCATGTTTTTTTTACATTACATGGGGTTTTGGTGTGATTTTGTAACTTTGAAATGTATTTTTCTCTATTTTTCCAGAAAATTGTGTAGAAATGCGAAATTCTACGCAGAACTGCGCCCACACCATTGATGGTATGAATGAACAAAGTACAGCGTTATGTATCTGAAGGTTTGTAGATTTCTGTTGTATTCAATTAGATCAACTGGAATTGAAATGTAGTTCTTGTAGATTTCAGAAATATATAGTTTGTGGGGGGTATTTCTGAGTTGGGGGGTGTTTTGTGGTAAAAACTGCAGACAGTTCAAATTCAGAGTTGGCTGAAAATTGTCGATGTTTCCGAGCCATCATGCATTGTCTCACTTCGTGGCTTTTCGCTTTCATGTCCGAGTGTGTAACCACACATATGGCATACCGTTTGATTCAGGACATTGGGAGATTGATATTTAGAACTTTTTTTACATTCCATGAGGTTTTGGCATGATTTCTACCTTTTGAAGTTGTTTTTTGTTAATTTTTTCACAAAAGGTGCAACTTCTACGAAGATCTGCGCCCACACCATTGAAGTATGAATGAATGAACTACAGGTGCTACAAAGCTGAAGGTGTGTAGATTCCAGGAATATATAGTTTTGTGGGGGGTATTTCTGAGTTATCAGGGTGTTTGGTGAAAAAACTGCAGACTGTCCAAATTCGGAGTTGGCTAAATATTTTCGCTGTTTCTGAGCCATCGTGCATTGTCTCACTTCATGGCTTTTCGCTTCCACGTCCGCGTGTGTAACCACACATATGGCATACCGTTTGATTTAGGACATTTGGGAGATTGATATTTAGTAACTTTTTTTTAGATTCCATGAGGTTTTGGCATGATTTTTACCTTTTGAAGTTGTTTTTTGTTCATTTTTTCAGACAAATGCAAACGTCTACGAAGAACTACGCCCACACCATTGATGGTATGAATGAACTACGCCCACACCATTGATGGTATGAATGAACAAACTACAGCGTTACATAGCTGAAGGTGTGTAGATTTCAGGAATATATAGTTTGTGGGTGTTATTTCTAAGTTACGGGGGTGTTTTGTGGAAAAAACTGCAAACTGTCAAAATTCGGATTGGCTAAATATTTTCGCTGTTCTGAGCCATCGTGCATTGTCTCACTTTGTGGCTTTTCGCTTCCACGTCCGCGTGTGTAACCACACATATGGCATACCGTTTGATCAGGACATTTGGGAGATTGATATTTAGAAACTTTTTTTTACATTCCATGAGGTTTTGGCATGATTTCTACCTTTTGAAGTTGTTTTTTGTTAATTTTTTCACAAAAGTGCGAACGTCTACGAAGATCTGCGCCCACACCATTGAAGGTATGAATGAATGAACTACAGTGCTACAAAGCTGAAGGTGTGTAGATTCCAGGAATATATAGTTTGTGGGGGGTATTTCTGAGTTATCAGGGTGTTTTGTGGAAAAAACTGCAGACTGTCCAAATTCGGAGTTGGCTAAATATTTTCGCTGTTTCTGAGCCATCGTGCATTGTCTCACTTCATGGCTTTTCGCTTCCACCGTCCGCGTGGTGTAACCACACATATGGCATACCGTTTGATTTAGGACATTTGGGAGATTGTATTTAGTAACTTTTTTTTAGATTCCATGAGGTTTTGGCATGATTTTTACCTTTTGAAGTTGTTTTTTGTTCATTTTTTTCAGACAAATGCAAACGTCTACGAAGAACTGCGCCCACACCATTGATGGTATGATGAAAACAAACTACACGTTACATAGCTAAAGGTGTGTAGATTTCAGGAATATATAGTTTGTGGGGGTTATTTCTAAGTTACGGGGGTGTTTTGTGGAAAAAACTGCAGACTGTCCAAATTCGGAGTGGGCTAAATATTTTCGCTGTTTCTGAGCCATCGTGCATTGTCTCACTTGTGGCTTTCGCTTCCCGTCCGCGTGTGTAACACACATTGGCATACTGTTTGATTCAGGACATTGGGAGATTGATATTGGTAACTTTTTTTTTACATTCCATGGGTTTTGGCATGATTTCTACCTTTTTGAATGTTTTTTGATGTTAATTTTTTTTGAAATCTGGTAAAAGTGCAAACTTCTACGAAGAACTCGCGCCACACCATTGATGGTATGAATGAACAAACTACAGCGTTACATAGCTGAAGGTGTGTAGATTTCAGGAATATATAGTTTGTGGGGGTTATTTCTAAGTTACGGGGTGTTTTTGTGGAAAAAACTGCAGACTGTCCAAATTCGGAGTTGGCTAAATATTTTCGCTGTTTCTGAGCCATCGTGCATTGTCTCACTTTGTGGCTTTTCGCTTCCACGTCTCGTGTGTAACCACACATATGGCATACCGTTTGATTCAGGACATTTGGGAGATTGATATTTAGTAACTTTTTTTTAGATTCCATGAGGTTTTGGCATGATTTCTACCTTTTGAAGTTGTTTTTTTTTAATATTTTCAGACAAATGCGAACTTCTACAAAGAACTGCGCCCACACCATTGATGGTATGAATGCATAAACTACAGCGTTACATAGCTGAAGGTGTGTAGATTTCAGGAATATATAGTTTGTGGGGGTTATTTCTAAGTTACGGGGGTGTTTTGTGGAAAAAAATGCAGACTGTCCAAATTCGGAGTTGGCTAAATATTTTCGCCATTTCTGAGCCATCGTGCATTGTCTCACTTTATGGCTTTTCGCTTCCACGTCCGCGTGTGTAACCACACATATGGCATACCGTTTGATTCTGGACATTTGTGAGATTGATATTTGGTAACTTTTTTTTACATTCCATGGGGTTTTGGCATGATTTCTACCTTTTTTAATGTTGTTTGATGTTCATTTTTTTTGAAAATCTGGTAAAAGTGCAAACTTCTACGAAGAACTGCGCCCACACCATTGATGGTATGAATGCGCGAACTACAGCGTTACATAGCTAAAGGTATGCAGATTTCAGGAATATATAGTTTGTGGGGATATTTCTGAGTTGGGGGGTGTTTTGTGGAAAAACTGCAGACTGTTCAAATACAAAACTGGCTAATTTTTTTTTTGCTGCTACTGACATTTGGCACTGGTCATGCTCTGGGTTAGTTGGTAGCCATGTCTCTGGGTACACCCATGAATGTGGCATACCATTTTATTCGGGAGGGGTTAGGCTTTCATATTTGAGATGCGTTTGAACTTTCCTCCACAGTTTTTAGCTGAAATTCGCATTTGTTTTTGTCTCTGATTTTACAGTTGAGGAAAAAAAAGGAAAATGTGAGAATAACTTACAATTGGACGAAGAGCTGCGTCCGGGTATCTGCATTTTGATCGAAACTAACCTCACTCGTAAAATCCTGCAGGTGTGTTTCTAAAAATATCCACTTGTGGGGATATTTTAGTTATTGGTAGATATTCATGTTTAACTGTCAGTAGTGGTTATACATTTTAATTTGGTGTATATTCTTGAAGGTGCAGTTTTAGTTTGGGGGGTCTCCTGTACAGAAAAGTCGGGTACCTACATATATCTGGTATTGTTGTACTCGGGAGTATCAGAGCTTTTAGAAACAGTAAATTTGTGTGTGTAACCTTAAGATAACTATAAGTAAAAATGGGAAAATCCATGAAAATTTGCAAATTTTTCATTTTTTTTTACATATTTTACCCATAATTCCAGTAAAATTTCCAGAAAGTTACAAAATCTGTTACCATGTTAAATAACACTTTGTGCTGAAAAAAACAATGTATAATGTTCCTGATTTACTGCAAGGTTTCCTACTGTAAAATTAGTTTAAAGCGATTAAGGGCAAAATCCTAAAAAATTCTTCTGGCAGATAACGCAAAAAAAAAAATGAAATTGTTCTGGCAGTGAAAGGGTTAAATCCCCTTAAAAACAGTCCACTTCTGTTCAGTACCAGTATCTGATTATGGGCCATATTTATAAAGGCGCAGTATTGCTTTTTAGTGACACCGCGCCTTTAACGATCAGTTTAACAATCGTTAATTTCCGATCAGTTTAACAATCATTAATTAACGTTCATTATTGTAAATTACCGATAATTATCAGAATTCTACGATAATGCGATCGTAGATTTATGCTCTCCATAGACAACTGTTGTGGTATTTTACTACCGCATGGTATTTTATGCTCAAACATTCTTAAATTTATGAATGTAAATGTACAATTCCGTGCATTTACATTACAGATAACGCGCAGAATCACTAAATTGTGATACCGCATGTTTATAAATATGGCCCTATATATAATCCCAATTGACATGCTGAAGAGCTATTTTGAACCTGGGAAAATTATCTTTCCTGAAATTAAAAATCTTTGTTAACCTAGTGTACTTTTCCTTTTGATAACAAATGCTAAATATCATGCTAACATGATAACCATGATAATCATGATAACAAATGCTAAATTTCATCTATTTGATGGTCTGAAAAAGGTTCCAGACAGTCCAAGTTAACAGTCATCTGCTTCTGGAGAATAAATTCTGTTTATTTGCATTTATTATGGTTTCCTTCCCTTCATTTCTGCTTTGTTATATACCACTTCCCCTAGTAACCCTAACAACCCTAACAAAACTACCTCCCCCTCAACCTTCCCTGTTCCACTTCCACCCACCTCTATACTGGCCCCAGCCAGTGCCCCAAATTTGCCAATCCTTGCAATATATGAATTAACATGATGGTATGATTTATTGATGCTTAGTCCACAAATCATCCAGCACTCCAGCAATACAGACCTTGGCTTGAGTCTGAATTTGTAGGTTTAGATGGTGGTTTAGAAAATCAATAACTTTGGTCCAAAAATATTGTACATGTGGACAGTCCTATGTCAAATGTTGAAAATCAGAATCTGGGGCCCTACATTTGGGGCAGGTGTCATATCAATTTTTTGTAATATGTGTAAGACTCTTGTGTGTGGGATATGCTTGATTAAAGGACAATTATACTCACCTTTTCCCCGATCCACTGCAGGATAGTACCCAGGGTGAGGACCTAAAATCGCTAAGTCCTAACCCTGGGTACTTTCCCTAAATCCTGCACTACTTACCGCAAATCTGCTTCGCCGATCGCTCCATTCCTCTGCTCTTCCTGCTTCAGTGACAGATCGCGAGGCAGCCAATAGGAAGATACGCTCTGCAAGGAGGCGTGTCTTCCAATTGGCTGCCTCGCGACTGTCACTGACAGTAGAAGAGAGGTGGAACAGTGTGGATCGGCGAAGCAGATTTGCGGTAAGTAGTGCAGGATTTAGGGAAAGTACCCAGGGTGAGGACTTAGCGATTTTAGGTCCTCACCCTGGGTACTATGCAGCTATGGAGGAAGAGGAGCGAGGGTGAGGTGAGTATAGTTGTCCTTTAATGATATAAAATTGAATTTGTTCTGAGCGGCTGCTGAATCTATTGTGTGACTTTGTTGGCTCTATTTCTTTGACATCAAGGTTTGGTAACCAGGATCATCATTTATCTGCAGTTGACATGATCTCCATAGTTGACTGTGCCTGTTGTAATATTTGGTATAATCTAGTCATCAGTCCCTTGTGCTCCAGTATCTTTGTTACTGTATAGAGTGTGGTATTTCATATTGATCTGCAAGTTTTTGATAACATTTAAGTTGACTGCCATTGAAAATTCTATGTGCCCCCCAAATTTCAGCTCCCTGGAGTTTGGCTAGATGTTGGTATGAACAATTGTGTCACAGTGGCGTCTCTTGTGGGATACCTGTATATTTAAGATGTTCATTGGCTGTGTTCCAGATTCTTGCATCTTGTTTGTGTATTACTGTCCCTGATCCTATAATATGATTAACTGGATCAGCTAGGTAAGCCAGGTATGAACCTTTCAGGTCATATCTCAACATCAGATTGTGTTGGTTCTTCTCACAAAAAGGGAAAATTGCCAGCGTGCAGTTTACCTTTAAAATAATAATAAGGTATTTGGCCAAAATATGCAAGCTCGCATGCCACATCAAGGCCCCTTACTTTATGCGAATCCTACTCTGCCTATTAGCAAATTATTTTAAACTGTGCGCTGACAATTTTCCCTTTTTGTGTGTACAAATAATGTCTTTTTATCGTTTCTAGCGGCTGGTCAACACAGCAGAGTGGGTTAGACTGAGCGCTGGGTATTTTTTCTGTGTTTTGTGTTGGTTCTTCTGTTTCCAGCATCAGAGGTATCTCAGCTTCCCTGCCCAATAGTAGAATTGGAAATTTGGACATGCTGGTCCTGCATTTACTTTTGTTGACAGACATTTGTAGTCATCAGGCTTTAATTCTTGCTTTCCATTTCCACAGAAATGGTATTGTTTAACCATTTATTATTGTGAAGAAGCGCTTTGGGACATAAGAAATGGCATGTTCCAATACAATTGGGCACTATAAATATTTTGATTAAATTATTTTAACCTATGAGGTTCAATGGGAGCAATTTCTAATGCAGACCGAGGCAAAGTAAGGCCGGGGGCCACATGCGGCCCTTTGGCTGCCCCTGACTGGCCCCTCAATAGTAGACCTGTATCACAAAAAAATCTTAAAGGGCATGTCTAGCCTAAAAAAAGCCTTAGAAATATAAATAACTCCACTTTCGCATTATCTATACCTTTAAAAGATGCCCCAGAAGTTCCTTACCTGGCCCTGTCCCTCATCGCTTCTCCTCTGCTCTGCGGCTGACAGCCACGGACAGGAAGTAGAGCGGCTGTTAACGCAAAATCCCTCTACTCCTGTTTTTGCTCGAAACAAGCTTGAAACAGGAGCAAGCAGGTGGCGCCCAGGCGGCAAGGGACTGGGTCAGGTAAGTGCCTTCAGGGAAATCTTTGAAAGGTATAGATAATGCAAAAGTGGGGTTTGGGGGTGGTGATTGACATTCTATGGTTACTTTTTTTAGGCTGGACTTGCCCTTTGATGACAATTTGTTGATTGTCTCAGTCTAGATAATTGATTTATTTTTATTTTAATAAAAGCGAATGGGTTTATTGGAAAAAATTGCAACTAATAATAAATAAACATCAAATGAACCAGGAATACTAATTTAAGCTTTTTATAAAATGCAGTTTTGCAATCTCTATAATGAGAATAAAGTTGAACATATTGGTCTGGCCCTTCATGACAATCCAAGTTTTTCATGCGGCCCCCTGTAAAATTGAATTGCCCACCCCTGTTCTAGTGCAACAATTTGGCTTTTATACAACATAGGAGCTATGTTGAGATTGTATGAGTATTTCGGGGACTTTGTAGATACCTAAGTGTTGAAATTATTTTACTGATTTAGTAATTAGCATACAAATTTAGAATTAGTATACATGATTTTACCCAGTTTATATAAAGTCCAGATTTAGGTCCAAATTCATTAATTATATTGATTGCTGTTAAAAGTAAGCTACCAGAAGCGCCCAAGTAGAGAATAAGGTCGTCTGCGTCAAGTCCAATTTTTTCTTCATATGGGCAAAGCCGCAACACTTTTATATTAGTGCCATTAGGGCAATATTTAACACGCGCTAACTTGTGATACTGCGTTATTGGTAATGTACGACATTAGCTGTAAATTTATGGCTGCGAATGTACATTTATGGCAAACGTTTGTTAATTTACAAACGTTCGGTCGTATAATACCATGAGGTAGCAAAATACCACAATTGTATTATATCTTTAGAAATATGTCCTTAAGTGCTAGAATTTCAATGGCTATGGCAAATAAAGATGGAGACAATGGGCAGCCATGCTGCATTCCTCTATGGAATTGAAATGGTTATGAAAGTTCTCCCTGAAGTGACACTAGCTTGTGGCTTCTGGTAGAGAAGTTTCAGCCTTGTTATATATCTGGGCCCAAATACTAGTAGCTTCAGTACCTCCCAAAAATATGTGCACGCTTTTCTGGCATTGAGATTGTCATGATTAATTTGCGTTTTAGATAATTGTCCTTCTAATGTTGATTGAGATTGACTTTCAGGTATGAAGCCTGTTTGTTCTTGGGCCATTATTGATCTGATCACTGTAGTTAATTTGCCAGTACTTTTGCCAGAATTTTATAGTCACTTGTTAGTAAAGAGATCGGCCAATTGGAAACTGGATTTTCAAAGATTTTGCCAGGTTTTACTAGATGAATAATATTGGCTACCTTGATTGATTGTGGAAGTGTTCCCACTTCGACTGATTTTTGATATACTTTGAATAGTGGTAAACTCAGTATTTCAATATATGGTTTGGAAAACTCTATCAGTAGACCATCTACCATCGAGGCCTTACCTAATTGCAAGTATCCATGTATGGGATCTTGCTGGTTGAGTTGTGTTCTCTAGCCATGAATACATTTTAAAATTTAAATAACTAACTCTCCAACAACAGGCATATCAATTCCTAACTCCCCTATAATTATAGATTCTAGGGCTAATTACTTAATTTGGGGATTAAGTGGAGAGAGAGAAGGGGAGAGACACACACAAAGGGGGGCAGACATACATATAGACAGGCATACAGAAAGACATTTATATATACAGCGATAGACAGATATACAGACAGAGTCAGGAATGATTTTTTTTTTTAGCTGACTTTTTTGCATTCTTCTGGATCAACTGTTAGGTAGGGTTAAAAAGGAGGATGAAAAGGTTGGACTTGATGGACGTATGCATTTATTCAGATCATGGGTCGTGGGTTGGGACCCACGATCACACGTGTGTATGAACCTTAAGATAATAACATAGTAATTGAGTGTGTGTACGAACCTTAACAGAGATAGATAGGCAGAAAGGCATACATACAGATAGACAAATATACAGACAGAGATAGACAGACAGACATACAGATAGAGATAGACAAACAGAGATAGACAGACAGACAGATATAGACAGATTCAGATATACAGACAGATAGATAGACAGACAGACAGACATACAGATATACAGGAAGCAGGCAGACAGACATACAAAATAAAGCAAAAGTGCAATAAAATAATTGCAGGTTCTGTATCACACAGGAAGCAGCTCTATTTACAGATGACAGACACTCTCAACTGTAGATTTTAGGGCCAGTTAAATAAGAAGTGAGTTGGTTTCTGTGGCTTTTTCTCTTTAGACATTTAAATGAACTGCAGACCGGAATCTTTTAAAGTAAATAGGCAGTTCACCCTCCTAAGAAAAATTTTACCTCACGTAGTTCAGCCCCACAAACCCCATTTTCATTTTACTTTAACCATCCAGGCATCCCAGATTGTCCAGGAGTCTCCCTCATTCTGGAGTGGTCTCCCACACTCCCGAGTCCCGCGAGACCACCTCAGACTCCTGCGACTGAGAGGACCCAAGCGGTCACAGGTACAAATGCCTACTGACCTACCTTTCCATTTCTGTGGCAGCCATACTTAAAGGGTAACTATAGTCAAAAATAATTGATTAATTACCAAAAAGGTTTGTTTTTTTCAACCTGACACAGGTACACACACCAACTGAACTACCCATTCATTCATGTGGCAACCATATTTAAAGGGAAAGTATAGCAAAAAAAAACACATTTTAAACAATCATCAAAAAAGTTTGTCTTCTATCCCCCAACCTGACACAAGTACACACACCAACTAACCCCTCAAGCCCACAAACTCTGGAAACATACGCACAATCAGCTGTTTAAAAGACCAGACCCGAACTTCTGAAACCTAAACAGAAATTCGTGTCCAGTCTTTTAAACAGCTGATCTCGTGTATGTTTCCTTCATATGCGGAATCAGCTTTTTTTTAAAACAGCTGATTGTGGGGGAGGTGGCCAGGGGCCCAGCCACCAATCTCGCAGGTTGGCCCAGGCCCTTGCAGTTATGCCCCTGTCTTAGTGTCTCACATGTTTCCCTTTAAACAATAGAAAATATAAAACATGCAAAGAAAGAAAAGAAAGAAAATAAAAATACCAAAACAAGAGAAAGGAGGGATAAGGTCACCCGCATACAATGTCCTCCCATATATCTTTTATTGACTTTTTAGTGCATCAGAAGATTCCCAGTGAACCACCCAAATGTCAAAAGAAAATATAAAGCAATGACGTTTAATTTGATTTTCTGAAATGTGCAGGTTGAGGGACCTAGTTTCCTGGAAGAACTTTGTATTGAATGAGGACAGGTCCATAGATTGCAGCTTTAACCTGTAATAATTTAGGGGGTTAAGGACTAAACATACACAACTGAGATGAAACTGATATTTCCATCAATCTTTATCTAACGTTTCCCCTATTATATTATTATTATTTTGTTTTTCAGACGGACAGAACATGAAAAAATGTTAACATGTGTATTGGCCTTAAAACACCCCAAATTCATCCCATACACAGGGCAACCTCTGCTGACAGTGTTAACGAACTTCTAACAACCTAGTTGTCTTTCAGATATTTCCAGGACCGACCTCAGCCATATTAATGGTGTAAATGTGCCCGGCCTTGGAATTTAAATCTCTGGATATCGCCTTTCAAATCCTGCAAATCATTATATGCAATCAGGCGCATCAATCTTTAATGTGTCCCAATGACTGCACAGCTGCTGTTACCTCGCACAATGTCCATTCAGGTTTTTAAAGATCAATTACTGTGCCCATTCCATTGACACATCTGTGAGTCAAAAGCTTCCTTACCATTGATATATGGTATTGGTGTAAACACCTCCTGTGTATGAACATTTAAGGATTAGGGCAGGAGTCATTGGTTGATTTCAGAAAAGGGAACGGCCAAAACCATGGTGATCTGAAACATCTCTGCACCTTCCTTTTCAGGATGGTACCGACTCAGTACCACAAAATGGACAGATGTACATTTAACATTTATGAACTTTATAATGCCATCCTGAGGGGTTGGGCACGTTTAATCATTTCTTATCAACCCTGGGGGTTGGGCATGTTTAATGTATGTATTATGCATGTATAAATATATAAAAATATATATGCATGTATAAATATATAAAAATGATTAAACATTCTCAACCTCCAATATTACTTAATGGGTATGTCCACCCCTTCTGGGTCCTTTTGCTATAATATAGGTATAGGTCCCCCAGCACCAACCGCCATAATAGTTTTTTCAGAAAGTGCACAGATCTCTACTTACCTTACCTCTTTCCTCTGCCGCACTCTCCCGGCCCTCTGCTTGCAAGCAGGGGGCGGGACCGGCAGCCGCGTCTCTGATTGGCTGAGAGGCAGCCAATCAGGGACTTGGCTGATGGATGCTCAAAACGCATGGGGAGAGTGGTAAGGTAAGTAAAGATCTTTGCACTTTCTTTAAAAACTATTATGGTGGTTGGGGCTGGGGGACCTATACCTATATTATAGCCAAGGGATTTTGAGCTAGGGGGAGGGACAGCAAAATGGGAGGGAGAGGGGGGGACTCTCCTGCGCATGCCTCAAACCTTGTCGAGGTTGAGGTAGACACAGGAGCAGGATGAGTCACACAGAGCTCCTACACTGCAGTTTCCTGGACTTTGGAGGGGCATAAAAGGAGAACCATTTGGAGCAAAAATTTAAGGTAAGGCTTGTTTTAAACTACAGAGTGGGGGCCAGTAGTGGGTTAAATTTTAGTTTTGGGGTGGACATGCCCTTTAAAACAGTTATCAATGTACCCCAATACTTAAAGGAGAACTAAACCCAAAATGCAAAGGCAGCTCCACAGACTCTATAACTGTCACTTAGTAAAACCATTTGTTTTGTCATCTCTGAATTCAGCCTCTTAATGCAGAAATCATTTATAGAACATTTCTGAGTACTGGCAATCTATGATGTCACGGCTGGCTTCTAGTTTAGCCTCGTCCTGGTGGTCCAGGTACCAAAACACCTTCTGCACATGCTAACTAGCTACATTGTGTTTGTTTCCCACTCCCTTTATGCTAAGCTGCATGTAACAGTTGAACTCAGAGTCCCCACCTGCCAGTGTCTCACAGCCAATCATCAGCGATAGCAGTGAATATTATTAGCAGATTTTCCAGCTCAAACAGAGTGGGGGAAGGTGTTAACCCTTTTCATATGTATTTAGGAAGCAACTTGTTTACCCTTTATATTTGTGAGCTTTTCTGCAAGAGACTCATTTACCCAGACTTGCTGGGCAGATATATGGAGTTAAAGTCGTGCTAGCCAGTTCGCTACCGGTTAGCGTGACTTTAACTCTGTATTAGCGTTGGATGCGAGGGTTATGCAAAAATCACCCGCGCATCTGACGCTCGTGATTCAATATCATGTTTGCGCTAGTTTTACCGCAGGATTTTAATGCCAGCAAATAGCTGGCATTAAAATCCTGCAGAGGGGGAATCCCAGCTTGATATTGAATGGCGAAAAGGACATTTACCCACAGCGATATTGGCTCTGGGTAAATGAGCCTGTGTGTCTTTGTATGTGTCTGCACTCTACCATTTATATTAGTGTGTGTATATGTTTGCATCCCTCTAACAGTGCTCCTTTAATTGGCATTCCCTCCAATAATTTCGATTAATATGTACATTTATAGAAACAACATAGTGATGAGATGCAAGTGGCATACCCTCCAACATTCCCCTTTAAAGGGTATCTCCACTCGTTTTTTCAAGTTTTGGTAATCCAGTTCTATTGAAGAACGGGAGGTAAATGAGCTGTGCCTTACCTTCCATTCTTCAATAGAACACACAGGAGACTGGTGACAAGCTAAGAAACTTACCCGCTCGCTCGCTCCCCGGCGCTTGGTCTGACGGTCCCGACGGACCTTGTCTTCTAGCGCATAGATCGCGCATGCGCAAGAAGACAAGGTCCGTCAGGACCTGTCAGACTACGCGCCGGGGAACAGCGAGCGGGTAAGTTTCTTAGCTTGTCACCAGTCTCTGTGTTTCTATTGAAGAATGGAAGGTAAGGCACAGCTCATTTACCTCCCGTTCTTCAATAGAACTGGATTACCAAAACTTGAAAAAACGAGTGGAGATACCCTTTAATACGTACACTTATACATGGTGCAGTGCTGCAGGTGGAGGATAATATAATGACCCTGATCTTAGCACAGCTCTGTGTAATGCATTTCTTAGCTTAACTCTGTACTACAGGTTGTTGTTTTTATACAGACAGCTGAATTAAAAACACACTCTCCTTCCAACATTCCCTTTAATAAGGTACACTGATGAGAAATGCATTGCACAGAGCTGTACTAAGATCAGGTTTACTTCACTATCATCCCCCATACAGTTCTAAACAGTGTGGTTTCTATAAAAACACACTCTTCCTACACTCCAACATTACCCTTTAAGAAAGTACTCTGATGAGAAATGCATTGCACAGAGCTGTGCTAAGATCAGGTTCACTTCACTATCCTCCCTCTACAGTTCTGCACTGTGTGGTTTCTATAAAAACACACTCTTCCTACCCTCCAACATTCCCCTTTAAGAAGCTACACTTTCCACTAATATTGCTGCAGCTGATAGGAAGAGCTAGAGACCTTCACACTACGGGCCATATTTATAAAGGTGTGGTATCGCCTTCTTTAGAGATCGTTATGGCGGTCGTTAATTTATGATTGCTATCGGAAATCTTGTAAATGTACGATAGCCAACGTAAATCTACAACAGCCCGTAGAATATCATTAGAGTAGTTTACAGCCCTCCAACACTTAAACAATACATTGCAGGTGAAACATACAAAGACACAGGTCTGTAACTGCAGGTTTATTGCACAACATGTGTGCTACATTTTTCTGACCCACTTGTCCTTCCAGTGCTTGAGTGGCTCTGAAACATGTAGCGCGCATGTTTTGCAATGAACATGCAATATTCACAGCTACAGACCTGTGTCTTTGTATGTTTCACCTGCAATTTATTGTTCATATATCGGATTTAGTAGAGTGAAAGCTTTAGGTGAGACATACATTATTTCAGATCCGGACACACTGTGACTCCACGAGCGGGCGGGGCCACAGCCCCCGCGAGTGGATGGGGCCACGGCCCATGTGAGTGGGCGGGGCCACATAGGGCTGTAAGATAATGGACCATGGGGGGTCTGCAACTGGAGGGACCATGAGTGGGAGGGACCAGGGGGCTGCAAAGGGGAGGAGGAGACACAGGACAGATTGACTGACAATTTCAGAACAGGAAGCAGGAAGTGTAGGGGACCTGGTGATGCTGCAGCCATATCACACACAAAAATGTAAATATCTTCAAAACTATGCAAAATAAACAATGGAAATAAATTGCAAAAAAATCTCAGGGGAGCAATTCCTATCAATTTACCTCAATCCTCCATTTATCTAAAGTTCCAAATCTAATCTACTACCAATTAACACATCAATAGCTTTACAAACATTCCTAAAAGCCAGATATGAATACTCATGGACCAATGAAAACATAGAATATCTAGGGATTAAACTAAACCCCAACACAGATAAATTATCTCAAATAAATTTTGAACATTTCCTAGATAAACTAATATCAGATTTACAATCATGGAACACAAAATACCTATCATGGCTAAATAAAATAGCCATTGTCAAAATGTTCATGTTACCCCAATTATTATATAAATTCAGAACTTTACTAATTACCATACCTGATGAGGTTTTTAACAAAATAGACAATCTGATTTCATCTTTCATATGGAACAACAAAAAAACAGACAGGAGGAGTTGCATTACCAAAAATGAAAGACTCAATTTTAGAACACACAAGAATATAGTGGATGTCATCCACCATTGATAAACCTTGCGCACAAAAAGAACTACACTCTCTTAATACCCCACTTCCTAGTATACTAGGTTCAATAGCTATGGGCAGACAAATACCACAGAATCTACATCTAACCAGCAAAACATCATTACAAATATGGAAAACTGTAGTCAAATCACATAACCTCTTACCAGATATTATACAACAACTACCTATACACTCATTACAATTATTAATACCAAACCTAAACATTAAAACATGGTTAGATCATAATATTAACTACATATACGACCTATACGAAAAATATGAAATTATACCTTTTAACATACTAATCCAAAAACACCTACTCAACAATAAAGAATTCTTAAGATACCAACAAATATGAAGTTTCCTGACATATAAATTGAAAGACAAAGCACCTAGGGAGCAAGAGAAGCAAAACCTAATATTAATTACAGATATCAAAAGAAAAGTAATTTCGAAAATATATATACATTTGAACAATAAAAATAAATTTGAATATCATAATAACATAACAAATGGGCCACAGATTTGCACATAGACATAACCTCAGAACAATGGATAGAGGCAGGGAAACTTACGTTCAGACTAACCAAATGTATAACACATTAGGAAATAAACAAAAAAATAACCCATAGATACTATAGAACCCCACTACAAATATCCAAATGGTTTAACTCGTACTCACCTCTTTGTTGGAGAAAATGTCATCATCAGGGCTCCTTCATATTTGGTGGCACTGCCCTAAAATCCCAAAAATGTGATTCAAAATAGAATATTTTATTAACAATCTTTCCAAAATAAAAATACAAATTAATCCTGCTTTAGTGCTACTAAATATTGGACTGAGCAACTTCATGGACAATCAAAAATGCATAATTTACCACATTTTCATCATTATGAAAACCCTTATGATAAAATATTGGATGACTAACAAAATTCCAAATCTAAAGGAACTGCAGAATATCTTAACCAACAATATGCACTATGAAAAGACTTTTGCTTGCTCCCAGGGAATGTTCGCTAAATTTTATAAGAATTGGGAGTATTGGTATGTGGACGAAAGATCTATGTAAGAAATATATGTGATACAAAAATGATATGTTCAAAGAAAATTATATGAATAGAAATATTTATGGTACTTACCCTTATAATTGTATATCAAAGTGACCTACAATAATATACGTAAACACTACAATTGTTAATGTATTGTATATTGTTAAATTTATAATATATGAAAAAGCAATAAAATATATGTTATAAAAAAACCTTTCCCTTTCTATTTATTATTATTATTGTTATTATTATTATCATTATAATTATTGTTATTCTTATTCTTATTATTATCATTATTGTAATTATCATTATTATTATCATCATTATTGTTATTAATTTCTATATTATTATCATTATTAGTATACTTTCTAATCCTCATATCCTCCCTCTTAGAAACAATCAACACCAAGCTGTTGGTTACCGAGGACCTGGTTCATTGGTAAGTTGTCGGTGGGGTATTTATGAAACATTAAGATCCTATCAATATGATTACTTTATATACAACAGTGGTTTAACATCTGTGGGGGACATCGTCCTGATATTAAATCATTATATATTATCAATGCTTATAGTTTTCTATTACACAAACCATTTCTGTGTCTTAGCCATTTTATATTAAGTTATAGGATGATCCAATAATTCACTGTGTGTTTTACCCTTAATGACTATATTTATTCTGTATTAGAAGAAGAAACAGGAAGGAAAGGAGATGGATATTCCAGTAAGTTTCTAATGGGATCTATCAGTGGCATCTATTATCTATCATCTATCTATCACCTGTCTGTCTATCTCTCTAACTCAAGTCTATTCAGGGCCGTTTTTAGCATAGCATCCAACCGTCCTGTTTTTGGTGGGACTGTCCCGTTTTTGGGGTCCTTTCCCACTGTCCCAGCACACCCTCTATGTTCCCGCAATTCCCCAGTGTCTGGCAAAAAAATTTGGTAAAAATCGGAAAACCAGAAGTGAATCTGCAGGCGTTAGGACCCTGCAGTAGATGTAAGTTGGAGGCTCAGTTTCCTGCCTGTTGGGGCTATTTGTTCAGCACGGAGCTGCTGAGGATACAGCATGAAGAGGAAGACAGTCAGTCACTGCAGACACATCTGCTCTAGGTCAGTACAGAAAGAGTTTGGATCTGCCTGTATTGTAATATTGCAATGTCCATCTGGGTTTGTTTTCAGTAAAAGAAACTTATTAACCCTTCCCTCACTGAAGGGCCTGTTGCTGCAAACAAACCCCAGATGGACATTTCAGTTAGTTTAACAGTAAGGGGTACAGAGGGTTAGTGAGGGGTGCAGGGGGTCAGTGAGGGGTACAGAGGGTTAGTGAGGGGTGCAAGGGGTCAGTGAGGGGTGCAGGGGGTCAATGAGGGGTGCAGGGGGTCAGTGAGGGGTACAAGGGTCAGTGAGGGGTGCAGGGGGTCAGTGAGGGGTGCCTTTTTTTTTTCACTGCAACATCCATCTGGGGTTTTAAGTAACAGGCACAACATGTTCTCCTCTGGTTTCTTTCACATAGTCATCCTTCTAGTTCATTTCCCAGCATTATCAAGCCCCCCAGTTCATTTCCCAGTGTTATCAAGCCCTCCAGTTCATTTCCCAGTGCTATCAAGTTCTCCAGTTCATTACCCACCAAAGTCAGCCCTCCAGTTCTTTACCCAGCATTATCAAGCCCTCCAGTTCATTTATCAGTGTTATCAAGCTCTCCAGTTCATTAACCAGCAAAGTCAGCCCTCCAGTTCATTACCCAGCGTTATCAAGCCCTCCAATTCATTACCCAGCGTTATCAAGCCCTCCAGTTCATTACCCAGCATTATCAAGCCCTCAAGTTCATTACCCAGGATTATCAAGCCTTTTCAATTCATTGGCCAGTGTAGTCAGCTCAACAATGTAAAATTGCAGTAGTGGTCTTTAAAATGGGCATTACCTCAAAAAGTGGGTGTGGCTTTTAAAAGTGAGCATGGCCAAAAAATTTGTCATGCGCTGACGCACACGGCTGCCCACCTTACACTTGTCCCTCTTTGGACTTTCCAAATGTTGGGAGGTATGGTTTTTAGGCATAGGTCACCTAGGCAAAGAACTAAGGCACCTATGTTGATCCAGGGCGCCTGTTTTTCTCCCTGTCAGCTGTTACTTGCTGTGTTAGATCTTCTCTCCTTGTTCAGCTGTAACCTGCAACATTTGTATCTAGTACAGAGCCTGAACGCCACACACTCTACATAGAAACAAATATTGCAATTTGCAAATGAACTGAAGATGAAGGAAGTGGGGGGAGGATGAGCTCAACTAATAGGACTGAGGGGAACATATCTAAAATACCAGGTAAAAGCTGCTGCAAACTTTATAACAGTGAGCCCTGTGACTAGCAGCCATGAGATCCCTATCCCTGCCTCTTTCTTCCTTCCATCCAACTCTCCATTTAGAACTTAGAGTAGGTGAGGAGTGAACAATTCGATGAAGGAGACATGGAAAGCAGGTACTTACTGTATATAATGTCAATGCTGGCAGCTGGAAGGTTTAATGGCAATACTATGGGGAAGTCTGCTGGCACTGAAGGGTTAATAGCAATTCTCTGGAAAGGTGCTGGCACTGAAAGTATTAATAGTAAAGTCTGCTGGCACTAAAGGGTTCTGCTGGCACTGAAATTATTAATGCCAATATTCTTGGAAAAGCACTGAAAGAGTAAAACCTCTCAGATCTCACCAAATTTCCCTGTTCTGCCCTACCCGGCTGGAAACAATTCCTGTGGAGAACACTGGTGCCACATACAGCACATCCACTGAAACCTATCCTGTCCTTCCAATCAGTATTTCATTTGTGGCCAGTGTCACTGCATTCATACAAAAGTATGTATACATGCCCGCCTCACCTGGTACAGCGTGTGCCTCTTACCAACTAGTAAAGCGGTTCCACTATAAAGAACAGTCGCCATAGACAGTGTCCGAAGGAAGAAACCCAGCTGTAGTTTGACAGGCCAAGTTTATGTGTTTTGTTGGTTTTTTTTTTGTTGGGGGGGGGGCACGCACACCCCGTTTCTCTCTCTAGTAACACAGCAGTAAATTATCTTTATTATTTTATTTTCTAATCCTCTTCATTGTTTCCTCCTTCTTGGTTAATTGAAAAAATTAAACTCTGGAAGGCTCAAGACGGTAAATGTTTTGTAAGTTGTCTGGTTATCTAGTTGTGGGTCTTTATTAAACAAGAACATCCTGTCGATATGATGAGTTTTTATAGTGGTTTAATATCTGCAGTGGGACATCTTCCTGATCTATTATATATTATCACAGCGCGTAGTTTTCTGTTATCACACAAACCATCTTCTGTGTCTTTGTCTTATTATATAAAATTATAGGATGATCCAGTAATTCACTGTGTTTTCCCTTTAATAATTATATTTATTCTGTAACTGATATTAGGCGGACCTAATTTATAGAAGTGATAAGAAATTATTACTTAGAGGTAAATCTGTTGTATTCAATTAGATCAACTGGACTTGAAATGTAGTTCTTGAAGACGTTTCGCTAGTCATCCGACTGGCTTTCTCAATTCAGAGGGGGGGTTTGACACCAACTGTCTGCCATGTACAATGCCATGTACAATGCTGTTTTGACACCTTACTCTGGGCGTTCCTATAACACCTCTTAGCCACTATCCGTCTTTAAGAACTAAACTTCAAGTCCAGTTGATCTAATTGAATACAACAGATATACCATGACCTGGATGAATGAGAACCTTCACAAGCATACTTAGAGGTAAGTTACAAATGGGTTCTACTACCACCTTTCCCTCTGTTATTAACACAATGTGATCATGTGACCCAGCCTGTAACATTATACCCTGTACCCCTATATTATCCAACATCTCCCTGTTCTCTCCCTGTCCCCCCTCTAGTAACATAATCATAGATTATTATTATTATTTTCTAATAATCATTGTCTCCTCTCTCTTAGGATTCTATACCACAATGTGAGTTGGCTTACAGAGTCCATAAGGTCAGTTACTATTAACACAGCCATATCATTATTATTATTATTAACATTAAAGGAGAACTAAATGTAATTTAAAAAAAAAAACTAATGTGTAACTAAGAAGGTTTCCATGTATTTCCCAGTACAACTTACAGCCCATGAAGTCTTCAAAGAGCCTTGTGAACATGTGCACCTTTTGGCCACACCCCGTTCCCCCTATTCACTGTCTTTATGCACATTCTCTATACAGTTGTCTCCTCCTCACCAATATGGAAGTCCCTGATAAGTCTTTAAGTTTTAAATCCCCAGAATCACTTGTGATTTCTTTCCACGTTGCCTGATAAGAAATAAAGTGTACACATTACTTTTATTTATTTACAGTATTTTGTATCTGATATTAGATGAGAAAATGGAATAAAGATGAACGAGAACAAAAAGAAAAAAGTCTGAAGCTGCCAGAGGTGACTTACTAATGGGATCTACGACCACCTATCCCTCTGTTAAGAACACAATGTGATCATGTGACCCTGTCTGTTATATTATATCCTGTTCCTCCATATTACAGTATCTACTGTCTCTCTTATCTTTTTCTTTCCCCTCTCTACAAACAAACTCATAGATTATTATTATTACTTTGTAATCACCAACAAAGTGATCCCTCTTAGATAACCAAAAAAAGATGCTTGGTATCTAAGGACTCCCACCGTTTGGTAAGTTGTCTGGTTGTGGGTCTTTATGAAACATTAACATCCTATCAATACGATTACTTTATATAATCACCAACATTGTCTCCTCCCTCTTAGATCACCAAAAAAAGACATCAAATTTTAAAGGGTATCTCCACTGATGGAAAAACGTTTTTTTTTTTCCCCCTATATGAAAGTTCACCTTCCCCCAACCCCCCTCCTACCTTTTTTCCCCCAAAAATCAGCTCTGTTCCTTTGCAGCAGCCTCTGAAAGCTGTGTAGCTCCTGGGGGTGTTTCTGCTACTGTGCTGGGCAGGCTGTCAGTCAATGTGCATCATCACATGCATATTCATGATTTCTGCCACACCCACTTGACCCCAGTGATGCCTGATTTAAACAAAGCCTTTCCTTCCTGTCTCTGCATGATCTATTCACAGCTGATAGTGCAGGGAGAGACAGAGGGGGAACTTATAAAGTTCAGCCACACAGCTTTATGTAAGGAGACTTTTTTTTAACAATTGCAAAAGTAATAGAATTTATAGGAATCAAATAGGGGGGAGGTGTGTGTGTTTTTAAGGGAGACAGAAGGTGTATTTCAGAGGGGATGCTGGGATCGTCACTAGCTGTATTGCAGGGGGGCCTGGGAGACTATCTATCCATATCTGTCTATCTATCTATCCATCCATCCATCCATCCATCCATATCTGTCTGTCTATCTATATCTGTCTGTCTATCTATCTATATCTGTCTGTCTATCTATCTATTTATCTATATCTATCCATATCTGTCTGTCTATCTATCTATATCTATATATCTATCTATATCTGTCTGTCTGTCTATCTATCCATATCTGTCTGTCTGTCTATCTATCTATCACATATCTGTCGTCTATCTATCTATCTATATCTGGTCTATATCTATCTATCTATCTATCCATATCTGTCTGTCTATCTATCTATCTATCTATCTATCTATCTATCCATATCTGTCTGTCTATCTATCTATCTATCTATCTATCTATCTATCTATCTATCTATCTATCTATATCTATCTATCTATCTATCTATATCTTATCTGTCTATATCTATCTATCTAATCTGTCTGTCTCATCTATCTATCTATATCTGTCTGTCTATCTATCTACTATCTATCTATCTATCCATATTTGTCGTCTATCTATCTATCTATCTATCTATCTATCTATCCATATCTGTCTGTCTATCTATCTATCTATCTATCTATATCTGTCTGTCTATCTATATCTATCTATCTATCTATCCATATCTGTCTGTCTATCTATATCTATCTATCTATCTATCTATCTATCTGTCTGTCTATCTATCTATCTATCTATCTATCTATCTATCTATATCTGTCTGTCTATCTATCTATCTATCTATATCTGTCTGTCTATCTATCTATCTATCTATCTATATCTGTCTGTCTATCTATCTATCTATCCATATTTGTCTGTCTATCTATCTATCTATCTATCTATCTATCCATATCTGTCTGTCTATCTATCTATCTATCTATCTATATCTGTCTGTCTATCTATATCTATCTATCTATCTATCCATATCTGTCTGTCTATCTATATCTATCTATCTATCTATCTATCTATCTATCTATCCATATCTGTCTGTCTATCTATCTATCCATATCTGTCTGCAAGATCCTGTCTGCCATCTTTCAAAAATCTGCATACACACAGTCCCGAGCGTTCTCCTATGTGAAACGCTCGGGACTGTGTGTTTCCATCGGCCGCGCTAGACCCCTCTATAGGGAGTCTAGCGCGCCGATGGAAATTTTCGGCCTTTCCCGAACGAGCGTTCGGCCGACCCGATCGTTTGGGCGGCCGCGCGCTCGTTCGGGAAACGAACGTACACCCGTAACGATTAAGCCCCGATACCGTCGATCCGACGGTATCGGGCTTAATCGTTAATGTGTGTACCCAGCTTAAGACACACACCCCACCCTACAGAAAACTGTGTGAGAACTCTGCTCTGCTGCCTTTCATTTAAACTCAACTTGTTTAAGACCACAGTTCCCTTTAAGTAAATATAGGTAAGTATATCAACTGTGGTGTTTTGCATTCGGGTTTGTATTGTTTTATGTAAAATTTATATATAGCAGGAGGACCTAAGACTAAGTATGTCCTACTTACCCTTTTCTCCAATGTTTCTGAACAGAAATTTCCAGCCCAAGTTTCTCCTTTGTGGCTGCATGAGCTTGTACAGAGCTCATAAAGCTGGCAGAAGACAGAACCTTTTGAAAACAGACCTTGCATGCGATCGCCAACGAATAGCCAGTGGTTTGGTTTTCTGTCCTGGCAGATTACCAAACGTGTTTGTACGGCTATTAGTCTGTGATCGTGTGTATACACCTTTGGGGTTTGCGTGATCTACCTGCAGTATATAAATTAAAAAGTTGATCCAGGATTAAACCAACTGCCACATGGAGTCAGGAAGGATTTTTCCCCTTCTGGAGCAAATTGGCTCTGGCTTCAGAGGGGTTTTCGCCTTCCTCTGGATCAACTCTGGGATTCAGTAGCATTTGGGAGGGTTTTTTTTTTGTTAGACTAAAATATCAATAAAAAACTATTATTAAAAAACAATCTGTATGGATTTTTCTTTCATATCTTTGTCATTTTTTAATTTTCATTTGCATATGGGTATTAGGCTAGGATTGGAAAAGGGGCTAGTAATACTGGTCCATAGTCACGTACTTCATGTATCAGTATCTTGTGTGTTAATTTACTATTTAATTTTTGAGATAGAGACATGAATTCGGTACAGCCGTGTGGGCCATATATAGGAAAGTGCTATTACCTAGCTAAGGAATGCGCAGAAGCCTTACTGCTTTAGCGGCAAATTGCGGGACTTTTCCCCCCCATAGACTATAATGGTAACGATCCTCAAATGTGAATATTTCTAAACAGTTTTGTTTCATGGTCATAAACACAAACGCTGATACCCCCAACCCCCCCACAGACACACAGGTACACCGACAACTGACCTACCTTTCCATTCCATGGAAGCCATACTTAAAGGTACACTATAGTCAAAAAACTAATTTTGATCAATCATCAATAAAGTTAGTTTTATGGCATACAGGCAAAAACAAATACCCCCAACCTCACACAGACACACATACCTACTGACATACCCTTCCATTCCTGCTGCAGTCATACTTAAAGGGTAAATAAAGTCAAAAAAACTAATTTTATATATCCTCAATAAGTTATTTTTATGGTTGTAATAACAAAAAAGACATGCCCCATCTCATATGGGTACATAAACCTACTGACCTACCCTTCTATTCCTGTGGCAGCCTTACTTAAAGGGTAACTAAAGTCAAAAAAGCTCATTTTGATTTATCCTCAATAAAGATAGTTTTTGTAAACACAAAAAAGACCACCTCAACTAGACCCAGGAACACACACCTACTGACTTACTGTTACTGTTTCTATTTTTCTATGGCCAGCCATATTTAAGGGTAACTATAGTAAAAAAAATACAATTTGACTTATCACAACAAAAGTTTGTTTTTAAAACACCCCCCCACTGACCCAGGTACACACAACACTGACCAACCCTTCCATTTCCATGACAGCATACTAAAAGGGTATTATAGTAAAAAAATCTAATTTTGATCAATAATCATAAAAGTTTTTTTTTTAACTTCCAACCAGACACAGGTACACACACCAACTGAGCTACCCATTTATTCATGTAGCAAGTAGGTAGTATAGTAAAAAAACAACACATTTTGACCAATCATCAAAATAGTCTTTTATCCCCCAACCTGACACGATTACACACACCAACTGATCTACCTTTAATTCAGTGAACGCATATTTAAAGGGTAAGTAAAAAACATCAATGTCCTCATCATTGGCATTATTGAGTTTTAAAATCTGCAGCACAAACACACACATTACCTTCCAAATGCGGGCTTTCAAGCCAAATTTAAAGTTTATACTTAAAATTTCCTTTCTAATTCTTTGTTTAGATTTTTTTTGTTTAAATTCTGATTATTTTTGATTGTATGATCAATGGAAGTGCAGTGCATTATGGGGAATTTTTTTACTTTTCTTTTGCTATATGGTTGCTATGGGAAACTGAAAGATTTGTTACCTGTCTCCAACAGCTTTTTAAACAGCTCTGTGTCATCAATATCTTGTGATGTCACCATGCATTTGCATAAACACAGGATAGCTGGCCTTTTGATCTCATTTTGTTTGTTACATAGCAGTGGAGTTGAATAAAGACATATGTCCATCTAGTCCAACATGCATAGCCTACTCACCTTACAATCAATCCAGGGGAAGGCTAAAAAAAAACACTAATCTGAAAAGGGGGGATAGAAAGTTTCCTCCCTGTATTAATGTCAGGACTTTTAATGTTTTGAATTTTAAAAAACTTTTAATGAACTTGTTATTGCCAGATCTGCTGGAAGAAGGTTACCGTATATACTCGAGTATAAACCCCCGCCCGAGTATAAACCGAGGTACCTAGTTTTAGCTAAAAAAAGAGGGAAACCACATTGACTCGATAAAACCGAGGTATATAGTATGTGCACTAAGTTTTAGACACTAACTTCAGCATAAAGCATGTGTGGTTATAACTGCTTAATTTAGTGGCAAATACTTGCAAATAGGGGTAAATCCTCCTTTATTTATGCATACAGTAGCACAATAAAGAAGGTTTTACTCTTATTTGTAAGTATTTGCCAATTGTGGTATTTGCCCTGTGGAAGTAAAGTTTCTCCTACCTTGTCCGCCGGCCGCGCAATCCGCATCCTCTCTCCACAGCCTCTGCGCATCCGATATGCCACTACCCGGCGCCCTCACTTTGCGGCGCCGGGTAGTGACATCATCCGGATGCCAGAGGCTGTGGAGCAAGATGCAAATCGCGCGGCGGCGGACAAGGTAGGAGATAGTCTGACTCGAGTAAGATTTTCAGGCTTTTTTTAAAGCCTGAAAACCTCGGTTTATACTCGAGTATATACGGTATACAGTTTTCCATCATTCTCACTATAAGAAAACCTTTCCTAACACCTAGATGTCGAGGTGCACCCCCTGAGGCCTTGCCACTTCGGTAAGTATCAAATCAATATAGAATATGCAGGGAGGCACACTCAGTAAAAGTTAATTGCAAACTTTCATTTATTAGGTGCTCAACATAAGCCAGATACACAACGTTTCGGGGGGTCCAACCCCCGAAACGTTGTGTATCTGGCTTATTTTGAGCACCTAATAATGAAAGTTTGCAATTAACGTTTACTTGAGTGTGCCTCCCTGCATATTCTATATCAATTCCTATTACCTTTACACCTTTTACGTCTGACTCCCCTTTATATCCTACCCACTGCTTAGAATGATGACAGACATAAATTTGGATAATTGGCCACAGCTTTATTGCATAAAACACCCATTTGAAAATAAGTAAAGTAAGTAAATAAGAACACATACATTAAATACAAGCCATAAATCACATAACTTGACAACCTGTTAGAACAAAGCATAGTACTCAGTTATTAGAATCCTGCCAGTCTGCTCTTCCAGTTAAAGGGCATGTCCACCCTGAAAATGAACTTTTACCGCTGATATAGTTCTTCAAAAAAATGTTTAAATCTCTACTTAAAGCCCTTACACTCCCGCGGCGTCTCCTTCCTGCTTAGAGGAAGTGGCAAACGGGCAGGACCGGCAGCTTTATCTGTGATTGGCTGAAAGGCAGCCAATCACAGACGTGGCTATTTTCAATGGAGGTGCTGTGGGAGAGAAGGGGCTGTTAGGGGTGGGATTTCAAAGGACTTCACGCAAGGTGCCACGGCTGCAAATGATGGATCCGGAGGGTGGGAAGGAGGGGGGGGGTAGGGCTCCCCTGTGCACGTCACAGTCCTTACTAAGGTTAAGTAAGAAACAGGGACTGGATGACTCACTGACAGCTTCTACACTTCACTTTCCTTGACTTTGAAAAGGCACTGCAGGAGAACCATTTGGAGCAGAGATGTAAGGTAAGGATTTTTTTAAACTACACAGTGGGGCCAGTATGGGGTTAAATTTTAGTTTTAGGGGTTGACATGCCCTTTAAGTTTGATGTCAGCCAGCTGGATAACCTGGCTCAGAAGGCAAATTAACACAATCTGCCACGTGAGCTCCCATTACAGTATCAAATTACAATATGACAATAACCACTGGCCACACAACTTAGACGTTTGACCAGGACTCAATCCAATATTTGTGACATTTGCCTGTAGTTATTCTGACAGACGCCCTTAATCTGTGACGAATATGGCCAGGGTTCGATCCTTGACAGGGGCACTAGCCCAGCATCAACCTTAGTAATCCATCCTTCCACTGGTTGAGAGCATCTGTGACCAATTTAAATTGTAAGGCCTACCCTACCATATACTCCCAGAGGAATGGGAGGGAGGGTGGGATGATCCTGTAGACAGAAAAAGTTGCCTGTGTGTTGCTCCCCCCCCCCCATTTTTTTAACTTATTGTTTCAATACCCTGCTAACCTGGGGGAAAACCAAATTAACACACAATCTGCCACATGAGCTCCCATTGCATTAGTGGATTACAGTAATAAAACAATAACCACCTTAGGAGTTAGACCAGGACTCAACACAATATTTGTAACATTTGCCTGTAGCTATTCTGGCAGGCTGGCAAGAATCCTGCCGACACTGGGGGGCTGAAAACTCTCATTACATGGTGAGCCACACAAAAAGAGCCCTTTCTAATGCCTCCTGTAACTTGAGAACTACCTCAGAGCTATCGTGCTCCAGATCAACATGTCTCACTACAATGCCACCATTTTAATTGTACAAATTTTTAAACTGTCCTGTTTTTATACAGACTTTCCCAATGGCCTGTACTGATCTCGCCCATTCACTGTTATTGCTGAATAGCTCAGAAATTCTAAGAGCCCCATAAAAGGACTGTGAAAAGGATAAACGGAACAAAGCCCATTCGAAAGGTGTGTTTGTTAATGGGGGTAAATGGTTAAATAGCCATCTATTACCTCTAAAATAGGTAATGTGATAGGTCTTGTATCTAGAGGTGCGACTCTTTCTTGATTACTCAATCGAGCTACAAAAGAAGCGAGCGGCCTTCTTGGATGTTAAAGGGACAGTTCAGTGGAAATTATCAATATTTGTTAAATTGTTAGCTTGTGTAATGCCTTCTTAGTTACTCTACATATTCTCTCCCATTTTGAAAAATCAGTTGATTTCATACTATTTGCTGTTCCCTGCTGTTAACATTAGTGAGCTGACATTTCAGGTTCTAACGGCCCTTCTTCTTCTCAGGATGCACCACATCCTTGGAATGTTCCGAACAGTAATTTCTACTGATTGGCTGTTGGATGGGTCAAAGATGCTCAGATCTCTACTGAGCAACTGAATCAACCCAGGCGCTGGGTCAAGTGCAAGACCATAACGGTCTCTACTAGGGGTCCTGCAAACAGGAAGGCAGTATTTCAGTTGCATTTATTTAAGTTCATTGCGATGGAAAAATACTGCTCTTTTTTCTGAAAAGTACATGTATTTGTACTGAACTTCCCCTTTAAAAAATGGCTAGCACAGGCAGGCATTACCTACTCAATGGCCTACCCAGCTTGTCTCTGTGTGCAGAGTTACATTCTTCGAAACACCTACCGAAGCCTTTAAGTGGCTTGACGCACGATAGTGGAGACTGACAGCTGTATAAATCGGATCCTGTGCCTTCAATGTCCTATTCCCTTCTTACCGGTCTGTTTCTTCGTGTACCAAGTTTCCGGATCAGACCTCCTGTCCCACCAATGTTCATCCCGCTGCCAGCAGCCAGATACTAACTGATATTGTATGAAGAGACACAGACACAGACTAACCTAGGCCTGGTAAGTGCTGCCAAGCGAGCCTCCACCAACCTGTATGCACAGGTTCCATTTGCTCCCAACCTAAATAACCTGCGATAGCCTATGCAGGTCATAAACACTATACAAAATGCTATATGCGAATGCAATTTAGCAATTAGCCCTGCCAAACTCCCCCCATTCCTGGTAATCTTCTCTAGAGGCAACGCCACTAACACTCATCTATACAAATGCCACCTTGTGCCCCATGTACATACCCCCTGTAGCAGTTAGTAGACACTTGGACATCCACCCTCTTACATCCCCCCACTCTACACTGAACCATTCGGGAGATATCACAGGCGCTATGCTATTAGCAGAAACTTCGGGTGGCCCTGACGTGGGAGAGTCTTATATCCTGCTAGATATAACAAAATTTTTATCATTAGGCTGAGATGTGGAGTCCACCATAGTGTTGGGACAGATGGGAGCACGTATAGACCTGTGTGGGTTTGCATTCCATGTGGACTCTACCCCCAGGTGTAACTCTGGATGTCCCGACTCCGGAACTACCCGACTAGGCCCCCTAATCCCTTTGATTTCCCCCTCTCCGCCTGGACCCTGGTACCCCGAGCCACTGTTTGAGAGAACACAATCACACACACACTGGGGTTGGGTAAACGCTTTTGGATGCGTTATACGAGACAGGGGGTCATAATATGGCAGCTAGCCTTAGAATAAACAATGGGCTCCTCTCTTAAACCAAGAATGATGACTTGAACTTTGAAACTATCCCCTGAAACCTCAACACTAGCACTTATCTATTCAGCTAACCCCTTGTATATTCGTGATGGAGAAGGGACCCATTGTGGAGACCTCTACCAACTTAAAATGGCACAATTGTTACCCTACTGAAATCTACCGTAATATCGATATAAACATGGCATGCTTAAATCTACAAATGGAACTTAATGTCATATACGTATAGATATGCACTAACTTGCGCCTCGTGAATTCCTTTTTCAAGAATGATAAAAAATAATCTGACTATTCCCCCTTACCCTGTCCTCTACACCTCTCCCCCCGTTCCCTTTTTCTCCCTTTTCTTCTATCTCTTTCTCTCCTCTCTTCTTCCTTTCTCCCCTCCTTTCCCCCCTCCTCCTCTCTCTATGACCTTAGCAGTTTATGCACGGACAGGTGTATGGTCGCTGGTAGAACAAACTTACTATCGTTTGGGAGGACAGGTTGGTTGACCTGTTGGGTCTGCCACTGGCCGAGCTGTTACCAACCTAATTTGCTCTCTGCCCAGTGTCTATCCATTTGACTGCAACATAAATTTATGTGATATGCAGGAAGTGGCTCATTTTTCTGGTCCTCGACCTGACCTCGTGGGCTCCCATCCAACTGATCGTGACATGAGATATGGTTTGGGAAATGGAGTAGACACTGACCAGCGGTACAATCGAGATAGGGAACTATAATATCTATCCTTACATTTAGTAGGCACCTAAATAGCTAAGTTAGTATTTTGCTGAGAAACTTCTTAAGTGTTGCTTCTGATCTCTTAGCAGAAACTGCACTTTGTGCATCCTCATAAGCTAGTTCTAATATACTTTAGAACAATGTTTTGTTATGGTTACAACTTGTTTCTGCCAGTAATTTATCTGTAAAAAACTGCGAGTGATACAATATATCATTGCTGTTTATTTGTTGTCAATGTGATGTGCTTTAACATACCTATTGCATGTTGGATGATACCTCATCTTCTATGCTACCTATTCTTAGATAAATGATCTGAACTCCCCCGGTGCATTAACCCATCTTACCTTATGCTTAAAATTAGCACATGGAATGTTTGGGGCCTAAACGACCCCAAAAAAAGACTATCTGTATTCTCTCAACTACAATCATACCAACCCGATATAGTGTGCCTCCAAGAAAACCATCTTCTCCACTCAACCACCCAATATGTACAAAGGCCATGGATAGGCTGGATAGCACACAGCACATACTCCTCCTTTTCTTGAGGAGTCTCATTACTACTAAATAAACAATTAAGATATTCCATTATTGAAGTTAAATCCGACAAAAATGGGAAATACATATGCAAAGCCCTCACTATTAAAACCTCCTTATATGTAATCATAGGAATATGAGTCCACCGGCTACACAACAGCCCCTGAGGGAAGACATCCCTTTTCTCCCCAAGCCTCTGTATTATGCCTGGGTGACTTCAATACTTTACTAGATCCCTCCATAGACAGGCTACATATATTTTCACCTCAACCTGCAACCTTGCAATATAAGACACCACTACAAAGAATAATAAACGAACTTCAGTGGGTGGATGTCTGGCGACTTCATCACCCCCATCTAAAAGAGTTTACATGTCACTCTAAAACTCACAACACCCTATCTCATAGAGACTACATATTTACTAGTAAACATTTAAGCCCGAAAACTAAAGAGATAATACACCTTCCACGAGGTCTTTCAGACCACTCACCCATTCTCCTAAATTACAAAACACACAATCCAGATCACTCTACTAGACGCCCGTGGCGTCTCCATCCCTTTTGGTTCACCCTGTTTCCGAATCCCAATCCTACTCTTAACCAGATTGAAGAATTCTTTGTAGATAATATAGACACAGTGACAATGGAAGTTAAATGGGATGCCTTTAAGGCAGTAGTGAGAGGTAACCTACAAAATACAGTGACCACCTGTCACTCCTCCGCGAATCCATATTCTACCATAGTCCTCCTGGCCCCCGACTCCCCTAGAATCACCACCTGGAAATCCTTCATAAATAAATTGCTACCAATGCTGAGACTCGTATATCACAACCAAGGCACTTTGAACAAGTTTAATAAAATTTGGACTCCATGGTATGACTCTATGAATACAAGTGTTGACATGCAGCCAAAGGGCTGAGTTCAGTTATGCAAACCAAATTTGGGATACATCCCTGTACTTCACTACACCCGGGAGATGCACCGGGGGAGAGTTATAAACACGCCTGTGCCCTTACCCCTGCTCACATTGGACTGGGACTATTGCCTTCCCACTACCTATCCCCTTGTTCCCTTTTGAAAGATCTATAATGTGATCGATATGTTGGCCCCGGTGTGGGCGGGGGACGATGTGAATTGTTACAATCAATTAGCTACAAGCTCTATTGAAACAACATTGACACAATTGTTTTTTTTAAATTGTTTATTGTTTATATTTGTTTATTTCTTTAATAAACAGTTTAAAAAAAACATAAACAAAATCATGTGCAATCAGTCATGTGCTAGCCCACCTACCTCTTGCTCCATCAAAACCCATTCATTCCAGACCCTATAATAGCTATTCCAAGTTGCTGGGGATAAAGAGCATCTGATCCACTTCCACATACCTCCTCATTGAGTGGTCATACTTGTTGTGGCCATTGCAGTGCCGTTGGTACCAGCTGGCAGAAATTGTCCAAATGCAACCAAGACAGATTTTCTTTTACAGTTTTTCTCCTGTTCAATGCGTATGCGCGAGCAGGGTGGTGGGGGCATGTTATGGCTCCAGTCCTGCCTTAACCAGAGGTTCTGCGTGTAGGCGTTCACACGCGGGTGTCACGGTCAAGCTGGGTCCTCGTGTGCATGCGTGTCATTGTTGCCGCACAGGCGTGGGTGCCAGGGGGTCTGGTCTTCTCTGGTTACTGGTGGGCGTGGAATGATGAGGTAATCAGCCCGACTTAAGCCCTCCCTGCCTTTCAGCTCTTGCTGCCAGTTCAGTGTTTATCACTTTGTTCCTAAGCCTTGTTTGTTGGAGTTCTTAGATCTGTTTGTTTCCTGCTTTGTATTATTCTCCATTGCAGTTTGTTCATCCAGTGACTGTTTAATCAACTCATCTGCTGTTAACTGCTCACTGATCATTCACCTTTGCAGTTTGTCTATCCAGAATCTGTGTTATCAACTCATCTGCTGTTCCTGTTCAGACTCATTATCCACCATAGCAGTTTGTCTATCCAGTTTCTGTGTAATCAACTCATCTGCTGTTCCTGTTCTGACTCCTTATCCACCATTTCAGTTTGTTTACTCAGTATCCATTTTACCTACTCTTCTGCTGTTACCCGCTGAGACTCACCATCCATATTTGTAGTCTGTTGCCTTCTGCCTGTCTGTTCGTCTTGTTAGCTCCCTTCTTCACATTGTGGGATCGGTTCTTGTAGGGGCTCCTCTGGAGCCGCGACCTGGTACCTGCTTGCCGCACAACATCCTCACCATCAGAGGCTCTGGGGAAGACCGGCAGGTGCTTAGACTCGGCGTCCAGAGGGGGCCTCATAAGTTTCCTCTCCAGAAGATTATAACAGGATGAGCATGCGTGCAGAGGAGTAGGTGCTTGTGTGCACGCATGGAACAGGAAAAACTGCTGCAAGATAAGCTTCTTGCATCAGCTGCATTGTGCGTGGCCATGCCGCAAAGGTATTTTTAAAAAAAGTAGTGATTAGCAGGGGCGTGCCATGAGCAAAGTTTCCACCATCTAAATAACCATAAATAAATAAATAAATAAATAAATATAAAGTAGTAGTACTGACTAGGTACAAGACAAAATATATATATGGGATAATATGCCCCTTACAGTGTAACATATGGATATAAAGTCACCCAGGAGTTCCCTGAACAAGACAGCAGGCCAAGTGCTTTTATACTGGGCAGGAAACTCCGAGTTGACTTTATATCCTTATATTATAATGTAATATGGTGTTTTATTTCTTATAATACATAAGGTGTATTTTCTAAAATATCTCTGGGCCTCTGGGCTGTGTACAGCAAGGAGAACTAAACTTAATTTTTTTAAATCCTACCTATACATTGAAAGATCCTTCTCTAGTAAGTTGAATTTAATATATGCAAGTAACATATTCTGTAAGAAAGAAGGCTTCCATGTTGTTGGCAGTGCAAATCAAATCCTATGTTGGCTTCAAGGAGCCATGCCCCCTGACCCAGGATTCACTGTTTCTATTCACAGAGTTTCTAGCGAAATATAAAGTTTCAAAACGTACCTGTGCTCATTTTACTGAATCACAAAAATGATTAGCTGTCAGCTTCCAGGAAGCAAGACTGCAGCTTCCTTTGAAGTGTACTGCGGGTGAAGTGTACTGTGAAGTGTACTGTGGGTGTCCCAAGATAAGGTGAATTATGGGAACTGACCCCTAGTACCCACAGGTTATTTTCATAAATCGCCCAGTATCTAAAGCAAAGGGAGAGGTGAAACACAGCTTTTTGTATCTTTGTGAATATGATCTTTCTATTGGGGAAATGTTGTCTGGAGACTTTAGTTCCCCTTTAACATTATTTACATATAAATATATTAGCAAAGTGATATATTTTTTTAGAGGAGCAACTTGAATTTATTTGAGCACTGTATCTTTTGGTTCAAGGACACTTATTTTGCACATTAAAATAGTAGCTATGGGGACAGACTTTGCCACTAGCTTTGTAGTATTGTACATGAGATTATGGGAAGAAACATTTATCATATATAATAAAACCCTAAGTGTGCATCCCTGTGTCCATGTGTGTGTGTCACTGCAGTTCCTATTGACTCACCACTAGAGGTAGAGTCTCTGCATTTCCTATTGACTCACCACTAGAGGGAGAGTGTCTTTAGTTCCTATTGACTCACCTCGAGAGGGAGAAACACAGGAAACACACTGAGGGAGAACAGCAATTAAACAGACTGCAGGTATGGTTGCTTGGGACAGGGGCCCCTGGATTTGGGACAGAGGGGGCCCCCTGGATTTGGGACAGAGGGGGTGCCTTGGATTTGGTACAGAAGGGGAGCCCTGGATTTGGGACAGGGGGGGTTGGATTCAGGACAGAGGGGGTCCTCTGGATTTGGGACAGAGGGGGCCCCTGGCCTTGGAAAGAGGGGGGACTCTGGCCTTGGGACACTAAGAGGGTACTCTGGCCTTGGGACATGGAGGAGGACTATGGCCTTGGGACACTAAGGGGGCACTCTGTGCTTCTAGCGCCCGTTATTGTAGCGGGCTTAATGTCTAGTATGGAATAATAATCCATTTAAAGATCACATAAAATATTGGGTGTGCTATATAGATGACACGCTGATGAGAGGTCACTGAACTTCAATTACAGGATTTAACTAGTTTTATTGAAGGAGAACTAAACCCAAATTTTTACACCCCAGAATTTGAAAATATCCCCACTAAAAACACCAATAAAGTGTAAAATACCACTACAGTAAATGGCATTGCAGTAAATGTCACTACTTGAAGAACTGGATGAAATAACTGTGTGTATGTACAGTGACTGGCCACACCCCTGATGTCAGTTACATGCTCCATTACCTAATCTGTCCTGTGAAAAGATTGTCTAGAGCCAAACTAGTGGGTTTGACTAACTGTAGCAAGTTCCTGGAGTGTCTTAGGACTGAGCATGTAAAATAACATGGTGACCAGTGACAACACTGTGTGATACTGGAATGATGGGAAATAACACCCAAAAATCAAAACAAAAAGCACAAAATAAAAAAAAGAGGTGAGACACAGATTATCGCTTTTAGATCAAGGAGATCTACCATTCTAAGGCTTTAGTTGCCATTTAAACTATTATTCTTTTCCATACCTAGAGCCTTTATGTCAGTAGTAAGTGCAACAGTCGTATTACTCAGGTACAATGCGGGGGGACTTGATTTTAAATGCTCTACATCTTTAGAATCCTAATAGGCAGAGTAGGACTTGCATTAAGTGAGGGGCCTTGACGTGGCATGCAAGATTTCATATTTTAGCCAAAGTGTGTTCTTTTTGTATGTACAAATAATTTTAGCATTTCTAGCAGCTGGTCAACTCCAGAATGTGGGTTAGGCTGAGCGTTGGAACTATGGTGCTTCTAGCAGCTGGTCAACACCGCAGCGTGGGTTCGACCGAGCGCTGGCGATTTCTTTCTGTGTTATCTATGTATTAACCTGTCCATGCAATAGAGTCTATGTTGGCAAGAATCGCCAACAACTTAAGCAAAGGCTGGCGAGTTATCTACGATTAGCTCAGAGGAGAAGGACAGAATAGACTGCACTAACTAGTGTGGCACAACATTTTCTCATATTTCATCAGGGATTGACTGATGAACTTAGATGTATTGGTCTGACCAAAATTTGCCTGAGTATCTGAGGGGCGGGGGGGGGGGGGAAGAGATATTGACAATGCCCTACTTCGTGCAGAAACTGTTCATTTTTAATTTAAAAACATTGATTTCCAATGGACTGAATGAGGAGTTGGACTTTATTCCTTATATTTGATTTGATCTTATATTTCATTATTACCTTATAGATTGGTTCAAGTTGGACTCATTACTGACTTCTCATTATGCCATTATGGAAAAACCAACTGCTGGATGCGCGATGGCTTCTTTATGGTCTCATTACCAAGAAACAAACACAATGATCATCACTTACCTGTTGTTTAAGGTATTTGGCTCTCCAGATGATGGATGACTGGACGATCTTTTTGGGGTTTATCAAGGCCAAAAGTATTTTGAATGTTTTCTTCTTACCTGTTTTTGCACGACATAGGATTATTCCTTCCTCCTGACTGTGTTCATCCACTTTTGGTTTTCATTACCTATGGATCTACCTGTCTTTGGAAATACCAAGTATTAAACAGTCGGACGGACTGTCCTTTTGTCCATCTTTTATGCTGGATCACGCTCTATATACCTCACTGGATGTGTCTATTGTAAACTTTGAACGGAGGATTCCTTCCCATATGCATACAGCCTGAAACTTTTCTCATACCCTACACGGAGAGTCTCTCACCCCCTCTGTAACATTGTTTTGTTGATTGTGTGCAATTATGTTGTTATGTCACTTTGCGAGCATTGCGAGCTCTGTATTTGACACAATGTGAAATTAATTAACTTCATTTGAGTTATTGGGGAACGCACTAGGAAACTTATTTGATATTGCTGATTGTAAGGTCATGTACCGCCGCATTTACGGTTACTTCAATACCGCACTCAGCGCCATTGACAAAGCCTCTTGAGCGTAACGTCTTTGGGGTGCTCATCCCCCCCTCTCCCTCTCTTCACCCGCATTCGATCTATGGTCTCTCACTTGTGGCCTCGATACTCAGCAATATTTGTTATGCATGCACAGACTGAGACTGACTGGCAAAGTGATAAGTACTATAAGGCTTTTTTTTAGAGTTGTTTTTAGATTAGCCTATATACGGTACTCTCAATTTTTACATTTGTTGTTATCGAAAAGGGTATTTTCAGCAAGTATGCTTGTGAAGGTTCTCATTCATCCAGGTCATAGAATATATGTTGTATTCAATTAGATCAACTGGACTTGAAGTTTAGTTCTTAAAGACGGATAGTGGCTAAGAGGTGTTATAGGAACGCCCAGAGTAAGGTGTCAAAACAGCATTGTACATGGCAGACAGTTGGTGTAAACCCCCCCCCCACCTCTATTTAGGCTTGGTTTCTTTATTTTCACATAAATCGCTTCCTTAACACTTCTCTTGAACCAGCCACGTTCCTTTTCCAATATGTTAACATTACAATCTTCAAAGGTATGACCTTTATCCTTAAGATGCAGGTCTTAATGAACTAAACTTCAAGTCCAGTTGATCTAATTGAATACAACAGATATTTTCAGCAAGGTTTCTGTGTTTGCTGAGGACACAAAACTTTGTCGACCATTATAAGCTTCAGATGATGTGCAATCATTGCAGGGGATCTAGATAGATTGTCACATTGGGCTACTAAGTGGCAGATGAGATTCAATGTTGTGAAATGTAAGGTGATGTATTTGGACTTAAAAATCCATATGCTGCTTATACTATAAATGGCTCTTTGTTAAGTGAATCCCTGTTGGAAAGGAATCTTGGAGTTTTGGTGGATAACAAACTTAAAGGTAGCAAGCAGTGCCAGGCAGGAATCCTGTGTACAAAAAGGACATCTTTGAAATGGAAAGGGTTCAGAGAAGGGCAACTAAATTAATAAGGGGACTGGGGGAGCTTGAATATAAAGAGAGATTGGATAAGTTACAATTATGTACGCTAGAGAAAAGGCGCTTGCGTGGGGATATGATTACTGTGTATAAATACATTATCAGGCCATACAATAAACTATCTGGGGCATTGTTCAACAATAGAACATGTCAGAGGACACGCGGACATCCCTTAAAACTTGAAGAGAGGGAGTTTAGGCTTCAAGTTCGGAAAGAGAATGGTAAAGCTATGGAACTGTCTTCCAGTGGACGTGGTGATGGTGGATTCATTGGACAGTTTAAAAAAAAAGCTGGATGAGTTTTTGCAAACAAGGAATGTTGCAAGTTACTAGTATTGATACATAAAGTAGAATTGATCCAGGGATATTTCCGATTGCCACTTGGAGTCAGGAACTAATTTTTTTCCCCTTCATAAATTTGGTGGGTTTTTTTTGCCTTCCTCTGGATCAACAGTTTGGCAGGAAATGAGGGTATTGCTAAATGGGTTGGACTGGGTGGACGTATGTCTTTATTCAACTTCAAATACTATACTATACTATACAATTAGAAAGACTTTATGCACTCCTTAGGTTAACTTACAACTACATTTTGGAGAAGTGCTACTGATCTGGCCAAACATTTTTAAAAAGAAAAGATAATCAATGCAAGTTTCTAGGCCCCATACAATATCATATTATCTGCACACTGGCAAAAATGTTTTTAGTATACATTACTGTGATCACATGAATGAAAAGCCTTCCAACCACGTCAAGGTAACCCCAGTCTGGAATGTCCTAACGTTTAACCTTTACTTAAATTATGATCAGCAAAGTTTTGCATTCCATTAACTAAGGGTAGAGGAACAAGTTTACAAATTTTGATATCTGTAAGTGAATTTATCCTTGAGATTACTGGCCCTCCTGGGGAGGTTGTTAACATTTTTTAGCCTCTTACACGTGTCCAGAATTGTGAAATGTACCTAAACAGAAGCTTTTAGTTTATTAGATGAAAAAGATGCTAAAATCCTAAAAACAAAATCCAACAAATGATTTTGAGGACTAGACAAGTACCCCTTTTCAGCTATATCTTCCTCTTTTAATAGTTTTCTATAGAAGAGACGACGAATGGAAAGCTTCTATCATCTTCCCAAAACCCATTAAGGTACATAAACACGTCTGATAGGACATCCGGCCACCGAGCATGTGCACACGCACGACCTGTGCCCTTTTCAACCGATAATCTCACGTGTTGTTTGGGAATCTGCCATGGCGGATCAACGAATGATGCCAGAGAAAAGGCATACACATGCGTAACAATCACTTGAAATGTCCGTTCATCACACGGGTGTCTTGGACTTTTTTTTTTTAGGAATTAGCATTTTTCATGTAATAACCTAAAAGATACATTTCAGGATCCTGGATCACTCCTCCTCCTTTCTGTGCATTTCTTATTATAATGTCTTTTTCTGTCATCAGAGACTCAAGGGTCTTCCTTTCCTCAGATTTTAAATTTATCATTATATTTATTAATAATTCTTAGTTCTCCATTATAAATCCCTTTCTACTATCTACCCAAACATTGCTCACGTTGGCCCTCTGTATAGCTAATTCTATTATCACTTTAGTTGAGCTGTTTCGAGGGAGGCGCGGATAGAGTCCTGCCCTCTGACAGCGAATGGTTGTGGGAGGTCACATGTTCACCAGGGCCTTCTCCCTCAGTGTATAGTAACGTGCAGTGCAAAGCGCAGGAAGGAAGATCAATTGACAAACGGACTATTAAGACCCAGTGGCTGATACACAAGAGAAGGTACGGGGGGGGGGGGGAATTATCTGCATTAGCGGAATCTCTATATAGTTGCTTGTGAATAATAGTTGGTTTCAAACTGGAGGAGACCTGTCTGGAAGCCAGCTTCCGGGAGTCGTTATCACCAACTAGCGTGACTTCTGTCACCTACCGGTCCGGTTAAGGTAGGACTGATCGGGAACCATAGTTTGGTGACATATTTTTTTTGACAGAGTCGCACCCCTCCCCCCGCCCCCGTGGCACAGAGTCGCCGCCCTGCCCCCTCCCTCCCTCTGTGGTACAGAGTCGCGCCCCAAACCGCACACGGTACTAAATATAGTATAGGGTGCAGACTATCACGCAGACACTCTTGTCACGTTCACAGACATCCCACTTGCCAAATGTGGCTTCCAGGCAGGGTGGGGCAGAGTTAGGGGTGGGATGCGGCATGTGATGTAAATTACATCACGGAAGAGGTGTGGTTAGGGGCAAGGTGGCTTAAAATGGGCGTTACGGAGACTTCAGGTAAGTTAGGGTCATGGGAGTTTGGGGTGGTCTCACGGAAGTGCTGGAGACTACCCCAAAATCTGAGACTCCCAGGAAGGGTGGGATACCTGCATCCATCCACGCAGACCCACACCCTCAGTCAGGAAGACACACTCACTCTTGGTCACGTAGACGCCCACCCTCGGTCATGCATGCTGAAAGGGCCCACTGCAACACTGGCCAGTTAAAAGGATGAGTGAGAGCTGGTAACTGTAAAGTTCAGTTATATCCCTGAGACCCCCCATAGCCTCTTCAAAGTCCAGTCCTTATAGGCAGGGTAATAAACTGTAAATCTAAATGTTACACTGCTGTGTGGTGACAGTCTGAGCAGGACTTTAAAAGATGATCTCAGTGATACAGACTAGCAGAGATGACTTTTTGAATAGAGAAAGTTAAAGGGCAACTGTGGTCTCAAAACAAGTTAGGGTTGAATGAAAGCCTGCAGTATATCCTTTACAATGAGCCAACAAACACATCTCTGGCTTCACCCTGTGAGAAATTACATTGGGGTGAATGTTCAAACCTTCTGCTTCCAGTAGGTTGAGTTACATCACCTGACCTCTGTCGGCCCTTTTCCCCCGGGGGAGAAGCATGCCCAGTTGAGACTTATTGCTGGGGAAATCAGGAAGTACCTGAGGAAAAAATTGACAGTTCAGAAGGGGAGCCTATTAAGGCAGGCAGAGGCTGGTCACATGGCTAAAAACAGGAAGAGTTCAACCAGGAAGTTACAATGCTGAACCTTACCAGCAATAACTTCTCACAAATATTATCTAGAGATGTGATTTAGGTTTTATTTTGAAGATGTGATAGAAGGCTTTTTTATAATTATTACTAGTTTGGAAGAATTTGAGACCACAGTTACTCTTTGAAGGGCATCTATTGTGGGGAAATTACTTTTCCCCCCCTTCTTTCTACAGTTGTGTTAAAAATTATTCAACCCCCACTGAAATGGAGTGTTTTGGCCAGTTGACATTGATATTGATCATTTCAGTCATCTTGTTTACAATTAAATCAAAGAGACACTTGTAAGTCAGACAAATATAACATAACATTTAGAATGAAATAACCACAAATGTCTTTTCTGTGCTCACATCATTATCAGTTTTATTCAACCTCCAAGTGACATTAATTCTTAGTACTTAGTACAACATCCTTTTCCAGTTATAACCGCTTTTAAACGTGAAGCGTAGCTTGACACAAGTGTCTTGCAGTGATCTACGGGTATTTTAGCCCATTCTTCATGGGCAAAAGCCTCCAGTTCAGTCACATTCTTAGGCTTGCGCGCTGCAACTGCTTTCTTTAAGTCCCACCAGAGGTTCTCAATCGGATTTAAGTCTGGTGACTGCGATGGCCACTCCAAAATGTTCCAGCCTTTTAATCTGCAACCATGCTCTAGTGGACTTGGAGGAATGCGTGGGATCATTGTCCTGTTGAAAGGTCCAACGTCTCCCAAGCCTCAAATTTGTGATGGACTACATCACATTTTTTTTCAATATCTCCTGGTACTGAAGAGAATTCATGGTACCTTGCACATGCTGAAGCTTCCCTGTACCTGCAGAAGCAAAACAGCCCCAAAGCATGATTGACCCCCGCCATGCTTCACAGTAGGCAAGGTGTTCTTTTCTTCATAGGCCTTGTTCTTCCTCCTCCAAACATAGCGTTGATCCATGGGCCCAAACAGTTCTAATTTTGTTTCCTCAGTACAAAGAACACTGTGGTTTGTCTACATGACTTTTGGCATACTGCATTCGACTTTTCTTATTCTTTGGAGACAGCAAGGGGGTGCGCCTGGGAGTTCTGGCATGGAGGCCTTCATTACGCAGTGTGTGCCTTATTTTCTGAGCTGAAACTTCAGTACCCGCATCTGACATCTTTTTTCAGTTCCTCAGCAGTCACACTTTTCTCCACTTTGCGCTTCAGGTAGCGCACAGCAGTTGAAATCAGCATCTTCTTTCTGCCACGACCAGGTAGCGTTTCAACAGTGTCCTTTGCCTTGAATTTGTGAATGATGCTTCCTATGGTGTCTCTAGGTATGTTTAACATCTTTGCAATCTTCTTATAGCCATTGCCCTTCCTGTGAAGAGAAATCACCACTTCTCTTGTCTTCCTGGACCATTCTCTTGACTTCATTATGTTTGTAAACACACCAGTAAATGTCTAGAAGGAGCTAAGTATCACAGTCATTTTAAATCCGCCTAATTGGTGCTTATTATGCTTGATTGCTGCTCGTTGACATCCACAAGTGTTTTCAATACCTGATCGAAAACACTTGAATGAACCTCTGTTCTTAAGAGTGGTAGTCTTTAAGGGGTTGAATAATTGTGTCAATGAAGAAATCACAAAAAAAAAATTTAAAACTGTATTGCAACTAAAATGACAATTGTTTTTGTATTTGGTTCTTTAAAAAGTCCTTGTAAGATTTAATTCTGAACACCATTACAAATGTACACTGAATTCCCTAAAACCCTTTACAGCATTGGGGGTTGAATAATTTTGAACACAACTGTATGTGTTCCAACCCCCAGAGTACCTTTATTTTCTTCAGATTCCACCTCTGTCCTGAGATATACAAGTTAAAAGAAGTGAAGATTTCAATACACCACTCCTGCTTGAGCCGGTATAGTGTGTAGGCTTACACAGAATTTACAGCAAGTCTCCCAATGACTCCTTCCTTCTCCAAAATGCTTGGCAAATACTGGGTTAAAAACAGAAGTAACGGGAAGGAGAAGTCCCACTCCTCCGCAAGCTTTCATCGATTTATTGCCTGTCAAAGGGAAACCGGGCTGCAGTGATTCAGGACTGGTCTCTCCAAACTACACCCCCCTTCCCCCTCTCCCATTCCTTACGTAGCACTATCTTCAGAACACTTCCACTCTACAGGGTTACATACCAAGGTTTTTTTTGTATACAAAGGTTAGAGTGATGTGTCATGTGTAGGAGTATTAATGCGCATGAGCGGCTTGTTTCACAGGCTTAATTTACAGCTGGACTAAATGAACGGGGGAATGACTAGAGAGGGAAGGGGGAGTGGGGAGCTCTGCAGTAAATCAGACATTGTGCAAACACGGAGCCACAGAGGAAGGTAAGTATAAGGCAGCATACACTAACCTTTTTTTATGTCTGGATTGGAGCAATGTATAAATTTCACTATAGATGCCCTTTAAGGAAATATGACATTTTTTAACCCTTGTCCCTTCTCACAAGCTACCAATGAGGTGGGAGGTACACAAAATTATGTATGTGTGTACTATCCAGGGTGTGACCCCTTCCTCAGACGTGAAACAAAAGGAAGGGGTCACACTGACTCTGAAACGTCACATCTTTGTGTGAATAAACACAATTTGTTCATTTAAGACTGGTGTGCACTTGGAATCTTTCTACATTTTGGACTATAACTATTGGCTGTGGTATCCAGTAGCACCCAGCAAATTTATTTGAATATAGGTTGTGCGAGAGAAACTACCTTTGTTTACTATCCAGGGTGGCTAAAAAACAATGATTTTTAAAAAAAAAAAAATCAATAAAATTGGATTTTTTTTAATTTAAATTTTTTTTTTTAATGCTTTCTGAGGAAAATATATTACCATCCAAAGGTTATTCCATCATGAAATAAAGATTAGTTTTTTTTTAATTATATAGAATAAGGCTGTATATGTTCAATATTTTTGGTAAATAAATTCCATTAATCCATTCACAATGTCCAGAGGTTTTTATAAGATTATTGTACAGTTTCTCTGCCTACAAGATATTAATCACAGATGCTTGGTTTACTTTTGCAGTTCTCAAAACTGAATTTGTTTCAGCAGAGATCACATGCCTCTTCACAGCAAAAATGTTATAACATGAACAGAGTTGAGAAAAAGACCTTAATCCTATTGTTCTACAAACCTATGAATACTAAAAGGAAGTGCTAATGTCAGTATAACATCCAATGATGTGCTGTTTGTAAAACATGTGACAGTCTTAGCTAATCAAAAAAAACTTTCTGTATGCTACACAGGAAGTGATGTGTATGAATGAAAAAGGATAAGAAGGATGATATTTTGCATGTCCCTGCCCATTTCTCTAGGAAAGCTGGGAGTGATTAATATGTGTTTATATGTTAGATTATTAGGGCAATGCTATTATTAAATCACGAGGCTGTGAGGTACAGATATAGTTATAGTTCAGATATAGTATTTGAGGTTGAATAAAGACATACGTCCATCCAGTTCAACCCATCTAGCAATATCCTCATTTCCTGCCTAACTGTTGACCAGAGGAAGGCAAAAAAAACCCACCAAATTTATGAAGGGGGAAAAATTCCTTCTGACTCCAAGTGGCAATCGGAAATTTCCCGGATCAACTCACTTTATGTATCAATATCAGTAACTTGCAACATTCCTTGTTTGCAGAAACTCATCCAGCTTTTTTTTGAAACTGACCAATGAACCTGCCATAACAACGTCCACTGAAGACAGTTCCATAGCTTTACCGTTCTCACAGTGAAAAACCCTTTTCGAGCTTGAAGCCTAAACCTTTTTTCTTCAAGTCTTAAAGGACAATTATACTCACCTTTTCCCCGATCCACTGCAGGACTTAGCGATTTTAGGTCCTCACCCTGGGTACTTTCCCTAACCTGCACTACTTACCGCAAATCTGCTTCGGGGATCCAGACTGTTCCACCTCTCTCCTACTGTCAGTGACAGTCGCGAGGCAGCCAATTGGAAGACACGCTCCTTGCAGAGCGTATCTTCCTATTGGCTGCCTCGCGATCTGTCATTGAAGCAGGAAGAGCGGAGGAATGGAGCGATCAGCGAAGCAGATTTTGGGGTAAGTAGTGCAGGAGTGGGGAGTACCCAGGGTGAGGACTTAGCGATTTTAGGTCCTCACCCTGGGTACTATGCAGCTATGGAGGAAGAGGAGCGAGGGTGAGGTGAGTATAGTTGTCCTTTAAGGGATGTCCTCGTACCTTCTGTTATAAGAAGGCTCTATTTAATTGTATGCTCTGTGGGGAGCTTTTAGCTCCTTTAATCCCACCTCACTTTAAGCTATCAAGCTAATCAGTATACTGTGTTCAGAAAGTCCTAACCACAAAGCAACTGTAAATGTGGAACTTGCTGTGGTAAATAATAAGTAAGCATGTTAATCTGGATTCTGTTTAGATTCTGTTTCAACTGTTAGGTAGGGTTAAAAGGAGGGTGGAGAGGTTGGACTTATGTTTTTATTTAACCTCAATTAGGGCTAGGTCACACTGCTGCGTTTTTTTTGTGTTTGCGTTTTTCGGTGCAATTGCGTTTTGCGTTCTGCATTTTTAATCGCAATCGCATGTGTTTTCCTATACTTATTGAAGAAATCGCAAACGCAAAAAACCCGCACATGAAATCGCATGCTATTGCGTTTGCCGTACCCTTACTATGTAGTCTGTCATTCAAAAAGCAGCGTAGTGAATAATTTTCATTCTGTTCGTTAGGGTGGACAGTCTTAAAGGGGAACTGTCGTCCAAAAATGAATTTAGGTAAATTGATAGGAATTGCTATCCTGAGAATTTATTTATTGCCATTGTTTATTTTGCATAGTTTTGAAGATATTTACATTTTTGTGTTTGATGCTTCCTGCTCTGAAACCATGTCAGTGTATGACAGTCAATCTGCCCTGTGTCTCCTCCTCCCCTTGCAGCCCCCCTCCTCTCACATGAACTCATGGCCCCTCCATTTGCAGGCCCCATGTGGCCTCGCCCATTCACGGGATACCTTAGCCCCGCTCTCCCACGGGTTTCCCACTCGCAGGTACCGTGGGACCCTCAGGACCCCCCCTACAGAAAACTGTGTGAAAACAGCCTGATTGTTTTCACATAGTGGGAGAGTAGGGCTCTAGATTCCCTTACCTTCACTGTGGGGATCTTCACACAGCAGGGAGGGGGAGGGACTTCCTGTCTCCTGTCCTGTCACTGAAGTCTGAGGCTGTGCTTGCCGGCGGCGAGGTGGAGGAGCAGCCTTAGGAATGTCACATGTCAGCCTCCCACCCATTAACTTTCTGGTCAGTAATTTCTTTATATCTTGGGCTGTGGAGCACGTAGAGAGGTGGTTGATAGCTCATTTTAAATGTAGGAATGGCCTTTCATTTAAACTGAACTTGTTTGGAGACCACAGTTCCCCTTTAAGAAAATGAATCCAATATGTCTCTCCTTGCAAAAGTGCTTGTGAAGGTTCTCATTCATCCAGGTTATGGTATATCTGTTGTATTCAATTAGATCAACTGGACTTGAAATGTAGTTCTTAAAGACGTTTCGCTAGTCATCCGACTGGCTTTCTCAATTCAGAATGACTTGTACAAGAATCTGTGGCAATTATGTACCCTGGAAAATCCCAATTAGCATATCACAGCCAGGTGTTAAGGGTGTGATTGGATAGTGGCGTGATTGGATAGAGGTGTTATAGGAACACCCAGAGTAAGGGAAGAGGTACAAAACAACAAACTGGCTTTCTTGGACTGCTTGGTAGAAGTTAAGGAAAATGGTAAACTGGAAGCAGAGGTTTACAGAAAACCAACACACACAGATCAGTATTTGATGTTTGACTCCCACCACCCTTTAGATCACAAGCTGGGGGTCATCAGAACCCTGCAACACAGAGCCGAGAACATCCCCACTAGCACAGAGGCGAAGGCTAAAGAAATGAAACATCTCAGAGGAGCCCTTAAAACATGTGGATATCCAGACTGGGCCTTTGTCAAAAGAAGTAGAAGGAAAGAAAAGAACACAAATACCAACAGTGAAGGGGAAAAGCAAGACAGGAGGAAGAACATGGTCATCCCATATGTAGCAGGGGTCTCCGAGAAATTAAGAAGAATTTTCAAAAAACATCGTATCCCTGTCTGCTTTAAACCGACAACACACTGAGGCAGCAATTGGTACATCCGAAAGACCCAATACCAAAACACAAAAGCGACATCATATATGCAGTGCAGTGCAGTGAAGAATGCTCTGATTTGTATGTGGGGGAGACCAAACAGCAACTGCATCAACGTATGGCCCAGCACAGAAGAGCCAATTCCTCGGGTCGGACTCAGCCGTGTACCTGCATCTTAAGGATAAAGGACATACCTTTGAAGATTGTAATGTTAACATATTGGCGAAGGAACGTGACTGATTCAAGAGAGGTGTTAAGGAGGCCATTTATGAAAATAAAGAAACCAAGCCTAAATAGAGGTGGGGGGGTTCGACACCAACTGTCTGCCATGTACATGCTGTTTTAACACCTTACTCTGGGCGTTCCTATAACACCTCTTAGCCACTATCCAATCACACCCTTAACACCTGGCTGTGATATGCTAATTAGGATTTTCCAGGGTACATAATTGCCACAGATTCTTGTACAAGTCATTCTGAATTGAGAAAGCCAGTCGGATGACTAGCGAAACGTCTTCAAGAACTACATTTCAAGTCCAGTTGATCTAATTGAATACAACAGATTCTCCTCCTTGCAAAAGCTTTTTAGACCAATTGCCTTCCTTCCTCAAGAAAGGAACATGGTCAATGGCCCAGTATTCAAACTCGGTCGGACTGTGCTTGGCCTCCAAAAAAAAACAAAAACCGTTTGCCATGTCTAAACGCGAGGCCATGCCCAGTTGCTATGGTGGTCCCTATGCCACTGTCCTGATGGTCTTTCCCATTCAGTGTCAACACAATAGCTACATGTTCTCTTTGTCATTCCTAATAACCATCAACTTAAATTTGTAATGGAGTTTTTTGGACCACTTAACATTGTCAAATTCTCTCCAGACCCATATCCATCCCTTTTCGCGGGACATTGAATTAATTCCTGACCAACAAACTAATACTAAAACAGGTTTCCTCAGAGTTCATGCAATATTTCACAAATAATGACAAGGGGGATCCTTATCAGCCTTAGATATGGGGAAGCCCACAAACCTTTTAGATGTAGTATATTAATCAATTCAAATCAATTCAGCCTCTCAATGCAAAAAAAGCCCATCACCAAATTTTGGAACACCAAATTCACATACAGTATTAGAAACTAAATATATAGAAACAAAATGCTCTCCCATTACCAGAAATCAAATAGTTTTGCACCTTATTTTCCCAAGTAAGAGAAGAAGTTACCATGGAAAAGACAGTTTTACCAATTAAATTTAAATAGTATAAAGCAGACCCCTAGGGATAGGTCCCACTATGTGCGTTGTGTTTTACTGTCAGTTTTTAGTGCGTTTAGGTCAATGCATTTTGTCCGCATTCCTGTCCAGTTGCAGATTAACAGACATGCGTTTTTCTATGCATTGGTCTGCGTGTGTCCGCGTTTCCAGTCCATTTGCGTGTGTGCAGTTTTTGGAAAATCAACAGGAAACACTGGAGAAAATGAAGAAAAAAAACCCCACAAAAAAAATTTGTCCTTTTTTTTTTTTTTTTTTGCGTTCCCGTAGACTATTATTAAAGTGCGATTCTTGACACCCACAGACCAAAAGTCGTGCACGCATGCAGATAAAAAATGGACCACATATAAATTGCGAGAATCAGTTCCCACTGTATAATTTGCATTTTGAATCTTTTATATTTTAAATTACATTGCGATTTGCAAAAGCGCATGGAAATCGGACTGCAAAGAGCATAGTGGGGCCTAACCCTTAGCTAACTTCCTGAACCCAATATCCCGGCGAAAGAAAATACATACAATAAAAACGTCATCCAGTACACTAATGATTGATCCAGAGAAAATATTTCCAACATAGTATTCCAACATATTATTTTTAATATTGTGTTGTTGATCACATCAAGCTCACTAAAGGCTCATACACACGAGTGATTGGTACATAGGTCTGCCCTCAACACTGTATAGCATTTGTGCCGTGCGCATTCCTCCAAGCCCTGAATAAGTACCATATGATCATTTCATTTCTGGGGGGCACTGGCAGGGCTGGAGTTAAACTTGACAAACTACGACAATCCTAAATTTTTAGTTGGATTGGCTCTACCAAATTTCTATTACTATTGCTGGACAGATCAAATATTTTCAAAGCTGGGTAATACCACTTCTTCCAGACCCTCAAGATACACCCCCACCATCAATATATGATGTGGAGTGTATGCTGCATGCATACCTATCTAGAAAGAAACAAAATTTGAGATAGGGCACTAGTGGATGTATAGAAATAGTATTAATATTTTATTATTTACCCTTTCCCAATGCTGGAATATTCAGGGGAGGTGCTAGATAGGGATTATAAATTACAATATATATACAAGAGAAACCACAGAATCCCCTTCAAAGAAGCAATCTGCACACTCTATATAGTAAAAATAAAAATCCTTTATTTAACACTCAGGGACATATCTACCCAAATACCTCCTAACTTATTAAAAACAATTAAAAAATCTAATATATACATAGCGTGTTACCTGTCACATCTATACCAAAGGTGCAAAAATGTATCAAAGTTATATCTATTTATATATACAGTACAGTGGTACCTCCGTCCTGTGTATTGAACAAGCAGTCTCTCTATAACAATTAACATCTAGTACACTCACAGTCCTAATGTCACGGACAGGCTAAAGGGACTAACTTTATCACCGATGGGGCTTTTAGCAGCGGATCAGAGGAAATAATCCATCACTCAAGATTAGTGCAGGTCTACCACGCGGGAACGCCGTACGCGCTCGCCGATGACGGCTTCAAAATGCAGCAAAATGCATACCTATCCTCAGAACCATTATCGCTTTTTAGAACAAACAACACAAGTCAAAAAGGAAGCACTGTCTGCCAGTTAGTGTTCACCCTTTTGAATGTAAATGGAGTTCTTGATGAATCCCCACTTTGGCACAACAGAAAATATTTTAGACTAGCCTCTTTTACTGCATCAGAAGTATGGGACTGTAGAGGCATTTGTTACAAACAATACATTTATGCCCTTCTCAGACCTCAAGCAACAATACTACTTACCTGACTCATTTCTGTATTGCTATCTGCAGCTGAGATTCTGCCTTATCTCTAAATTCCAGGGGTCTCACATCTCTATTGCCACTCTATCATATGAATATTAAAATCAGGGGGTGAGAGATGGTTAGTCTCCAGAATATACTCATGTCTCTAAAGTGCAAGTCCACCTATGAGTAACTGATATATTACATAAATGGACTTGGTATATACACAGAACTAAAGCACCTGTCCTCCTTCGTCTCCGAAATCCAAGGTCAGTCACATAATACTGTAAAGTGACACTAAACTAAAAAAAAAGAATTGCCTTTATCCATTTCTATATTTTTAGTGCTGTCAGGAACTTGATCCCTTTTTTTCTCTCAGTGCTCCTTGTCACTAGATCTCCTCATGCCCTTTTCAGCTCCAGGGTCGTAACTACCAGGGAGCAGGGGGAGCAACCACAGGGGGGGGCGGGAGCCAAGGGTGCCCCATCTTCTTATTTTTCTTATGACAGATAAAGCCTTCTCTAAAAAAACACTGTGGAAGAAGCACAGAGCCCCATCATAGTTTTGCATGAGGCCCAGTAATTCCTAGTTATGCCACTGTTCAGCTCGCTCCTAATTAGTATGCATGTGTCCTCTCTATGTATCCACCCTCTCCCAAAACTGAGGCACAGAACGAGTGTGGAGCATGTGCAGTGAATATGATCTGTGCCCCACTACAGCCAATAGCATTCACCCAGTGATTTTTGTATTATAGTGAAAGTAAAACTGCTTTGCAATAGGAAGGTAAGTAGCTCTGGGAGCTGAAATCACTGCTTGAAAAGTGTGTGTGTGGAGGAGGAAGACTTTGTAATTTGTATCTTTAGGTACAGTGCTACATTAGGACTTCAGTAACACAGACAAACCAAACCCTGTAGTTAGCTGCTATCTGCACAAAAAGCCCAGAGTAGCAGATAATGCTGAATCAGTTAGCCATGCAGTGACAGAGAAATAAGCTTTACTTTTATAGAATGGATAGTTTCTATATGTAGTGTGCCAGGGGGAGGGGCTGGGTGATTGACAGTTCTTTACTGACAGGCTGTGCCCCACCCTCTTTAAAAAGTTAAAAAGCTAAAAAAAAGGGATAGGAAGGTCACAGAAGGGGGAAAAAAACAGATTTCAGATTGGTGGTAATTAATCCTAATGACTATGTGATTATTTAAAAAATGATTTGCCCCAGATTACATGTTCTTTAAAAGCAAAATCCTTTATTTAAAATATGGGTAAAAAACTAAAATTGAGCACATCTAAAGTGGGTGTGCAAACCTCCCTAAAAAACACCCTGTAGGGTCTTTATTTGGAGTTTCGCGTTAGAATGACAGGCTGCAAATAACTGGCTCCCCGGCCCCCCAGAATTAGATTCTGGAAAGAAATGGTTAACAAAGCTGCACCGTATATACAGTAAATAAATATTGGGCCTGCCCATACAAATTTCTTTTAAGTATAGGGCCCTTAGTATAGCTATATGGGAATGCATATACCAGTAGGAGTAAACCTCTAAAATAATTCAATATACAATACACTGTCTGCACTACATAAACGGTATGCAATATCAATATTCTTGTCATGGTACATACTGAATTATATCCCTCCTGTTTTGTATTTAGTTAGAGAAGTAAAGTTTGTATTAATATATTACATTCTTTGTGACTTGATAAATGCATCTTTATATTTGATATATGGTAACATCACAATGCTCATTTATTTTGTTCTTCATTTCTTACCTTTATTGCATCTGTACAAGGTTGATCTTCATTGTGCACCATATAATAATAAACAAATTAAAAAAATAAATAAACAGAGCCTTAACATAGCCCTTAGAGACAGCAATGAAGGTACTTTAGTGATCCTATAAAGCCCCCAGCCATGCTATACAAGATTAAACGTGGCCATACACACAAACGATAATGGGTAAATTCCGTCGGGGAACGACGGGATTTAACTGATATCATCAGTGGGTAGGGGCTGTTCCCAATCGATCTGATTGCTGATGAACGACCGTAGTCGGCACTCCGATTGATCGTGAATGATGGAAAATTTCCATTAAGTAGAGGGAGCCAATCCGATTGTACGGTGTATGGCCACACGGCCGACTGATCCCCATATTGCGTACCAATGTAATCTGTTGGCACACATGCTCTGGAAACCGCATGTGTATGGCCACCTTAACTCTTTGTTTCAGGAAATGTCTGGGGTGATTTCTTAACATACATTTTCAAAACATAATGATAAGAGAGATGAGTTTCAGATAAATGAACGTGTGATATAGGGCTAAATCCATAAGTAGCATTAAACCGCGGGTTATCAGAACTCATGTGGGAGCTCAGTGGAGACAATTGGGCTTGTATAGAGCACAAGTTATTGAAAGAATAAATTCTATATTTATCAATGAAAGACTGGGACATGTCCCTCAGCGACACTCGTTCTTGTTGGGCACACAGTTGAAATGCAGTGCCGGACTGGTTCAGTGAATAGCAAGACCTGGTTTGAAGTTTTTGGGTTTGTATAATCTAAAACTCTTAATATGCTTTGATCAGCAGTTTCCAAGCTATAGGGGAAAAATGTAGTGGAAATTTTCCTTTAAAATGTATTATTTTTAAGCTCTTTTCACTCACACATAATAGCATAAAGAATATCTACAGGCTGAATTTTCACAGTTTTTACATTTTTTTTTTTATAGAAGTATGATGGCCAGCGAAAACAAGTCATCTGTAAACGAATCATTCTTTTGCAAGGTAATGTCTATCACTTCCTGCTTGAACACTTCCTGTTTTCAGCCATGTGACCAGCTTGTAGTCATGTCACCAGCCTGCATTAATAGGCTCCTCTCCCCCCAGGTACTTCCTGATTTCCCCACCATTTAATCTTAACTAAGCATGCTATTCCCCCCGGGGATACGGGGCGGGACAGAGGTAGGTGATGTCACCTACAGGAAGCAGGAAGTTTGAACATTCAACCCAATGTAATTTCTCACAGGCTCCAGCCAGAGATGTGATTGTCGGCTCATTTTAAAAGAAACACTGCAGACTTTCATTTAAACCTAACTTGTTTGAGACCACAGTTGCCTTTTAAGTGTCTGTTCTGCTGATATGAGTAACTGTTTTTTGACAGTAAAACCAAAATGGCAGCACTTTACCCAATTTCTAGTATGGAACAAAATTAGTACATTTAAAGTTCTGGTCTTTCTTCCATGAAACAATTAGATATGTAGAGTCTGCTTTCTATAAGTTATGTAGCTACTGTAATATTTTAACCTCCCTCTGGGTATTCATTTTTACAACAATTTTATAAATCTCCCTGTCTTATAAATTGGTAAATCAAAACCTTATGAGTAGAATGCCAGTCTTCAATTTATGACCTTACATGGAACTGCAGTTCACACAAAGGCGGTGTTAAAGCTAAATTAACTTTTCCTAAATTAAGTCACTAAGGGTATGTCCACCCCGAAACTAAAATTTAACCCACTACTGGCCCCACTGTATAGTTTTTTTTAAAAAAATCCTGCCTTACATCCCTGCTCCTTATGGTTCTCCTACAGTGCTTGTCCAGGAAACTAAAGAAGTAGTAGCTGTCTTCCTGTCCTGCCTCTTCTGTCGCCTCCATGAGGTAGTGTGGCATGCGCAGAGAAGCCCCCCCTCCTTTGCAGCCCTTCCACCTAGCATAAAAACATTTGGATATGATGTAGGCTACCCCTGCCCACCCCCAACCGCTATATTAATGTACTAAAAAAAGAATTAGATCTGTACAGCCCTTCATTCTATCAGCCCTCTCCATTGACCGTAGCTGCGTCTGATTGACTGTCTCTCTTTAAAAGTAAAGCTTATTTCTCTCTCACTGCATGACTAATTGATTCAGCATTAAGATCAGGAAAAGGAATAAGCATTATCTGTTTCACTGTACTCTTATTGTGCATATAAAACTTAATCCTGCAGTTAGCTGCTGTCTGTGTTATTGAAGTCCCAATGTAGCACTGTACCTAAAGAAATCAATAACAACTCCCCCCCCCCCCCCCCCCCACACACACACACACACACACACACACACACCTACAAACTCCTACAACTAAAAGAAAAGTTTACTTAATTCAAGCAGTTTAGTTATTACAGCTCCCAGTGCTGCTAACCTTCACATAACAAAGCAGTTTTACTTTCATTTTCGCAATTACACAAAATCACTGGGTGAATGCTATTGGCTGTAGGAGTGAGCTGAACAGGACATGAGGAGACCGATTTAGCAACATTTACATGCCTTTTAAAGTAAGACGAAATACTACCACAAAAGCAGTCTGGACTTGGGAACCAGGTTGCCCCACCTTACTTTCCCTCCTAAAAGTACAGCCATCCTGACAACTGCTGTAAATGAAGCAGGGAGGAATGTGAGATAATAGTTTTGCTGGTGGGACCTGATGATTTCTAGTTAAACCACTGTAAATAATATATTGATCAGCTGGAAGGAAATGTTTTAGCGTATGAATTTCCTACAAACCGTTAATGTGGCTAAAATTTTAATATCAGCTATCCTTTTTGTTTGTTGTGGGGGTGGAAATATGTTTTTTTTATTTTGTTTTTTTTTATTTTCCCCCATGTTACTGTTTTTGTATTTATAGGTGTGCAGAGTAGTCTGTGTGAGTGACGAGAGCTTCAAAGCACACTGCCGTGGAGAAAGGCATAAAACGGTAAAAAAAATGCTACTTTGAATAAATATGCAAAAAAATTAGTTTTGTGTAATTTTGATGTCCTCAGTCACTACAGCAGCCCTCATGGCAGCTCCAACTTTTACCCTGCTGACAGGAAACTGATAAATTGGCAGTATAAACCCACTTTCTTTTTTTCCCTAATGTGTCTCTTTGCTCCACTAGTCTGCTGTTTTTATTTGTGTCTGTTCACATCACCATGCTTCTCAGAACATTCTTTTAATACTTTAATTTTTATTCGTTTTTTGTATTGTATATAAGCATTTTAACAAATATTTACGATAAAATGAAAAACAATAGTAAGGAAAGGGCATGTTTCATTGATATGCCCTCAGTAATATTACTGAAATATCAACATTTAACAAAATTAAACATAACCATTGCATACAGTGGTATATAGTGTACCTTGTCAGTTAGTTTAAGTAGTAATGGGGGTTATTATCTAAATAGCTTTCGATCCCATTATATACAGTTGGCGACATATTATTTGACATTACTTTATATTTAGAAAAGTGTCTGGCCCAGGCGGAGAGGGTTGTGCATCCATAATCAGACATACAATTCATAGGCAGCAGAGAATATAATGTCGGTAATTATGGAATAAATCAAAGATTTGGTTTGAAGCTGAGTATGGATTTTTTGTTCCCAGTGTATAAATTTCCCCGTTCAGTATGTCAACATCGGATGTCGTCTCCATACATGTTCAAATCAAAGCAGGGTCATATATTGGTCCCAAAGGGACCATGTCTGGGAGAATTTGTCTATTTTATCATTGATTAGTGCAGTAAGATATTCCATGGTTCGTATATCTGCTATTCTGGACAGAAGATCCTCCTCTGTTGGGGCGCTAGTGCGTTTCCAGTTTAAAGTGATAAGGCATCGAGTCGCTACTGTCAGGTGTGTGCAGAAACGTGCCTCCGATTTAGATAATCTGGGGAAAGGGAGACCTAATATCCAGTGAAGGGGGTCCGGTGTGAGTTGTTTATCTATAATGTTCTGGGCCAGCTGTATAGCTGAACCCCAAAACGGTCGGATAAGTGGGAATTGCCATATAATATTATACAGTGTCCCCTCAGACCCGCAGCCCCTCCAGCACCTATCTGTTACATTCTTCCATATTTTGTGTAATTTATCAGGGGTGTAGTACAATTTGAATAATACTTTATAAAGATTTTCTTTGTATGTTGTACAAATAGATGATTTTGCTGCTGTACTCCATATGTCTGCCCAATTTTCTCTGCTGATATCTTTCTAGCCACGTTTCCCAGTCAGTCATATATTTATAACATAGTAGGTGAGGCAGGCTGCTGGTACGTATGGGTTTCATCCACCATCCAGGGGATATTCCAATCCTCCCCTTACATATCTATAGTCCAAACATAAAGGGTATGGAGAAACCAAACTAAGGCACAGGCTGTGCTGTGAAAAAACTCGTGTTTATTCACACAGATAACCACACGACATGTTTCGAGGCACTTGATAAAGGGTGCATGTCGCTCGAAACATGTCGTGTGGATATCTGTGTGAATAAACACGAGTTTTTCAGCCTGTGCCTTAGTTTGTGCCTTAGTTTGGTTTCTCCATACCCTTTATGTTTGGCCTATAGTCATATATTTATGTATGATTGGGGGTCTTTGGGGTGGAGTTGTCAAAATGCCATATAATTTTGATATTAGATGTCTTTGTAGGGGGCCTGTGTGTGTTACCTGCTCAAAAGCAGAAGGGCAAGGTAGAGAGAGATCCGGGGTTAGTGTTTGATAGTAGTGTTTCAGTTGTAGGAATGAGAGTTTGGATGGTAGCTTTTTAAGGTTTTGTAGAGTGCGAGATTTAACAGACCCAATTACCAACCATATGTATGATTTCCCCAGAGTGTATATTTTAGCGTTTGTCCAATCCCGATATGAATGGGGTTGTAGACTTAGGGGGAGCGCTGGGTTTCCTGTGATAGGGGTTAGGGGGTAGGGGTCCGATATAAGTGAAAAACTTCGGTTGCATTGTGTCCAGGTGTTTTTAGTGGTGACCATGGGGCCTAAAAGTGTCCTTACCTCGGGTGGGGTGGGTTTAAAGGAAATGTTTAAAGGGCATGTCCACCCCAAAATTTTACTTTTGATATGTGGTAGGGCATGCTCCCCCAGCCCCAACCGCATTAAAATAATTGTTAGAAAGTCCCCCGATTCTTACTTACCTGCCCTCTCTCCCCTGCTGCAGTGTTCAGGCCCTCTGCTTGCATGGAATTGAAAGCAGGGGGCGGGACTGGCAGCCGCGTCCGTGATTGGCTGAGAGGTAGGGAGGGCTGCACTGAGCATGCCTCAACCTTGATGAGGTTGAGGAAGTCTCAGGCACAGCATGAGTCACACACTGCTCCTACACAGCAGTTTCCTGGACTTTGGAGGGGCACAGCAGGGGAACTATTTTGAGCAGGAATGTAAGGTAAGGATTGTTTTAAACTACTTGATGTGGCCAGTAAGGGGTTAAATTTTAGTTTTGGGGGTGGACATGCCCTTTAAGAGGAGAGAAGCTGGGTGGATTGGTCTACAGCAATCCCTTTCCAGTTGGACCCATCTTGCAACCGGAGCTGTCTGAAACCAGTAGATAGAGTGTCTTATATGGGCTGCTCTGTAGTATCTAAAGATATCTGGCACTGCCAATCCCCCCTGTGTCTTACTTGTGAGGATAATCTTTTGGGAGATTCTGTGAGACCAGATGAAAGTTGCAAATTCTTTTTGCAATTTAGACTGAAATTTTCGTGGGATTTGGATCGGTAGTGTCTCAAATAGGTATAGCCATTTAGGAAGTATGGACATCTTGAGGGCCGAGATTCTGCCAAACCACGACAGGGTGTGTGTTTTCCATTTACTGAGTAGGGCAGATTAATGGGGATGGCCTCTGATTTAGAAGCGTTTAGTTTGTAGCCTGATATACAGCTGTATTCGGTTAAAATATTTTGCAAGTTTGGGATGGAGATGGCAGGTTTGGTGAGAGTTAGTAGTACATCATCTGCGAACAGAGAGACTACGTAGGAGTGGTTTCCAACTTGGACTCCAGTGATATCTGGATTATTACGGATATGACAAGCAGCAGAGAGCATATAGTAACGTTGAGAGTGGGCATCCCTGCCTTGTACCGTTTGTGATACTGAAGAATTTGGAAGTAGTAATGGGGAAACGGATCGCAGTTAAAGGGTGTGTGTATAGGGATAGAAGAGTATGGAGAAATTCCCCCTGGATACCGAGGTAGCGTAGTGTGGTAAATAGGAAGGGCCAGCTCAGCCTATCGAAAGCCTTTTCCCATGTCCAGGCTGAGAAGGAGCGCTCCTTCTGATCTTTTATTTAGAGTTTCTATGATATCTAAAACTCTCCTTGTATTGTCACCTGACTGTCTATGTAATATGAATCCTACTTGGTCTTTGTGGATGATACTGGTTAGCAGAGGTGCTAGTCTATTAGCTAGAATTTTTGTTAAAATTTTATAATCAGAGTTTAATAAAGCTATAGGCCTGTAGCTGGTGCAAGAAGAGGGATCTTTGTTTGGTTTAGTGTACTTGCCCACCCTGCATAATATCGTTAAATAGGTTTGTCATGTGGGGAGTTAATTCTGTCGAAAATATTTTATAATAGATGTTCGAGAACCCATCTGGGCCGGGTTTCTTGCCATTTGGGAGATTTTTAATCACTTGTTCCAGTTCTTCGTTTGTGATAGGTTTATTCAAGGACTGGGCTTGTGTTAAAGTCAGCTTGGGTTGAGTGCTTTTTTTAAGGTATTCTTCTATTTTTACTTTAAAGTTAGGTGTTAAGTCAGAGAGGGAGGGCTTTATACAGTTATAGAGGTTTGTGTAATATTTCCTAAAGCAAGAAGCTATACTGCGTGGGTCTTGTAACAGGGTTCCTAGATCGTCTTTGATTTGGGTGGGGGTGGCTTGATATTGTCGTTGTTTAAGCAGGTTTGCCGTGAGAGTGTGGGCTTTATTACCTTTTTCATCACCTTTTTGACCATCTCATATTTTTTTCTACTTCACCTATAGATAAGTCTTTGATAGCTGTATGGAGGGAGATTACCCTACCAAGCCGCTGCGTAGAAGGGTTGGAGTAAAGGGTTTGTTCCGCTTTGTGTAGATCTTTAGTCAGCGTTTGCCAACGGGAGTTAATATCTTTTTTAATTTGAGATGAGATTTGGATACAGCAGCCTCGTAAGACAGCCTTATGGGCCTCCTATATGGTCACTTGTGATGTGACTGACCCAACATTTTCTTGAAAATATTGTGTGATTGCTTTTCGTAGTGTTTCTCTGTGTATCTGGTGTTTGAGGAGGTTCTCATTCAGCTTCCAATAAGACTGTTTTGGAGGTAGTGTTTGGAGGTGTAGGTTAATGCCCACGGGGCCATGGTCGGACCATGTGGGTGAGCTTGCTAGGGTAGATATTATTGATGGGAGTAGAGTGTGGGAGACAAATATATAATCAAGTCTGACGTGTGTTTTGGTGTGGGAAGGAGTAGAATGTGTAAGATTTAGAGGATGGGTTGAAGACTCTCCATGTGTCGTATAGTCCATGTTTTCTGCTAAGGCTGCGGAATCTCTGTGAGAGCAGTTGTACTTCTCGAGAGGGTTGGGTGTTTGTTACGGATTGTCTATCAGTATTATTTGAGAGATGCATGTTAAAATCGCCTGCTACAATTTTCAGAGAGCCTGGAATATTTGAGATTTTAGTTAGTAGGGAGGATAGAAATTTCATTTGACCCACATTGGGAGCATAAAGGTTGCATAGTATAACTTGTTGTGAGTCCAGTGTTCCTTCTAATATGATATATCTTCCGTTAGGGTCTGCATATTGTTTACACAGTCTGAATGGGCAATTTCTGTGAATGTGTATGGCAACTCCTGCTTTGAGTGTGTTATTTGCAGCTGAGTAAGTTTGTGGGTATGTTTTTTTGAATAAAACTCCAATGGTCTGTACAGGAGTAGTATGTTTCCTGTATCAAGAGAATATCGGCCTTAAGCCTATTGGCCTTCCTGCTCAGTAGCCACCTCTTTCGAGTGGACCTTAGGCCCTTGACAGTTAATGATATTATCTGTACCATTGGGGGGATAAGAAAGGTGGCAGCTGCAGATGTGGACCAAAAGGCTAAGGGGACTCCCCGCCTGGGCATAATGGGGTTTTAAACATTACAGGTTGTAAACAGTTTAAAGGTGAGACCTTCTTAATAGCAATGGAGTTAAAAAAAGAAAAAAACAACAACAAAAATTAAAACATTTAACTAACATATATAGATTGAAGGTCAAGGGGGGGTTATGTCCCGTTGGCCTGGAGTGGAAGGGAGGGTATTCCTCTATGGGGATTGTCCCACCAGGTGTGAGATGGACCCTGGTATGGGGAGAAATCCACTCGATGGGGAAGGTGGTCATACCCAGCCCATTTTTTGATAGAGTTCCCGTTCCCAGCCAGAAATATCAGCGTTAAGTTGGAGGGGTTCGGACTCCGGTCTGTTTGTTTTGTCTTTGGGGAAGGGGTTTAGAGATTAGAGAGTAGAGAGGAGGGGGGTATAGCTAAGTATTTAGGAAGAGTTAAGAGGTGGGGGTGGTAGAGGGGAGGAGGGATAATCATATGTATTAACATTTTCATATATATTGAAATTTTCAGTTGTGGTCAGACTGTAAATTTACATTTAATACATAAGCTATGGATATATAACATAAGGCAGCTGTGATTACTCAGTCGTATTGTAAGTCTTTATTTTTCTCTGACTTGAAAGATCTGGAAAATGTCTATATCCTTTTGTGTGATTCGTGCTTTAAGACCTTGGAATCTAATTAGTCAGATTAAATAAAAATGGAATGTTTAGTTCTTTGCTCCCCTCTATCTATATAGATACGGGTTAGAAGCAGATGTCTATTGGGAGTGATCCATAGGTATGTTTTACGGTTATAGAGAGGTCTAAAGATATTTTTAATTATATAGGTATGGATGGGGGAAGGAAAGGTTCAATAGTCAGGAGTATTCTTAGAAATTAACAGTTGAAGTTACCGGTGTTGCTCATTTTGTTGTCCAGAAGTATCAGGAGTCAGCAGATGGTATAATCTGGGCGGTTTATCAGTTATTTTGTTTGGGTGGGGTACAGAGCCCAGTGTTGGTCGGGTTCTGTCCTGAGGTGGACGTTGTCTCTTGGGTGAGACTGTGAACCATGAGTCTTGATTCACCAGAGGTAGGTCCGGAAGTCCTCTCCAGTCCGGGAGAGAGATGTTGTCTAGGTGAAGTGAGTCACAAAAAGAGGGTAATTCCTCCGGATAGCTAAGGACATGGGTCGCCCCATTGGAGCGCACTATTAGCTGAAATGGGTAGCCCCAGCGATATGTAAGGCCTCTGTCCTTCACAGCTTGGAGGAGGGGTTTAAGTTTATCGCCGTCTGGCCAGGGTGGAGATAGACAGGTCTGGGTATAGTTGTATAGATGCCCCTTCATGAGTTAGTGCTGAGATGTTTTTTTAGGGGTTTTAGACGTAGTTTTGGGGCACAATACTCGGTGAATCCTGTCTAATTCAATTGGGGTGGGGTGTTTTCCAGAATAGTGTTAAAAAGGGAGGTGATAGTCTTTGAGGTTGGCATCTAACACCGTCTCTGGCAGACCTCTAATACGGATATTGTTCCGTCTATTGTGGTTTTCTATGTCTTCGTGTTGGCGGTAGAGGTCGCGGATAGCCTTAGATTGGTCTCCCACCACTTGTATGACAGATTGTTGGTGTTATGGTCTGATAGTTTTGTTCTAGCCCCTCCACCCTGTCCAACACAGCCCTCAGGTCGTTTCTGATTACGTTGATTTCTGTCCGACAGCCTGCTTGGATCTGCTGGCCCATATAGTTAAGATCTAATTTTGTGGGTAAATTGCCTAATAGTTCTTTAATAGATAGAGTGTCCTCCTGGGGAAGTGTTTTCCCAGCTGTGTTGGGAGTCTGTGAGGTGTTCTCTGTGGTCAGGGTTGGAGAGCCAGGATCTGCTGTGGCTTAGCATGATAGAGGGGTAGACAGAGGACTGCATAGAGGGAGGTAGAGGTGAGGGTGGGGACAGAAATGGGGTATTTGTGATGTCCCAGTCAGAGTTAAGGGCCTTACCGGAGGTAGGTTTTGTGCCCCAGTCTGGTGATGATTTCGATCTTGTGGAGAGCTCCTCAGTGTGGTGGGTTGGAGTCCGATGGGGTGAAGCTCCGAATGTGCTTGAGGCCTGAGGGGATCCACTGAAGGCTTTAGCCGGCGACACGTGGGCAGGTTCCGAGAAAAATCCAGGTGGGTTTAATATGGCGGTCTCTGGGCCCACGACACGTGGTTGCGTCGGGCCGAAGTAGTCCGATTGTGTGGGGACCGGAGGCCTGTTTTTATGTTTGGTGGAGTTGGTGACAGGACCCTGCTTTTTCCTCCTGCCCATGGGATCCATATATTTCCCCTCCTCTGGGTAGTGTTAGTCGGCTGGAGCGGGAGCCCTTAGAACGTACGTCCGTTTAGCTCAGCATCAGACCACGCCCCCCTCAGAACATTCTTTAAAGGGACACTATACTGAAAAAATTACTTTGGCTTATCTTAATCTATAATTTAATACATGTAATTAGCACTTACTCTGATTTGTGTGTGTTGCTGTATGCCTTAAAGGGAATGTTCAGTGGAAAATATCAATATTTTAAAAAGTATTAGTTTATAATACATACCTAGTTATTCTAGATATTCTCTCCCATTTTGAAAAATCAGTTGAATTTCTACCCCTTGCTATTCTCTGCTGTTGACATTAGTGAGCTGCCATTTACAGTCCTTCTTCCCAGGATGCACCACTTCCTTGGAATGTTCCTAACAGAAATTTCTACTGATTGGCTGTTAGATGGGTCAAAGATGCTCAGATCTCTACTGAGCAACTGAATCAACCCAGGCACTAGGTCAAGGGCAAGACCATGACAGTATCTATTAGGGGTCCTACAAACAGGAAGTTAGTATTTCAGAAGTATTTATTTATACACAGACAAAATGCTGAATGGGAAGGTTAAGGTCATTGGTATGGAAAAATACTTCCCTTTTTTTCTTAAAAGCTTATGTATTTCTACTGAACTTCCCCTTTAAATCCAACACACATTTTGTTTAGGAGCAGTATCTCCCCTCCCTCTTTTAACCACTCCCACTCCCAATCCGACTCAACTTAACCCCCCCCACAAACCAACTGTCAAGCCTATACATAGCTTACAGCATTCCAACTGTCAAAACTCTGTCACCCTTTCAGCTACAGTAAAACTGCTCACAGAAGAATAGTTTTTGAGAGCAAGAAACTTGATTGACAGCTGAAATATAAGAAGTTTTAGGTTGGATATCTAAAGAAATAGGGGGCAGATCAACATAAAAATGATACAGTGGTGGTTAGGAAGAATTATAGTTTCCAGCTGTGGTCTATTTTTTGGTATAGATGCTCTTTAACATTTTGTAAGTGTTTTGTTTTTGTGGCCACTGTTTTCCATATGGGCAATTGCGTGGCTTACAGCTGCCTCAACACTTCATCTTTTTTTTCTAATGCGGGGAGATGTCTGAATGTAAAAAGAGTGCAAAAGTGTCATGTTCTAACAGCAAAATTCAGGGTACACTCCAGCACACCGATGTTGGCTGTTTGACAGACAAATAGGTAGGTGCTATCCCCCTACCCATAAAATACAATTCAATAAAGTGCATAATCATTTAAAATGCCTAATCATTTAAAGTGCCAAGTGCTAAAACAGATATACCAAGCTTCTTTATATATGTAAAGTGCTATTGCTATATAAAATCAAATGTTACAAATTTATATAAAACGCAGCAGATCATGAATATATAATAAAACCTTCAATTAGTGATTACCCAATGATTCATGTGCAATATATACCATTGAATGTGACAAGAATAAAATCCATTAAAAATATGAAGACAATAATAACATTTGAAGACAAAATTCAGTTACTTATAAATGTTACATTATTGGTTAAAGAACCATCCCAGACTGTTACTTTGTATTCTTGTCTGCTTAATGTAGATGGCAGTGTGGGGCCTGAGAGAAAAACATATAATAATAATAATTTAACTGTGAGGCCTGATGCCGGTTTTGAAAAAAATGTCTACTTTCAGGAGTTTCGTATCTCGACTGTTCTCCTGTATACTTGTTGATATCCCTTTTATGCTCTCCTATCCGTACCTTCACCTCTCTTTCGGTTTTTCCTTCATATACTTTGCCGCATGGGCACTTAAGGAGATATATTAGCCCTTTAGATGAGCAGTTAGCGAAGTCCTTAAGCTTTATTTTAAACCCTTCGCTTGGATGTTACAGGATTTCTCCTGGGATTATAGAATTACAGCTGCCACATCTCCTACATGGGAACGTGCCCGCTTTAAGTGGGCCTAATAGGAAGTCTGTCTTTTTCGCTTTGGGATCTAAATCGGTATGCACCACTCGATCACCTATATTTTCAGATCTTTTGTAGGAGAATAGCGGAGGGGAGAAAAAGGCATTACCATATACCGCATCTGTCCCAACTGACAGAAACAACTTGTTATTGGCTAATAGCCATCATCCTGCAGGCACCATTAAAGGCCTATCTTGCAGCCAGTTTCTACGGGTCAGGAGGAACGTAAGTGAGAGTGATCAGTGCAAAATCAGATTAGCTGAAATGTGTGAAAAAATTGTTAAAAGAGGTTACAATGTCACCTCACTTAAAAAGGATTGTGAAAGGGTGTTGAAGATAGAGAGCTACCTTACTGCAAGATAAAAAAGTTAGAACAGAGAATACTAGGTTACCCTTTGTCTCTACATTCAGTACACATGCGGCAGAAATACGAAGAATAGTGCAACGTCATTGGGGAATTCTAAAGAACGATGCGGTATATGGTAAAGCCTTTTCCTCCCCTCCGCTATTCTCCTACAAAAGATCTGAAAATATAGGTGATCGAGTGGTACCGATTTAGATCCCAAAGAGAAAAAGACTTCCTATTAGGCCCACTCAAAGCGGGCACGTTCCCATGTAGGAGACATGGCAGCTGTAATGCTATAATCCCAGGAGAAATCCTGTACCATCAGAGCAAAGGGTTTAAAATAAAGCTTAAGGACTTTGCTACCTGCTCATCTAAAGGGCTAATATATCTCCTTAAGTGCCCATGCGGCAAAGGATATGTAGAAAAACCGAAAGAGAGGTGAAGGTACGGATAGGAGAGCATAAAAGGGATATCGACCAATATACAGGAGAACAGTCGAGATATGAAACTCCTGTAAGTAGACATTTTTTTCAAAACCGGCATCAGGCCTCACAGTTAAAATGGCCGGTTCTAGAGGTGGTTAAACCTGCAATCAGAGGGGGCAGAAAAACCCTTCTTTGAAGAGAAGCAATCTGGATTGAAAGATTGCAAACTCTGCACCCTATTGGCATGAACGAAAAAGCAGGATTAAATAGTTTCATATAGACCTTGGTTTGCTTTTTTTCAGGCTTCAGAATTTTGTCTTCGAATGTTATTATTGTCTTCATATTTTTAATGGATTTTATTCTTGTCACATTCAATTGTATATATTGCACATGAATCATTGGATAATCACTAATTGAAGGTTTTATTATTATATATTCATGATCTGCTGGGTTTTATATAAATTTGTAACATTTGATTTTATATAGCAATAGCACTTTACACATATAAAGAAGCTTGGTATATCTGTTTTAGCACTTGCCACTTTAAATGATTAGGCACTTTATTGAATTGTATTTTATGGGTAGCCCCATGTGGGGCCCCTGTGTCACTCATGATATCAGATGATATGTAGGTGGGGCTTAGGGTTTAAAAGTTGATGTTTGACTCGCACTGATTGTACCTTAGGAAGGGACAGTGCGTCCCGAAATGTTGTGTATGTTGTTTGAATAAACACACTTGGATTCACCTGACTAGTGTGCTCCCCCATCATTCTTCTTGTGCTATAAAAGTGTCATGTTCCCTGGATGGGTGCTGCTGCAAAGCAGCTGAGAAGAAAGAAATGACTGAAGTGCCGCAGAGATCTAGGTAAACCAGTTTATTAAACACACCAAACACACCGTAAAATAATAAATAATACTATAAACAATAAGACTAATGAAAGGACTACCGGTGATCCTCAAACTGTGGCTCTCCAGATGTTTGAAAACTACAACTCCCAGCATTCCTCAACTACAGAGAGAAGCATAGGAATGCTGGGAGTTGTAGTTTTCAAACATCTGGAGAGCTGCAGTTTGCCCATCAGCCCTAGGCTAATACACACTATGACTAAAGACTAAATACAAAGAAAGTATAACTGGGAACTGGGACAGGCAATAAGGCAAGAGAACAAGACAGGAAGTTCAGGAGACAAGGCAAGGTCTGAAACAGGAATCACAGGAAACAGGAGCAAGGTGTGGAATGATGAATGGAGAATAACAAATGGTGATAATCTGGCAAAGGATAGGTGTGGGTGGAGTTCTTAAATAACTGAAGACTGATAACCAGTGAATGCGATGAATGGTAATTGTCCAGTACATAGAAAACAGGCCCACTGCTGGTGGAAAATGGAACAAAGAAACAGCGACAAGAAGTGGTAACATCCGGAACAGCAGGAACACAGAACAGCGACACCCAGAGGTAAAGATCAGAGCAGCAGGAAATCCTAACAAAAAGCTTTTACCTCTGGTTGCTTTGTCAACATACCCATTTGAAGACTGCATCCAAGGTTGATGCAGCTGTGTTGCATTTTGCATAAAGAACATCTTTTCCAGTTGAAGGTGCAACAGGTTTTTTTGTAAACACAAAAAAAAAAGCATTACATTTATCCTAAGTAAATCCTTTCTATCTGCTGGGGCCAATTGCAGCTGTAACGCACCTTCAGTATCCAGAGTCATGAAGATGTGGAGCAAACTATTGGTTTTAATTCTAAATACAAGCTATTAGACATGTTAAACAACTGCATAATTGCCACTAATTCATTTTCTGAAGCTTCTATTGACTTAGTGAGTCTTTCATCAAGCAAGGAGTCATCTATGGGTTAAACCAGTGTTACCATTTTAGAGTGAAATTTTTTTGCAGAGACAATTTGTCAAATAATTTATAAGGTGTCTTGTGGGAAGTCTTATTTTTCTTGTGCTGTTTTCGGTCTGCCAGATAATACAAGGGATTATATTCTATATGATAGTAGTAGTCGGCATGGGTTCATTAGAAATAGATCTTCTTAAACTAATATGCTTGTTTTTTATGGAAAGGTGAAAATCTGGCATAGCAGTGAATGTAGTATACTACATTTATTTTTATTCTGTGCCACACAGATGACTTATGTATAAACGGAGGTATATTAGCCTAGAAAAAAAAACAACAAAAGACAATTGGTTGTTAGATTGCATACAGAAAATAGTGGTCAATGGAGCAACATCTATGTGTACTTTTGCTAAGTGGAGTGCCTCAATACTGTGACCACTGCTATTTTATCTTTTCAGAAATTACTTAGATGTGGGTATTGAGAGCAAGGTATCTGTGCTTGCTGATAAAAAAAAACTTAAACTATGCAAAGCTTTGGAAACTTAAAATAATGTGCAATTGCTGCAAGGAAACCTAGATAGAAAATGAACATCAAAGTGGCAGATAAGATTAAACGTTAATTAATGTGAGATGATGTATTTGGAGTTTAATGATCCTCGTACCACCTTCACATTAAACAGCTCTGTGCTAAGTGAAATGCTGTTGGAAAAATATTTGGGGGTTCTGGTAGATAACAGACGTAGCTGTAGCAAACAGTACCAGAAAGCAACGGCTAGAGCTAGCAAGATATTGTCTTGTATAAAGAGGGGAATAGATTCAAGCGAGAGAAATATTCTTCTCCCTCTTAACTAAGCACTTTGTCAAGGCCTCAATTGGAATATGTGGTGCAGTTTTGGAATAGCATTTACAAAGGAGACATGAAGTTTTGAAAAGGGCAATTAACTAAAAAGGGGAATGGTGGATTGGTTATGCAGGTAGATTAGGCAAGTTGATTGCTCAAAGGATTTCTTTGGTCTGCATTGCCCATGGGCAAGAATTGTAAGTGATATCTTGAAAGTTGCCCCTCATTCTACAAAGTCTTACCAAATAGCCATTTGAACATTTTATTTCAGTCTCAAAATGGTGTGGCATGTAGAGTGGGTGAGGTTAGTGCCTTTTCTCCCATTGAATTCCTCTACTAGGTGTTGCTTCGTCCATCGTTTTAAATTTCTATTTTAGATCTGTTGCAACTATACAGTAGAAAGAGATATATGACCTACCAGATTTTCGTGGAATCAAATCCTGGCACAGAGGGATATAGGTCAACAAAATCCTTGTTACTGATAACTTTTATTAGAACAGATGTAAATCAGAAATTGTTATTCATTTTAATGTAGGTACATGCAGCATCAGGACAAGAGAAAAACTTGCATAACTCTAAAACAGGAAAAACTTGCAGAACCAATATCCAATCATTTACAATATACATGCAGGAAATTACAATGTAACATATAGCATATGAACTCAGGGAACTATAGTTTTCTATACCATAACCAACATATTGATCTGTAATAAAGATTCAACAAGGTCCTGAGGAAATTTCATGTGGATCGAGAAAATACTGGATCGAGTATAAACCGTGGTACCTAATTTTACCAAAAAAAAAAAGAAAGTATTGACTCGAGTATAAGCCAAGGGTAGAAAATATGACCACTACTGCCTTCTGATTCTGTAATGATTTGAGTCTTTAGTTGCCCTTAAAATGGCCAGCAGAATTCCCATACAGTAGTCCCATACAGTAATAACCATACAGGATTTGGCTATTACTGTATGGGACTACTGTATGGGAATTCTGCTGTCCATTTAAAGGGCAACTAAAGCCTCAAAACAATACAGAATCAGATGGCAATATTTAACAATAGATACCATCCTCCTCATTCTGTATTGTTTTTACTTAGTTGCCCTTTAATTCCCACACAGTCACCCCTAATTCCTTCCCATTCCAAATGTTTGGAAACTACAACTCCCAGCATGCTTTAGATGCTTGGAGTTGTAGTTTCCAAACATCTGCAGTGGCCAATACTTGCAATTAGGGCTAAATCCTCCTTTATTTGAGCATACAGTATGCACAAATAAATGAGGTTTTACTCTTATTTGAAAGTATTAATTGGTGTCCCTCCTCCTGCTTTGTTGTCTTCTCCTACCTTGTCCGGCGGCCACTCGCTCCGCATCCTCTGCGCTTCTGGATGACGTCACTACACGGCGCCAGGAAGTGAGAGGCGCCGCGTAGTGACAACATCCGGAAGCGTGGAAGATGCAGTGCGAGCGGCTGCCAGACAAGGTAGGAAAAGTATATGACTCGAGTATAAACTGAAGTTTGATTTTCAGGCTTTTTTTACAGACTGAAAACCGGATTATACTCGAGTATATACAGTACTGTATTCCCTTTGTGTGTTTTGGAACAAAACAAAAAAAGGGAGAAAAAAAAAGCTAATTGGACATAATGTCACACAAACTCCAAAAATGGGCTGGAAAAAGTAGTGAAGTCAGTGGATGCGGCAGCCGGATTCCTCATTTCAAGATAGTGACTGACCCAAATATCGTCGGGGTCCAGTTTTCATGCTGTTTTAACAGCCTGAAAACCTCGACTTATACCCGAGTATATAATGTGTGCAAAAATGTATTTGGTATACAACATTTTACTTCACATCTGCACAAATGTTAAAGCACACACCGCTGTTTAGGTCTTTGCTGTGGTAAGTAGTGAGCTGTTATTTTAGGTTCTGGAATGTTTTTTCCCAGGATGTCCTGCAAAGGGAATCGGTGCTTTGGAATGAGCATATTATGGTAATTAAATGAGGAATTCTTGAAAGCATGTGTATTTGTACTGAGCCATTATTTTATTAAGAAAAAGTTATATGTTCTATATCTGCATTTACTGTATATATGTTTATTTTTTTGTGCTTATTTTTGCATGGCTTGGAACTTTTCAAGATGGAGAATGAGCTTTCAGGTAGGTTTTTCAAATGTTTTTCAAATGTGTTAATACTATATTTTTAATGCAACATTATTTGTAGTTCATTTGTGGTAACTTTATTTTGCAGAGATTTTTTTTCCACCCCCCCTAACAAACTACCAACGTCACAACCAGGATCCTCAAAAAGCAATTCTTGCCTTTCTCCGCAGTGTCCCTAAAACAAGATTTTTTGCCTTGAAGTCTACTGGTCCCTTGCTGAACTGTCTGACTCTTCACAAGCTTGGACAGCCATAATGCTCATAGGCAATTATGTCCCTGCCTTACCTGTGACAGACAGCTAGGGTCTGGCAAATGTCAAAGAAAATAAATTATCTTATTTTAGGAGCACTAGTGAGAGGTAAGAATTCTGAAAAAAGCTTTTTGGGAGATCCTGATTGTTAAGTTTGTTAGAGGCTGGACATGTCCTGTAAATGCCAAATGGCAATAATATTATGTAACCTTTTAGTGGCATTTATTAAATCCCTGGTCACCTTCAAATTCAGGTCAAGTTGAAATTAATGGTTTTGGACCATTTGTACACATTGTGGCAATTTCTTAGTGGCTTTCAATTGAAACTTCTGGAACGTCCAGAAAATGCTTGCAAAATAGCCAAATGCCATTCGTCTGAAATTAGTCTAAATCTAAGATAAACTTCAATGGAGAACTAAGGCTTCATTACTCATACGTATGTAGGCGTCGGGGCCTCGTCCTTAATCGCATTGTACAAGGCTTTAGGGGAAAAGCACATTTTCAATAATTTTTTTAGTTCATAAACTGCTTATAATAATTGTATATTTCTTGCCTTTCTAAAGCTATGTACAGACCTAAAGATAATCTTTAGAAAGGTTGTTTCAAAAACCGTTATCTGCAGATGTAGAGAGTATCAACATGAGAGAACAATAGGATTGCCCCCCTCGAAGAATGTAAAGGGATGTGACTGGACATGTCACTAAATAGGGTTGATACAATCGTGTTCACATGCAAGATCGTTGGCCAAACATTCATTGGAACACCTCTGCAACGGGCTTCAGAGCACCATGCGGCCTCAATACAATCTCTTCTGCTGCTCCAGGGTTACATGGAGAACTGCCAACAGGGCGAAATTATGTCCGATTTGTGGGGCTACCAGAAAAACCTTGGGGTCAGAATCCACCAGGTTTCTTAGAAGAGCTTCTCCTCACTACATATGATAAAGAGAAATTCACTACCATGTTCTCAGTGGAAAGAGCCCGCCGTACTACCCAACAACCACCACAACCAGGCGACCTTCTCAGAACCTTCATTGCGAAGTTCCTGAATTACCGGGACAGAGATACTGTACTGCGCCTCTTTAGGGAGAAAGGTAACCTGAAACAGTTAGGCAAGAAGCGTGGGTATTGCTGAGTGGGATGAACCTCAACTAATTCAACCTCAAATAATATACTAATTCCAGGACACAACCATAGTCGCATATCCAGACTTCTCCACAGAAATCCAGAAACAGAGAGCCAAATTAGTATATTTATTTAACTGTATTATTAGTAAGAGTTTTGTTTTTTGTGCACTTATTTATTGCCCTTAAAGGGGAACTTTGGTGAAAAAAGAAATGAAGACATAAGCTTAGCCATTATATTACCTGTGTAACGATCCAACTCTGGTACCTCTATCCCAGCAGTCACTGAGAAATCCTGTTAGGACCACCCATAAAAGCCACGCCCACAAGGCTGACATCTTACAGCTTCCCCGATGCACCGCTTACTCAGAATGTGGTGCAAGCATGCCTACACAGTAGAACAAGGAGCTGAAGTGAAGGTGAAGCTCCACCTCTTTAGTCAAGCAGCCATTCGCTCTGCACTGTGTAGTAAGAGCCAGCGCCAACTTTCTTTACTAATTGCATTTCTCTCTGTCCCTGCTGTTGACTGCTTACTGTAGTAGCATAGACCTGCTACTATAGTTAACAGCTCAGTGTGCGTAGCAGGTCTATGCAGAGATTGGGTTACAATTATCAGCTGTGAATGAAGGAGCCGTATGGAACATTGATAGAAGCAAACAGGATGGAGGGGGGAGAAAGCAGTCAACAGCAGGGAGAGAGAGAAATGCATTAGTAAAGAAACGGAGCAGCAGAGGATAATGGAGGAAAGAGCTGCCCCCAGCAGGGAGATAAATCTGCAGGGAGAGGCTGTGTGATTGTAACTGTCAGAGAGACTCAGAGCACATGAAATAGCATTTCAGGTTCGCAGTTCAGTAGCCTATTTTCCCATGGCATAGCTGATTGTACAGTGGTGTCACGCCCAGATTACATCATTAGACAGGAAGCCTAGTATGGGCATCAGAAGTGCCCATAACAAACATGTCCACTCCCAGACCCAGAAAAAAGGATGAGCAAAGGGACAAAAAATAAAGGGGGTTTAATTCAAATAGTGAGACCAATAGGATACTAGTGGGGTAAGTGCTCCCTTATGGACATTGATTTTTTTACCAATGTTCCCCTCTGGCTATCGAGACTGTAATAAAGGAATGATTTTTAACGTAATATCTCCGGTCTTTCTTTTATCCTTATGAGGGTATTCCTTTTCAATACCACAGCTTTTTTTTTCCTTTCCTGATTATGTCTAGGGTTGTGGCTGTCTTGATAGTCCTATCCGATCATGCACTGTGCAGCGCATATAAACTCCACTATGAACAAAAAGAGAAATGTGTAAAACATAGCCAATCATGAACATAAACCACCCCCATTTTAATTACCCTCAACCCCCCTAATGCCCTTCCAATTACAACTTCCCAACAGGTTACTGAGCACTTTGCACTTTACTATCATCGACACCAAGCATCTACCATAGACAATATCCGGTTTACATACATTTCCAACAGTTGTCTTTACAACAACAATCCCTGAACTCCCCCATTTCTAAACTAGAAATCCAACAAGCCATTTACTCTCCATGAATAAAGCCCTTGGCACAGATGGGTTGCCAGTGAAGTTTATCTTCACTATTCTGAATCCCTAACCCCAACAATTGTTGATCTATATAATGCAACGCTCGAAATGGCTACACCCCCCAATTCCATGTCTGAAGCTTTCATTCTCATTCCCAAACCAGGGAAGGATCCCACACAACCGGAGTCTGATAGGCTGATCTCCCTACTCCAGGATGACAAAATTCTCTACCTTAAACTTAGGTAAACTTAGTATTCGGCCCCCCCGAAATTTTCCACATTTTGTCACATTACTGCCACAAACATGAATCAATTTTATTGGAATTCCACATGAAAGACCAATACAATGTGGTGTACACGTGGGAAGTGGAACGAAAATCATACATGATTCCAAACATTTTTAACAAATCAATAACTGCAAAGTGGGGTGTGCGTAATTTATGTTTAGGGTCATTGTCCTGCTGGAAGGTGAACCTCCGCCCCAGTCTCAAGTCTTTTGCTGACTCCAAGAGGTTTTTCTTCCAAGATTGCCCTGTATTTGGCTCCATCCATCTTCCCATCAACTCTGACCAGCTTCCCTGTCCCTGCTGAAGAGAAGCACCCCCAGATCATGCCACCACCATATTTGACAGTGGGGATGCTGTGTTCTGAGTGATGTGTAATGTTAGTTTTTCGCCACACATACAGGGTTATTCAATAAACGTTCTTGTCGTTTAAAATGGTGCTAATTTTGCCCCAACCAATCAGATGTTAGCTTTCAAATGTTAAATAAGATCTGATTGGTTGGGGCAAAATTAGCACCATTTTTTTTTTAAATCCCCTCCCATGGAGGAACTTTATTGAGTATAGCAGGGTTATTATTTACATACATTTTAATATACAATGTTGATTGTACATAATGGCACAGCTTATGACCACTTTAAATCACATTGTCATTATTAATAAAGATAGATACACTGTCATACATATTTGTTCATATTGTGTATCCTAGTACTGTGTTTCATACCTTTTACACACATTCTCAATGAGAGGGTAATCAAAACATTAACTTTTAACTGATAGTTTTAAACGTATTTGTCTGGTTCACTGTTTCTTAGGTCTTTATTGGGTTTTGTTGAGTATTTATCTTTCTTGCATTAAACCTGTGGGTGGTACATTTCCTTATTTTGTTTAATTCTCAATCATTACAGGTCTCTGGGGAGACTTCCCATGTGTCCCAAATTTTATTGTATTTGCTAGGGCACCCTCTGTTTGTGTATATACATTTTTTATATACCAATGTGGCGTTTATACGGGCTTTCCATTGAGCCAAGGTAGGGACTGTGGGCAATATCCAGTGTTCTGCTATCAGCTTTCTGGCAGTAATCAGTGTTTCGCATATAAAAATGTTTGTGAATTTATCTAGTCCTAGGTATTCTGTTATGCCAACTAGGCATACTTTTGGGTCCATTCCCACTGGGCCGCCCATATTATCGTGTAGAAATCTTATAATTTGCTGCCAAAACCCATGTAAATGGTAGAAAGTGCCAGGGGCCGTGTTGCACATGGGACACAAAGGGCTTCCTCCCTGTCTAAATTTTGCTATTCTAATTGGAGCAAGGTATGCTCTGTGTAAAATATACAACTGTGTCATCCGTTCTGACATCTTCAGGGTGGCAGTTTTCTGTGCTGTCAGCGCCTCCTCCCATTCATCGGCCTCGATCTGGCCTATGTCACCTTCCCAGGTAGTTTTCTTTTCTAAGGCTTGGGAGCGGGCGTGGGGGTTTGGAGGTGGGTATAAATTTTTGATATTAGTTTCGCAGAGGTTGGGGCGCTGAGCAAGTCTATAAGTGGATTGCTATCTAAGTCGAGGATGCGTCCTTGAAACTGGGTATCGAAAGCGTGTCTAATCTGTAGGTATCTGAATAAGTGGGTATTTGGTATTTTAAATTCGTGCTTTAGTTGGTTGAATGTTTTTAGCTGGCCATTCGTCAGGAGATGAGAGAGTTTATTGATTCCATACTTATGCCAGATTTCAGGTTGTGGGATGGAGAGAAACTCGGGAAGAGTATGATTAAACCACAATGGGGTTTGCTTGGTCGGGGGAGTCAGTTTAATAAGTTGTACTGCGAGATCCCAGGTCCTCAGCGCCTGCGTTAGCAGAGGTGGAGAGGATGTAATTGGTTGCCAGCCTTTCACGCCATATGATATTATATATAGTGGGTTTAAGATATTTGAGGTGTGTAGGGGTGTGATCAGATGGAGGAATCGTTGTGATTCATCTCTTGACCAGTGGTATATGTGTGAAATCTGGGAGGCAGCATAATTAAGTCGAAAGTCTGGGAGTGCCATGCCCCCCAGGTCTGTTGGGCGCTTCAGTGTCTGCCAGTTTAGTTTTGACCTGCCCGCTTCCCACACAAATGATCTGAGGATGGCGTCCATTACTTTAAAATATTTGTGGGATGAGGATTGGGGAATGCCATAGGACATAGAGGACTTTGGGGAGGAGTATCATTTTTATAAGATTGATACGTCCGGTCGTTCCTATTGGTAGCTTGGACCAAATTTGCGTTTTATATTTAATAAGCTGGATCAGGGGTTCCATATTTAGATATTCTCTGGGATCTCTGGAGACAATTATTCCTAAATATTTGCTTGTGCTGGATCTCTGTAAAGGGAGGGGGGTTAAAGTGGTGTTGGGGGGGAAGGAATCTATTAGAAGGATTTGGGATTTAGCCCAGTTGATAGAGAGGCCAGAGTATTCCCCATGTTCGTTTATGAGGGCTAGTGATGTACTAAGTGCTATATCCTGGTTTGCTAAGTATAGTAGCATGTCATCAGCATATAAGCTGATTTTTTCTATGTGAGTTCCCACCTGTAGACCCTGGATCGTTTGATCATTCCGGAATTTTATTGCTAGGGGTTCTATCGCCAGTGCGTAGAGCAGGGGAGAGAGGAGAGTGGGCAACCCTGCCTTGTACTCCGTTGTAATAGAAAGGTATCAGTGGTTATTCCATTGACTAAGATTTGAGTCTTGGGATGGGAATATAAGAGTTGGAGCCATTTAACGAATTTGGGTCCGATACCGTAGCCCCGGAGTACTTGCCACAAATACAGCCATTTCACAGAGTCCAATGCCTTTGCGGCATCCAAGCTTACTATGCATCTTGTATTGGTGTTGTCGTGTATGGCTTGTATATTCATATAGAGGCGTCTAGTGTTATGGGAGGTGTTTTTCCCAGGCATGAAGTCATTTTGGTCTGGATGGATTAGGTATTGGATGATTTTGTTTAATCTGGTGGAAAGTATTTTGGCTAGGGTCTTAATATCAGTTTATAGGAGTGATATCGGTCTGTAGGACTCTGGTAGTTGGGGGTCTTTGCCGGGTTTTGGGATAAGCACCATAAGGGCTTTGGACATTTGAATTCTGGAAGTGTGGAAGTGGTAAATATTGTATTGTAAAGGTTGAGTAGTCTTGGTGTCAAAGTGTCAGCATAGTGGATGGAAAACTCTGCTGGCAAGTCCGTCTGTACCAGGGGTCTTGTTGTGTGGTAGGAGAGATAGGGTAGATCTGATTTCGTTGTCTGTGATGGGTTCCTCTAGTAGGTGGCGGGCGTCCAGTGGGAGCTGGGGTAGTGGAATTGTGCTTAAGTGTGTTGCAATTTCCTCCAGAGTGCGGTTAAGTTGAGAGGAGTATAGAGTTTTGTAGTATGTGTGAAACTTGTTAGCAACTGCTTGTGGGTCAGTTAGCGGGGTTCCCTCTGGGGTTCGTAGGGTGACGACTGTAGGAGGTTTATGTTCGTTATTGGCTAGGTATGCTAGCAACTTTCCGCATCTCTCTCTGTATTCATATAGCCTCTGCGATCTAAAATGGAGTTTCTTTTGGGCCTTTGTCTCTAGTATTTTGTTCGTTACTCTGGTTTGGAGTTTAAGAGCTTCTGCATTTTGTATCGAGGGGCTATTGATAAATGTTGAATGCACCTGCTGTAGAGCACATAAGGCCCTCTTTTCTGTCTCGCAGGATCTGTGTTTAATCTTATTAATGGCAGATGTGATAATCATACGTGCATGCAATTTAAACGTTTAGCACACCTGGATTACATTGGCTGTATTTGCGTTAATGTCAAAAAACAGTTCCCATTCTCTGGACAACTCGTCCTCCTCTGGCATTAAGGTCAGCCAGAAAGGGTTCAGCCTCCATGGTCTCGGGGTGGGATAATGCGACCAAATGAAGTCTACATAGCAGGGGGCATGGCCAGATAGAATCCTTGGGGCATATTTCGCCTGTGTCAGGTAAGGGATTAAGGTTGACTGGACCAGTATCATATCAATTCTTGACATAGTGTTGTGCGAGGCAGAAAAGTAGTATTCCACCTCACTAGGATGCAGGTGTCTCCATGCGTCTATTAAATTGATACTCTTTACCAGCCTAGCAAATCTGTTCAGTGGATTTACGGGGGCTTGCCACCCGGGGGGATGGATTCTATCGCTTATAAGATTCTGGACTATGTTAAAGTCCCCCAGCCAGACAGATGGAACTCCCGGGAAATCCGCTAGGAAGTGCAATGCCTCCTGTATAGAGGACATCTTAAATGGGGGCGGGACATAAGAGGCAAGGACATTAATGGGGAGTGATTGTATCCTGGCATTAATCAGTACATAAGTTCCCCTCTGGTCTAGTTTCAGTTCCACGAGCTCAAACTGGGTCATTTTGTTTATAAGTACTGCTATGCCTCGCGATAAGGATGTAAATTGGGAGTGGTATACCCAGCCCACCAATGGTCTTTTTAACTTGGATAACTTTTTAACTGGCAGCCTACCAGATGTGTTTCCACAAGCACGATTATATCCAAATTTAGTTTTTCTAAGTATTGAAAGATTGTTGTGCGCTTGATTTTATTTTGGAGGCCCCTGACATTCCAAACTAGTGTTTTACGAGGTGGTGGGTGTTCATATGTCCGAGCTCGTGGGTGGGGCCAGACCTGGCGGGGTTCGATTTGAGGCCTAGCATTACCCAACCCAGGAGACTTTGTTACAGTTATATATGACCAATAAACTTTTATACAATAGAAGACAGTGAACCATAATTCTATGTTTTCAATTATGCACTTTCTAACTAGTGCAAACAGTATACTCTTAACATCAAACATTTAAACAACAAGTTTGTACCAATTGTCCTGGTAATTAAATTAGCAGCGCTAGGGGGGCGATTTTCTTTTAACGCTGCGACTGGTTGGTGAGGAGGAGTTGGAAACTATTGACTTTGCCTTAGCGAGCAATTTCGTCCGCTCGGATCCATATTCTAGAAAAACAGGGAAAAGATAGCACCGATGGTTGACTGTCGGGGCTATTTTAGTTGTTGTTGATGAGAAAACAAATACAGTCTGCGGGTATTTTGGAGTAGCGGACAAAGTGTTTGTTTGGAGTTTAGGTCTGGTTCCATGTTGTGGTTATTAGTGGGAGTAGGGGGGGTAAGGGGGGGTTACCATTGTTCTTACCCTATTTTCTCAGTGGGGTCCCGAGGATGCAAGTCCGGAAGTCTGGTAGGAGCTTCTCCTGGTGAGGTTACTCCATGGACTTTTGTAATCCTTTGGGTGCTGGGGTTGCAGGTAGTGGTAGACTGTTTGGGGACCCGTTGATGCACGTTGCGTGAAAGTTAAAGGTTAGTGTAGTATTACTGTAGGGACTTTGATATTTGTAATCCACAGGTGATGGTTGGTTCACTTCCTTGAGTTGGGTTGATGGGCAGTTCCCCCTACGATGTTCGGGCAAAAGTCGGTCATGGTCCCTGTTTCTGGCAGGGTTGTCCTATTCCTGTAGTAACGTGTTAGGGATACAACCCGGAAAGCTGATAGGGATATCATCCCGTGATGTTGTACCATGGACATTTGTAATCCTTAGGGTGTGCCGCGGTTGCGGATAGTGGTAGGCTATTTAGGGGGTTATCGGTGCAAGTCATAAATGAGTAACCGTGTGGTGTTTCTGTAGAGGCTTTTGCATTTGTAATCCACAGGTGTTGTTCATTTCCTTGGGTTGAGTTCATAGGCAGTTCTTTCCATAGGGTTTAGACAAGAGTGGGTCATGATCTCTGTTTCCGGTGGATTTTTATAGTTTGCTTTGTGGGATTGGTTCTTTTCTGCATGCTTGTTTAGGAGTATAATGTAGGAGTGGCAACGGGCTGAGAGAGGTTATAGGTGTTTGTGTTCTTATGGGATCACATGCAACATTTGTTCTGAGTTATACATCCATTTAATTATGTTTATAAGTTGTTGTGGGGGAGCAGGTGATTTCCACGTGTTTGCAATTATGCTTCTGGTGCTTGAACATATATAGTGTAACAGTTTGTTACCATTAACATTTAAGCTGGGCTCGTGCTTATCAAACAGTGCTACCCATGGATTTTTCGGTATCTGTTTCCTAAAAATCTCATTGATTATATTATAACGGTCATTCCAAATTTTTCCTACTTCTACACAGCTCCACCAACAGTGATACATATCTGCTTTTTTACCACAACCTCTAAAGCATAATGGTGGGAGATTGGTAGCTATTGCATGTAGTTGTGTTGGAGTTACATACCATTTATGGAGTATTTCGAATTTTTTTTCCTGTGTTAGCGTGTTGATGGAGCATGTGCGTAGATTTAAAAATATTCCTTCCCATTCTTTTTCTGTCAGGGTTGTGCCTATCCAGGCTTCCCATTGTGCTTGTACCGGGATTCTTTTTGGAAATCTGGCTGTAGCTAACAGGTCATATATGTGTGTGATAAGTTTGGGTCCTAAGGGTTTCTGTAGGCATAGGTTCTCAAATTTAGTCAGAGACGGTGGCTGTCTTTTGGTTAGTATATGTTGCACAAAATGGGCTATTTGTGTGTAGTGGTACCATTCTGTTAATGGAAGTTTCCATTTTGTTTTGGCTTCTTCCCATGTGGTGAGTCTTCCTGCTGTGACCAGGTGTACAGCTCTAGTTACTTTTTTATTCGTCCAGACAGACCATTCCTTTCCTTCATTAGCTGGCGGAAAATTGATGTTGTGCTGTATTGGTGTCAGTAGTGTGAATGGGTTAGTTAGGTGGTATGTAGAGATAGCATGTTGCCATGTGTACATTGTGTTTTGGATGTATGGGTTAGAGTGATTTAAATGTTGTGTTGGGAATGTCCAGAGGTGGGCGTCTATTGGTTTTCCTGGCAGTATGTGGTTTTCAAGTTCTAGCCATCTAGTGCTTGTAGGTGATTCATGCCATTGTAGGGTTTGTCCTATCCTTGCTGCTATATAGTGTAGTAGTGAAGGAAGAGCTGCTCCGGCCATTCTTCTTGGTCTTTGTAGGGATGATCTGCTAATTCTTGGCCTCTTTGCCCAGATAAATTTGGATATTTGTTGTTGGCATTTCTGTATATCTATGTTTTTGATGTTTATCGGGAGAGGTCTAAATAAATATAACAATTTTGGAAAAATCGTAATTTTTATTGCGTTTATACGGCCAAATTGTGATAGTTTATATGGGGTCCATTTTTGTATTTTTTTTTTAACGTATTCGTAGATCGTGGTGTAGTTGGCATTATATGTTGCTGGGTCGTGTTTAAGTGTGTTCCTAAATAGGGTATAGGGCCTTTAGTCCAAGTAAGGTCGAAATTGATCTCTGAGTTTTTGTTTCGCTTTCCGTGAGTGCTATTGGTTTTGTTATAGTTTTACTAGGGTTGAATTTGAATCCTGATGTTTTGCAGAATCGTGTGAGTTGGTCGCATAAGTGGGGAAGCGAGGAGCATGGTTTGTGTATTGTGAAAAGCGTGTCGTCTGCAAACATTGCTAATTTGAATTCTGATGTTCCTATTCTAATCCCTGCTATATTGGCATCTGATCTAATGTGTTGTGCCATTGGTTCTATGCAGAGGGCAAACAGGATTGGGGATAGGGGGCATCCTTGTCGTGTGCCATTAAGGATCGGAAATTCTTCGGACGTGAAGCCCATATTGTTTATTTTGGCCAGTGGTTTAGAATATAGGGCGTTGATCAAGTGTAGGAAGTTGGGAGGGAAATTGAATGATTTTAATACTTTTTTTAAATGCTTTTTCCGCATCTAGTGCCAAAAAAGCTGATGGGATTTTGTTTGTGTGAGTTATATGTAATAGGTGTAGGGTCCTTCTGATGTTGTCAGTTGTTTGGCGACTAGGGATAAATTCACATTGGTCTGGGTGTATTATTCTAGAGATTATTGTATTTAAAGGATTTGCTATTATTTTGGTGAGCAGTTTCAGGTCTATGTTAATGAGTGAGATCGGTCTGTAGTTTTTGCATTGTGTGGTGTCTTTGTTTGGTTTTGGTATGACTATAATGTTTGCTCTCAGCATGTCTTGTGGTAATTGTTCCTGTCCTGACATGATTTTATTGTACAGTTGGGTTAAGTGAGGAGTTAATTCTTTTCTAAATTGTTTATAGTAGCCAGCGGTGAAACCGTCCGGTCCCGGGGCTTTGCCCATATTAAGTGTTTTGATGGCTTGATTTATCTCTTCCGTTGTGATTTGAGTGTTTAAGTGTAATTGTTCCTCTGTGGTTATTTGGGGTAGATTAGCTTCTTGTAAGTATTTGTTTATATAGTCGGAGGGTAGTGTCTTATACAGTGGAAACACGGTCACACATAAGTGCGCATAGAATTTGGAGAACTTGGTCAGTATGTCTATTGGGTTGTGTATGAGAGAGTTGTCTTGTCCTCTCAGGGGTAGTAATCTATTTTGTGTGAATCTCTCATTTAGCTTCCGGGCTAATAGTGTATCAGATTTGTCCCCTTTTTCATAGTATTTTAGCTGTGTGAGTCTAAGTGCTTTTCCTGCTGAGTCAAATAAATGTTTGTTGAAATTTTCTCTTAGAGTGGATAGGTTTTCTAGATTTGTTGGAGTCTGATTTGAGAGGTATATATTTTCTGCTTTAATTTCTTCTAATTGTTTCTGTAGTCTGTCTCTATGTAATTTTTTTCATCTAGAAGCTTGTTGTATGGTGTATCCTCTAATCACTGTCTTGTGCGCTGCCCAAAGCGTTGAGGTGGACACATCAGGTGTTGCGTTTGTTTCAAAATATTGTTTAATGTGTTCTTTCAGTTTTGTGTGTATGGTTTTGTCTGTCAGCAGTGATTCATTGAATCTCAATTGGGATTGCTAAGGAACTGGGTTTCCCAAAATGATATCTGCCGATACGTGTGCGTGGTCTGACCACAGTATTGAATCTATATTTGAGTCTGAGATTGAGGGGATTAGTTGTGAGTTTATAAGGATGTAGTCGATTCTTGTATGAATCTTGTGAGGGTGTGAGTAGAAAGTATATTGTCTTGTTTTGGGATGTTTGATTCTCCATGCGTCCCACAAGTTGAACAGCCGAAGTATAGATAGTAAGGGTTTTGGGGGAGGTGGCCGGTCTGGACGAAGCTGTGGTTCTATTGTTGTGTTAAAGTCCCCTGCGAGGATTAGTGTACCTAAATGTAGTTGAAGTAGTCTCTTTTCCAAGTTTTTGTAGAATGAGGATTGTCCTTTGTTAGGTGTGTATACATTTACTAACGTGTAGTGTTTTGAGTTCAGTAGACCTTGTACTATTAAGTAATGACCTTTTGCGTCTCTCTCACAGTTTGTTACTGAAAAAGGTCATCTCTTATGTATTAGGATTGCGACCCCTCCCTTTTTTACTTCAGCGGAGAAGTAGTGTGTTGAGTATTGTTTATTGGGTAGGAAGGGTTCCCGTCCTTTTGATAAAGTGGGTCACTTGTATAAAGATTATATCTCCCTTTTCTTTCTCATAGTATTTGATTGCCATGCGTCTTTTTACTGGCTCATTGAGACCTTTTGCGTTGTGGGTCAATATTTTAAACGTGGATTAACTCATAGTTTGTGTTTTTGGGTATTTTTGTAGCTTCCTCCGCTTACTGTCAATCCGGTCAGGTCGTTTACCTTCTCTGTGAAGGAGGGGGAGGGGTGAGCCAATTTTGTCCGTGAAGTCATATATGCTTCTCGGTATGTACCACAGGAGGAGAGACAATTGAATCTGTTGGAGAAGACACAAAGTATTATACACTTATAGTATAGTATAGTATAGTATAGTATTTGAGGTTGAATAAAGACATACGTCCATCCAGTCCAACCCATCTAGCAATATCCTCATTTCCTGCCTAACTGTTGATCCAGAGGAAGGCAAAAAACCCCCACCAAATTTATGAAGGGGGAAAAAATTCCTTCCTGACTCCAAGTGGCAATCGGAAATTTCCCTGGATCAACTCTACTTTATGTATCAATACCAGTAACTTGCAACATTCCTTGTTTGCAGAAACTCATCCAGCTTTTTTTTGAAACTGACCAATGAACCTGCCATTACAACGTCCACTGGAAGACAGTTCCATAGCCTTACCGTTCTCACAGTGAAAAACCCTTTCCGAGCTTGAAGCCTAAACCTTTTTTCTTCAAGTCTTAAGGGATGTCCTCGTGTCCTTTGACATGTTCTCTTGGTGAACAATGCCCCAGATAGTTTATTGTATGGCCCGTTAATGTATTTATACACAGTAATCATATCCCCACGCAAGCGCCTTTTCTCCAGCGTACATAATTGAAACTTTTCCAGTCTCTCTTCATATTCAAGCTCCCCCAATCCCCTTATTAATTTAGTTGCCCTTCTCTGAACCCTTTCCATTTCAAAGATGTCCTTTTTGTACACAGGATTCCAAAATTGCACTGCATATTCCAAATGAGGCCTTACCAATGCTTTGTAAAGAGGGAGAATTACATTTTCCTCCCTTGAATCCATACCTCTCTTTATACAAGACAATACCATGCTGGCTCTGGCTGTTGCCGCCTGGCACTGCTTGCTACCTTTAAGTTTGTTATCCACCAAAACTCCAAGATCCCTTTCCAACAGGGATTCACTTAACACAGAGCCCTTTATAGTATAAGTAGCACAAGTATTTTTAAGTCCAAAATGCATCACCTTACATTTATCAACATTGAATTTCATCTGCCACTTAGCAGCCCAATGTGATAATCTATCTAGATCCCCTTGCAACGATTGCACATCCTCTGAAGTTTTTAATGGTCGACAAAGTTTTGTGTCGTCAGCAAACACAGAAACCTTGCTGACAATACCCACTTCCAAATCATTAATAAATAGATTAAATAGAAGCGGCCCCAACACAGAACCCTGTGGCACCCCACTTAGCACTTTAGTCCATAATGATGAAGCCCCATTAACAACTACTCTCTGCATCCTATTCTTTAACCAATTTTCTATCCATGTACAAATGTGACTCCCCAGACCAACAGACCTTAGCTTATTCATTAGTCGCCTATGGGGGACTGTATCAAAAGCCTTTGCAAAATCCAAGTAAACTACATCTACTGCTATACCAGAGTCTAAATTTCTACTTACTTCCTCATAAAAGCCAAGCAAGTTAGTTTGACAAGATCTATTCCTCCTAAATCCATGCTGGTTACTACTTATAATGTCAGTCCTTGAAACATACTCTAGAACATGATCCCTTATTAAACTTTCCAGGATCTTCCCCACCACTGAAGTTAAACTTACAGGCCTGTAATTACCCGGCTGTGAACGACTACCCTTTTTGAATATTGGAATAACATCAGCCTTTTTCCAATCCAGAGGCACACCACCGGACATGAGGGAATCAGCAAAAATTAGAAACAATGGCCTAGATAAAACTGAACTTAGCTCCCTAAGTACCCTAGGATGTATTTTATCCGGTCCAGGAGATTTACTAATATTAACCTTATTTATTCTTTCTGTACCATATCCTCGGTTAACCAAAGTGACTTGAATCTTGTATACCTTTATTGCTACTATACTCTATGATATCTGTACTTGGCTTCTATAGTGTATACAGAGGAAAAAAAATTATTCAAGACATTTGCTTTATCGCCATCCTCCGTAACTAACTTATCCCCATTAATTAATGGTGCCACATTCTCAGTCCTCATCTTCTTACTATATATACTTAAAAAAATGTTTAGGCTTATTGTGCTTTCTTCAGCTATCCTAACTTCATTATTAATTTTAGCTAGTTTGATTGCTTCTTTACACTCCTTGTTACAGTTTTTATACTCCCTAAAGGCCCTTTCCGTTCCCTCTGCCTTAAAGGTTTAAATGCCTTTTTCTTCCTTACCATTTGCCTCTTTACATCAGAATTCAGCCACATGGGCGCGGATTTATTTTTTTTACATTTATTTCCCAAGGGTATAAATTTAGATGTGAACTGGCTTAAAATCCCCTTGAACACAGTCCACTTCTGTTCAGTACCTTTCCCTGATATACATTATCCCAGTTGACATTCTAGAGCTGCTTTTAACCTGGGAAAATTTGCTTTCCTGAAATTAAATGTCTTTGTTAACCCAGCACACTTTCCTTTCGATAACAAAGTCCAAATGCCACTATTTCATGGTCACTATTCCCTAAGCCTCCAGTTCCCTTTATATCTATAATGCGCTCCACAATGTTAGATATTACCAGATCCAACGAGCTCCTTTTCTAGTAGGAACCTCAACCACCTGTGAGAGAAAATTATCCTGCAGCAAATTCAGACTCATAAATTTAGTAACAATATAAACTTGGTATGATTATTCTCAAAAATTTGGGTGGTGAGAATTCCCACAATATTGGTGTGAACGGTGAGTGAACTCCGTACTTTAGGGGGTACGCCTAGCTGATCTAGGTTGTAAGGTTTTGTTCAGTCTCTGGGTTCCTTATCCCTCGGGGTGGGAAGGCTTTACTGAGGGTTTTGGCTTGTGGGGAGTGTTCTTTGTAGAGGGGGTTGGTTGGAGGGGTTATGGGGATATGTGGGTTATGGGTGTTGTTCCCAGTATTGTCACGGATGTTTCTGGGGTTGGTTTTGTTCCTTTTTTGCTTGTTTGTTGAGTTATAGCTTTATAGTTGTCTCTCCTCCCCCCCCTTTTTTTTTTTTCTCTCTGTACATGGTCTTAGTTTGTTAGTCTCTGGATTTGTTGTTATAGTTTTTATTGTGGTTTACCCTGGAAAAAGTTTTTACCTGTAAAGGTGTTGGTCTCTGGTGCCGCTAGTGTTCTTTTGCGGTGGTTTGGTTAAAATTTTGGTACCATCTTACCCATGGATATATCGGAGGTTTCCAATGTTTATTGCTCTTGTTGAGGTCCGGGGGTTTCTGGTTGTTTTGTTTCTAGTTTTATTGTTAATGGGGGGTTGTGGTGGGGTTTGGTGTTGGGAGAGCTAAGTCATAGCTGCTACATCTCTCATCTCTTCTTGATGTTTGGTCCTCCTTGGTGAGTTTCTTGGGGGTGTATTTTCCACCCTTGTCCAGGGGTCTTTGGGGGGTTGTACCCTTTCCTTTTGTTCCTCTTGGTCCGAGGGTGTATCTCAGGAGATGGTGTCCATCTCTGGGATCGTCTATTGCTATAGTTCGGCCTTGATGTGTCGCTAATAACTTAAAGGGGAAGCCCCATCGGTATTTAATCTTTGCCTCTGACAATTGGCGTAATATGGGTCTGAGGGCCCTTCTTTTCGCCAAAGTTTGTGGGGCCAGGTCTTGGTAAATTTGAATTTGGCTGTTGCCTATTTTTATATCGTCCATGGCTCTGGCTGCCTGCAGGATCTGTTCTTCAGTGGTGTAATAGTGCATCTGTACTATGATATCCCTTGGGGGGGTCGGATGGTTGACCCTTCTGGCGGAGTGCCCTATGGGCCCTGTCCATTAGAAGGTGATCTTCTGGTACATCTGGCAGTAGGTTTGTGGAGAGGGTCATCAGGCACTGCTGGAGTTCTGTGTATTCCTCCGGTAGGCCTCTGATTCGGAGGTTGTTCTTCCTGGAGCTGTTCTCCATGTCCTCCTGTTGGTATTGGAGGGCCGTGAGTTCGGCCTGAATTTCCCTGACATCCACGTCTACCTGTGCACAGTAGCGTGTGGTCTCGCTATGCAAGGTTTCTAGAGTTGCTACCCGGTCCCCTAGTACGCTTGAGCTCTAGTCTCACCTCGGAGACAGTTTTGCTGTGCGCTTCTTTGATGAGTTTTTTGAGGTTGGTGTACAGGGTCTCCAGGTCCTGCCGCGTGCCTGGTTCCACCGGGTCCGGCGCTGCGGCCTTTCTCCCCGCTTGACAATTTGTGGCTGAGGTGTCTGGCCTCGTAACGTAGCTCGTTAGGTCCCCTCTCTTACCCATGTTGGTTGGATATTTGGGGTGCAGAGGGTGATTTCAAGCCCTGTAAGCTTTTGGTAGCTATATAATACCCCGAGGGGAGTCAGGAGCTCTAGGCTGGTGCGTCCGTCCTGTTCAGCGGTCAGGCCACGCCCCCCGACCTCTTCTATTTTAGCTGTCAGGGTGGTCTGGCAGTTGGCGATGGCCTCCAGTACTTTAGTAGTTGTGTCTGGCTGCAGTATCTTCGTTGCTCGTGGAGTTGGTTCTCCTGGGTCTGGTGTGTCTTCCTGTTCAGTTTGGCGATGGAATTTGTCGAGCCCGCGGGTCACGTCCTGTGATTTTATATTTTATATAAATATATTTTAATATATTTTTACTTTTGGCACTGGTCATATAGCGTATATAGGGCTTGTGCACTGTAATAGGAGACTGGTCCTGTTTGGTGTTACAGTCTCCGGGTGCAATCTGGGCCAGCTCTCTGCCTGTGTAAGGGGTTTTCCTTCAGTGGGCCGTGTTCTCTTGGTGGGTCCGGGGTTCCCCAATGGTGTTTGCAACTAGCTGCTTGGGTTCTGTGTTTGCAGCCCGTTCCTCCTGCCCCACGGCCTAGTGGAACGGGGCCGGTATGTTTTGGGCCTGGTGTCGCTGTGTGTACTTGGGGCTGTAGACTAGGCCGAGGCTCCGCCTCAGCAGTGGTTTCCCACGTGACAGTCCAAGTCCCCGCGGCTGCCTCCGCGATCTGGAGGTTTCCCGGTGCCGGCAGCAGTGTGGGCTGATCTCTCCAGCAGTTGGAGTTTTTTAACTTACCCCCAGCACTGTCAGGGGAATGTGGGCCTGGTGCACTTTCGGTCCAATGTGCGCGCGGGGCCGCGATGTAGGCCCGCTCTCCGCCCAAGTAGGTGGTTTTTGCCCTGCCGGCTGGGTTCCCCGCTTCAGATTTGCGGTGTTGTGCTTATCGATGCAGTCGGGCTAGGATGGGTTAGGTGGGTGTTGGGCCTTTCAACCGTGGAGCATTCTCGTTGTGTGGGTCCGTGCAGGAAGCGAGGTCAGTGAGGAGCAGTCCCTCCACCTGGGATCCTCCGGTGTGCTGGGGCAGCGGTTACCAATGTTTTTCCCTAGTTTTCCCTTTAGGATTGGGGTAGGATTAGGTGGGTCGAGCGGAGCTCCCTAAGTGTGTGTCCTTCTTCATGCCATGCCATGCCAGGCCACGCTCCCAAAATTAGCTCCATTTTAAACGATAAAAACTTTTATTGAATCTCCCTGATAGCGTTTTGCATTTTGCCCAAAAAAGTTCCATTTTGGTCTCATCTGACCAGAGCACCTTCTTCAACATATTTGCTGTGTCCCCCATGTGGCAAACTGCAAACGGGACTTCTTATGCTTTTCTGTTAACAATGGCTTTCTTCTTGCCACTCTTCCATAAAGGGCAACTTTGTGCAGTGCACAACTAATAGTTGTCCTATGGACAGATTCCCCCACCTGAGCTGTAGATCTCTGCAGCTCGTCCAGAGTCACCATGGGCCTCTTGACTGCATTTCTGATCAGCGCTCTCCTTGTTAGTCCTGTGAGTTTAGGTGGATGGCCTTGTCTTGGTAGGTTTACAGTTGTGCCATACTCCTTCCATTTCTGAATGATCGCTTGAACAGTGCTCCGTGGGATGTTCAAGGCTTTGGAAATCTTTTGGTAGCCTAAGCCTTCTTTAAATTTCTCAATAACTTTATCCCTGTCCTGTCTGGTGTGTTCTTTGGACTTCATGGTGTTGTTGCTCCCAAGATTCTCTTAGACAAACTCTAAGGCTGTCACAGAGCAGCTGTTTTTGTACTGACATTAGATTATACACAGGTGCACTCTATTTAGTCATTAGCACTCATCAGGCAATGTCTATGGGCAACTGACTGCAGGGGGCTGAATAATTATGCACACCCAACTTTGCAGTTATTAATTTGTTAAAAATGTTTGAAATCATGTATGATTTTCGTTCCACTTCTCACGCGTACACCACTTTGTATTGGTCTTTCATGTGGAATTCCAATAAAATTGATTCATGTTTGTGGCAGTAATGTGACAAAATGTGGAAAACTTCAAGGGGGTCGAATACTTTTACCAACCACTATAAATAGCATGAAAATTGTAAGTCTTCATTAAGACATGTTTTTAATTTGTAAATCCATTGTAGCTCCCTTTGGAGTAATTTCCATCAATATTACCCCTCTTTTTTAACTTGTTCGATGTTCACTTGATTAGTTTCATCCATAAAATCACACAGATGACAACATCCACATTTTTTATTTCCCTGCCATTTCTGGCCCTAAGCCAGTGGGTCTTATTTCTGGGTTCTCTATAATAATTTGGAGATAATTTATCCCTCAAGTTCCTAGCCTGTCTGGCAGTAATTGATTGACATTTTCCCACTTTATAGGGAAGAAGAGGTTGACCAGGGTGGATGAGAGGAGATGATTTGCAAAGCGGAGGTTAAGCCTGGGATTGTATTTTTGGATCATCTTTGAGATGTAGGGAGGGGCTGTAAAATGAGTGCTTTATAGGAAAGCGTAAACAGCTTGAACTTGATTGTTTGTACAGCCTGTGGAGAGACATAGAGAAGAAAAATTAGAGAGGTGAGAAATAAATGAGTCTGAAAGAAGAGTTTAAGATGGATTGAAGTTGCACCAGGCTGTTGCTTAGTAAACCACATAGGAGTGTTATAGTAGTCGAGCCGAGATATGATTAGGGCAGGACCTAGGATTTTTGTTATTTGTCCTTTGAGAGTAAGGTATGAATGCCAGAGAGGTTTTTAGTTTGTGTTGGCAGGGGGTGTGAAGGAAGGATCAGCGTTTAGCATTATTTCCAGGCAATGGACATGATGAGATGAGGATAATCGGTGTGTCGTTAATATTAGAGTATCTCCACCCCAAAATACAAAAAAGACTGTAGTTTAGGGGACCCCCCTCCAAGCCTAAATGGTAGGGTTTTAAGTATAAAAAGTGCACAGAAACAGATTTACCCACCTTCATTCCCTCGAGCCTCTGCGTCCATTATTGTTTCCGGGAATGGAGTAGCAATAGGGGCTGGACCGGCAGCCACATCTGTGATTAGCTAAGAGTCAGCAAATCATGGACCCAGCTGCTGGCTATTGAGAGAGCTGAACAAAGGTGGGAAAGTCTTTTTCTGTGAACTTTTTAAAGCTATAACCATAGCGGTTGGGGGGGTTCCCATACAGTACAGAAAAAATTGACAGATACCGAACAACACAGAGAGGCTCCTACTCTTCAGTCTCCTTATAGTATTTGAGGTTGAATAAAGACATCCGTCCATCCAGTCCAACCCATCTAGCAATATCCTTATTTCCTGCCTAACTGTTGATCCAGAGGAAGGCAAAAAAAAAACCCACCAAATTTATAAAGGGGGAAAAAATTCCTTACTGACTCCAAGTGGAAATCGGAAAATTCCCTGGATCAACTCTACTTTATGTATCAATACCAGTAATTTGCAACATTCCTTTTTTGCGGAAACTCATCCAAGTTTTTTTTTGAAACTGACCAATGAACCTGCCATAACAACGTCCACTGGAAGACCGTTCTATAGCTTTACTGTTCTCACAGTAAACATTTTTTCTTCAAGTCTTAAGGGATGTCCTCGTGTCCTCCGACATGTTCTATTGGTGAACAATGCCCCAGATAGTTTATTGTATGGCCCGTTAATGTATTTATACACAGTAATGTTATCCCCACGCAAGCGCCTTTTCTCCAGTGTACATAATTGTAACTTTTCCAGTCTCTCTTCATATTCAAGCTCCCCCAATCCCCTTATTAATTTAGTTTTCTGAACTCTTTCCATTTAAAAGATGTCCTTTTTGTACACAGGATTCCAAAATTGCACTGCATATTCCAAATGAGGCCTTACCAATGCTTTGTAAAATAGACATGGCTACAGAAAATGATAACCACATTGGCATTAGACTGCCCTATGGTATTGGACACTTGCCAGTAACTGACAGGATTTTTGTTTGTAAGAATTGTAAAGTATGCAACACAGATTCCATTTTTTAGAAGCTCTGTCCTGAATTCTTCACAAGACTGAATATTCCGTTTATCATCCGATGCAACAAGACCCACCCATGTCCAGCCAAAGTAATGGAGCAGCTGTATGAAACCATCATACTGAGTACGGTCATTAGGTACTGTCCGAAAAAAGGATGGAAACAAATATTTATCATCTAAAACTGGATCCTGGGCTCCATAACTAATCTACAACACATTATAAATTAATAAATGAAATGTTCATTTAGATTATCATAGAAGCATCAAAACATCTACTGGGAGATACAATAAAAGTTCTTATTGTTTAAAATGGTGCTAATTTTGCCCCAACCAATCAGAACTTATGTAACATTTGAAAGCTAACATCGGATTGGTTGGGGCAAAATTAGCACCATTTTAAATGATAAGAACTTTTATTGAATAACCCCCCTAGTTTGGTCAATACATTAGGGGAAGTTCAGTGTAAACACACATTTCTATGGGGGGAAAAATAAGTAATTTCTCTTTCTAATAACCTTAATACATTATGTCCCTCCCAAGTGAATTTTCTGTGTAAATTAATGGTACTGACTTCCTATATACAGTCGTAAATAAACAGAGAAAGTACACATAGACCTACACCCTTGTTGGATTAAAAAGTCTTAACCAATTTATTAAACCATTCAAGGAGAAAAAACAAAGTTTTGGGGGATATTGTCTGGTTATATTGCACACATTATCACACTGATTTTAAACTACTGATCACCCAACACACCAACAGGCTCTTACCTTGTTTAGAGTAGCTCTATTAACCCCTTCAAGGGTACAAAAGTGTCAATAGTGTCCTTCAAGTGTCTAAAGTCAACTTGATTTAAGTTTGGATATTGCAGGACACTATGGATACTTTCTAGCCTGGAAAGGGTTATGAAGCTACTCTAAACAAGGAAGGAGTCTAAGGGTGTGTTGGGTGATCAGTAGTTTAAATTTAGTGTGCATAATGTGTGCAATATAACCAGGCAGGCATATCCCACCAAAGTTTTTTTTATTACATTGAATGGTTTATTAAAGTTCTTTATTCATCAAATGTGTTGGTCTATGTGTGCTTTTCCTGTCTTCATTTACACCCAGAGATTACAGGGACATGACTAGCTGCCTAGGTGATTAAGCATCATAGGTGAAAGGAATAGGCACATGCTAGTGCAGTTTAAAATTCCTATATACCTATTAATGAAGAATTTCTGGTTGAAAGGAGTTTAGTGGTCAAATAACAGCACAAGGCCACAGGCTGAGTGCTTTTCTAAAGGACACGGATTAGGGGATTTCAAATATCCTTATAATTTACAGTAGGGGTTACATTATATAATATAATCCATGCCCACCCTATTAGGGAGATGCAATAATTGCTAAATAAAATAAATCCCCCTAGATTTTTAAGTCAAATAAATCCCCCCCTCTCTCCCACACACTTTAATCCTATGGTTGTTCACTTGATTTACCTTTCCCTCCTCATTGCACCTTCAATTACAGGTATGCAGGTACAAATATTTTTGTTACCATATTTTTTTCTCCAGCCTCTCTTTCTCTCCCACTAGTTTGTGACACAAAAATGTTCATCAATTAACTCCCAGGGGGTGTATGTATCAGTTACCCTTCTCTCCATGTGTGTCTGCTCCTTTCATTCCAAGCAAGTACCGCAAAGCACCCTTTTACTCTACCAGACCATGCTGACACTCGTAGCCACCATGTGAGACTGGAGTGTGTGTGTGTGCATGTAGGGGAAGGGGGGGGGGGTTGGGGAAGCTGAAGTCACTTCTGTAATGATATAATCATCTTGCTAATATGTAGTAGCATTCTGATTATAAACATATATTTTACAGTTTGATTACATTGGAATCACTTGAGGACTTATTTTTAAAGGGGCGGTATTTTATACTTTTTTTATTGCCAGGCATCAACACAATTTTTAAAACTGTATTTATAAAGAGGCAAAATAAACACCAAACGTAATGTCAGAGAGAGTCAAAATCAAAGCAGGCTACTCACCAAATCTGTGCTAAAATGCCTTTATTAGAACATGTTGGCAGACGTGAAACGACACCACAAAATGAAAGTGGCTTCCCTCTTGACGCGTTTCGTGGTTGTACACCACTTCTTAAGAAGCTAAGCTACAAGAACACCACAATGAATACCATCTATATACACACACCATTACATAATTCTTCCATCCCAAACAGGGTTTGTCCAGACAGCACAACCCATATTCTTCACTACTCAATGCTCAATAGTGATTACTTCCACAATTTTTATAACTGTTATATTTATAAATAGGTGAACGTTACACCCATATTTTTCACCGCAACAAAATTCTGTATTAACTTTGCCAAAAATCTAGTGTTAAAGGGCAACTAAAGGGAAAATAATACTAGAAACAGAGTGCACCTGTTAAGAGTCACATCAGCTCAATGACAGTGAAGATATAAGGGTTTTAAATTTGTCCTATTGGTGCTTTCAACTTTTGTCCTCCTCCTGTACCCATGGGGTATCACACATAGTATAGTATAGTATAGTATTTGTGGTTGAATAAAGACATACGTTCATCCAGTCCAACCCATCTAGCAATATCCTCATTTCCTGCCTAACTGTTGATCCAGAGGAAGGCTAAAAAAAACCACCAAATTTATGAAGGGGGAAAAAATTCCTTCCTGACTCCAAGTGGCAATCGCAAATTTCCCTGGATCAACTCTACTTTATGTATCAATACCAGTAACTTGCTACATTCCTTGTTTGCAGAAACTCATCCAGCTTTTTTTTTAAACTGACCAATAAACCTGCCATAACAACGTCCACTGGAATAGCTTTACCGTTCTCACAGTGAAAAACCCTTTCCAAAATTGAAGCCTAAACCTTTTTTTCTCAAGTCTTAAGAGATGTCCCCGTGTCCACTGACATGTTCTATTGGTGAACAATGCCCCAGATAGTTTATTGTATGGCCCATTAATGTATTTATACACAGTAATCATATCCCCACGTAAGAGCCTTTTCTCCAGCATACATAATTGTAACTTTTCCAGTCTCTCTTCATATTCAAGCTCCCCCAATTCCCTTATTAATTTAGTTGCCCTTCTCTGAACCCTTTCCATTTCAACGATGTCCTTTTTGTACACAGGATTCCAAAATTTCACTGCATATTCCAAATGAGGCCTTACCAATGCTTTGCAAAGAGGGAGAATTACATTTTCCTGGCTGGCTCTGGCTGTTGCCACCTGGCACTGTTTGCTACCTTTAAGTTTGTTATCCACCAAAACTCCAAGATCCCTTTCCAACAGGGATTCACTTACCACAGAGACATATATAGTATAAGTAGCACAAGGATTTTTAAGTCCAAAATGCATCATCTTACATTTATCAACATTGAATCTCATCTGCCACTTAGCAGCCCAATGTAACAATCTATCTAGATCCCCCTGCAACTATTGCACATCCTCTGAAGTTTTTAATGGTCGACAAAGTTTTGTGTCGTCAGCAAACACAGAAACCTTGCTGACAATACCCACTTCCAAATCATTAATAAATAGATTAAATAGAAGCGGCCCCAACACAGAACCCTGTGGCACCCCACTTAGCACTTTAGTCCATAATGATGAAGCCCCAATAACAACTACTCTCTGCATCCTATTCATTAACCAATTTTCTACCCATGTACAAATGTGCCTCCCCAGACCAACAGACCTTAGCTTGTACATTAGTCGGCTATGGGGGACTGTATCAAAAGCCTTTACAAAATCTAAGTAAACTACATCTACTGCTATGCCAGAGTCTAAATTTCTACTTACTTCCTCATAAAAGCCAAGCAAGTTAGTTTGACAAGATATATTCCTCCTAAATCCATGCTTGTTACTACTTGTAATGTCAGTCCTTGAAACATACTCTAGAACATGTTCCCTTATTAAACTTTCCATGATCTTCCTCACCACTGAAGTTAAACTTACAGTCCTGTAATTACCCGGCTGTGAACGACTACCCTTTTTGAATATTAGAATTACATCAGCCTTTTTCCAATCCAGAGTCACACTTCCAGACATGAGGGAATCTGCAAAAATAAGAAACAATGGCCTGAATAAAACTGAACGTAGCTCCCTAAGAACCTGAAGATGCATTTTATCTGGTCCAGGGGATTTATTAATAATAACCTTTTTAGTTGTTTCTGTAACATATCCTCGGTTAACCAAAGTGCACCTGTATGTTTTACACTATTATTGCTACTATACTCTATGCTATCTGTACTTTGATCTTGTGTATACAGAGGAAAAAAATTGTTCAAGACATTTGCTTTATCACCAGTCTCTGTAACAAACTTATCCCCATTAATTAATGGTGCCACATTTTCAGTCTTCATCTTCTATTAATATACATAAAAAAATTATTTAAGGTTAGTGATGCTTAGTTCAGATATCCTAACTTCATTAATAATTTAAGCTAACTTAATTGTTTTCTTACAATCCAGTTACCTTTATATCTATAATACTTTCCTCGATGTTAGATATTACCAGATACAACAGAGCTTCTTTTCTAGTAGGAACTTCAAGAGAAAATTGTCCTGCAGCAAATTCAGCAATAGATATAGATATTCGGAAACGAACCCATTAAAATCAATGGGGAGCTAATAGTTCGAAAAGCTTGGATGATTTACAGATAAACTAACAATGGTAATATACTGTAAATGTCTGTGGCACCTGGGAAATGGTCTGGGGAACATGTCACTTTCACCAAAACCTGTTTAAACACTTCTTACTTTATTATTGGGCAATTGTTGGCTACATTCGAGGGTTTCGGCCAGTTCAAGGGTTACCAAACGATACTTTCGAGGGTTACTGAAAATAGAACTATACATTCGAGGGTTATCTAAATCAAATGATACATTTAAGGGTTACCGAAAGTCAAAGGCTACATTCAAGGGTTAGCGAACGATACATTCTATGGTTAGAGAAAACTAACCATACATTCGAGGGATACTGGAAATGAACGGTACATACGAGGGTTAGCAAAGATACATTCTAGGGTTAGCGATTGGCTCTTAAATTCGATAATTTTCGATATAAATACAAATTTAAATTTCGATAAATACAGACGCAAGTTCGGAAAATCAAACGAGTTTGAATAGTTCGAGTTTGTCCGAACACAGGTTCAAGTTCGGTTTTGTGTCCATCACTATTCACGAACCCATCACCCTTTTCTGTGATGGCAATTCCAATACACCATTCAATGTCAGAGTAATTAAATTCCCCCATAATCAGAACACTCCCAAAACTTGCAGCCATTGCCATGTGCATTTGAAGCAGACTCATTTCCTCCCTGCTGGCATTTGGTGGCCTGTAGCAGACGGCAACAATGAAATTACCCCCCCTAATTACACCCATATTGCCTCCACTTTAACCTCCATATCCCTAGTTACTGTACATACTCGAATATAAGTCGACCCGAGTATAAGTCGAGGTACCTATTTTTACCTCAAAAATGAGTAAAAACTTGTTGACTCGAGTATAAGTCGAGGGTAGAAATTATGAACACTACTGCCTTCTGATTCTGTATTGTTTTGAGGCTTTAGTTGCCCTTTAAATGGACAGCAGCATTCCCATACAGTAGTCCCATACAGTAATAGCCAAATCCAATATGGCTATTAATGTATGGAAATACTGTATTTGAATTCTGCTGTCCATTTAAAGGGCAACTAAAGCCTCAAAACAATACAGAATCAGAAGGCAATCTATTTACCGTAACAATAGGTACCATCCTCAGTATTGTTCAGGCATTAGTTGCCCTTTAAATTAACAGTAACCCCCAATTCCTTGGCACTCCAGATGTTTGGAAACTACAACTCCCAGCATGCTTTAGATGCTGGGAGTTATAGTTTACAAACATCTGTAGGGGAACTACAGACTCTAAACATGTTAACAACCACAAAACAAACTATCTTATATCCTATCCCCAAATGACTCCCTTACTCTCCCCCCCCCAGGAATAAAACCCTATTTCCCTGCACCCATCTTCTCACCCTGCCACTATAGTTCCTTTTATAGTATTCTTACCTTTTTTTGTCACAGTTGCAGGAGAGTACGGGCCCCCGACATTACTCACTTGATGGAGGAATCTGGCTGCCGCATTCACTGATGGTCGTATCCACTGACGTCACTACTCAGCGCCGGTCTCATTCCCGGCGCCGAGTAGTGACGTCAGTGGATGCGACCATCACTGGATGCGGCAGCCGGATTTCTCTATCAAGTGAGTGACTGACCCGAGTATAAGTCGAGGTTCAGTTTTCAGGCTGTTGTTACAGCCTGAAAACCTCGACTTATACTCGAGTATATACGGTATCTCTTCTTTTAAATTTAGCTTAAACTCTTGTTTAACATAAAAATGCTCCTCCCCTTTCCTATTTACTCTATCCTGTCTAACCTAGGAGTATCCTTCTAAATTTACAGCCAAGTCATGAGAATTTTTCAACCATGTTTCTGCTATACCTATTACATCATACTTTTCATATGCCAGAGTCTAAATTCCTACTCACTTTATCATAAAAGCCAAGCAAGTTAGTTTGACAAGATCTATTCTTCCTAAATCCATGTTGATTACTACTTAAGGTCATTCTTGAAACATACTCTAGACAGCACGATTTCGGTGCATTGCTGCAATTAATGTTATTAAAAAATGCATGCGCAATTGCATGTGCAAACGCGAGTTCAATTGCACGGAAATTGCACTAGTGTGGCCTAGCCCTAAGGAATTTTTACACTGCACATCGGGGCCTGCAGTGGGGAAAATGTAAGTTTTAGAGTTGGACATGCCTTTTAAAAGCACATGTTTTTGCACTGAACTTCCCTTTAAAATGGTATTTCAGGATAGTAATTATTTTACCACCCTGCACAGCACATTTAGTTTTTAGGCAGATTTAGATGTTAAAGGAGAACTATAATTTATACAAAAACAGGATTAGTATGAGAATCAGGATACACAAGTATCTAGTCCCAAAGGACCAGGGTGCAGGTACAAAAACTAGTGAATAATATATAGAACAGAAAAGAAAAAGAGAAGTACCGCACTCGAAAATTCTGTATATAAGTAAGTAAAAACCCTTTATTGATAGACCCTTAAGGGTCAAAAGTGGGGGTACATATATAGAGATAGATAAAGATTAAAATTCTAAAAACATATATCACAACTCGGTATTAAACCTCTACACATCAGTATAGCAAGTGCACAGAGACCTTTCCCAATAGTCATAAAGTCCAGTACCTACTTAACTGTCAGAGGTGCTGCATAAGTAGCGACAAAGCATCGGGGGGTCCCGATGGATGGAGAGGAGCTCATGTAGAGGCGTTCTCAATTCCTGGTTCTGTGGTATTTCCTCTGCGGGGAAGCGGCCGGGGCTGGGGGCTTGGAGGGGTTACTGGGGAGGGGGTGCGCGGCGGGTGGTCGCGACCACCTGCTGCGGCCCCTTCCCGGCAGCCCCTCCTTGCCTCCCGTTCTGAGATCGCCGCGAGCGGGGAAGGGGTTGGGAGGGGCTGCTGGGAAGCGGCGGCGGGTGGTCTCCGCCGCCGCGGGGGGGTTGTGGGTGGGGTGGGCGTATGCCCCGCCCCCTTAGGAGAGGCGCCGGGAAGGGATTTTAAGTCCCTTCGCGGCGATACTGTATAGTATCGCCGCAAAGGGGCTTAAAATTACCGCAACACATCGCGGCCACGATACTTATCGCGGGAATGGCGCTCGTCGTTATAATTTTTGGGCGCTAATTTCGTTTCTTTATAAATATGCCCCATAATCTCTAATGCTTGCAGATAGCTGGCGTTTAAGATTTGCAAAAGGCAAACTCCGTCGCAATGTACTGAATGTACTAAAGAGGGCAATAGAGAGCCTACCTTTAGCCCATAGTCTACGTTGACTCCTTAAATGTTGCTGACTTCCTCCTCTTCTGAAATGCCATTTTAAGCTCCACCCCCACAAGATTGTGCAAATCTCCAACATCTTGCTGTTTCAGGTAAGTTTGCAGCTGTTTGTAGTGCGAGCGTGTGACGTTACTGCACACATGTACGTGACATCAGTGCACAGGCAACATGACATTAATGCACGTGTGTCTGGTTGACATTGCCGCGAATGTGCATGTGTGTGACACAGCAAGATGTTAAAGATTTGCATAATCTCAGGGGGCAGAGCTAAAAACAGCATTTCAGAAGATGAGGAAGCCAGCAACATTCAAGGAGTAAGTGTAGGCTATGGGAGGGGAACAGAACAAAAAGGTATATACCTCTGTATTTAAAAACACAGCTATCCAACTACAGTGTAAATACCTGTTATTTTTTTTTAACATTATGTATGTTCCTAGTAAAAGATAAAGATTCTACATGTACTTACATTCTACCTGGTAGCTCTTTTGGGACAGTGGTAGAAAGCTTTCTTTTTAGGAAGGCTGCAGGTTCGATTTATTTTTTACTTAAAGGGTGACTAAACCGATATTATCAAGTACAGCTATTCTGTATCTATTATTTACAGGGAGGGGAAATCTCATATTTCCACCTTCCTATGAATAATAGAACGCCTGGGTAACAGAGATAAACTACCGGTGCTCCACTCGTGGCTTTTCTCCAACAGATGGCGGTCTTTGGCACTGGGACAGTGATATAATTGTAAAGATGTGCTTTGAGTCCTTTAGGAGAAAAGCGCTTTACAAATGTTATTGTATTGTATTGTATAAAGATGATGGAATATGTTGCCGCTATATAAGCCCATAATAATAACAATTGTATGCAGTACTCACTTGTGGATATCTGTATATCCCTGTAAGTTGTCCCATATTATATGTAGTAGTCGATGACACATGACCAATTATTCCAGCAAGGATGCCATTGGATCTACATTGATAACCAGGAATATGATCCTGTGTCCTTGACAGTAATTTCAAAGTTCCTTCCATTGCTTTATCTTCATAGAAACAAGAGTCATAAATCTCGTATCCCAATGTTATGTTAGGAAGAAGTAAAGGATTATCATTTATTTCATCAACTGCAAAAACAACTGCTAGAATGTGTCTGTAGTATGAAAGAGATGGACTGAAAGAATAAAAATCTTAGTTTAGTTTTTTAGATAAAAGATTAGGCATTCATCCTTTAAAGGGAAACTAAAGTCCTAAACTACCCCATTTCCCTTATTCTATACCTTGGATGAGGACATATAACACTTTATATAAATACAATCCAATTATAACATCCTAATTAGTACAGTGCATAGCAGTAAATAGGGTTAAATTAATCAAACAGTTAAGTAAAAAACCTCTGCACATACTGTAGGTAGACACTAATACCCCTCACGTAAAGATGTGGCAGACCAAGTCATAGAGTCAGCATGAGTTGGAAGGTAAAGAGATACAATACCGGAGTGTCAGTCAGTGGGAATGTGAAGTGGGAGCCATCTAAAAACAAACTGCTAGACGCGTATTCTACGGTATCCCGAACTTCGTCAGTAGCAAGGTACATTACATCTAGAGATGTCCGAACTTCGCAAAATCTGGTCCGCTCGAGGATCCGCGAATTTTCGCAAAAATTCGAAAATTCAAAAATCCGCGCGCAGACCCATAAAAATGAAATATATGTCCCCAATGTCTAGTACACACATTGCCCAGTATATTATATAAAATACCCCAATGTCCAGTCCACACATTGCCCACATGTAGTAATATAGTATTCTTCCATCTAGTCCGACCTTTATACCCTACCCATACTGTCTGTATAACACTGGTAAAGCAAACTGGGAATTCTAAAGCTAAAGTCCCCCCTCTCATTTATCCTATGTGCAGATGACATGCTTGCAAGAAGGGGCTATAGTTAGTCCTCTTTGAAAAAAAAAATTATGGATTAGAGGTATGTAACTGTTTAATAGGACTAAGCGGGCTTAGTTCTCTTTTAAAAGCACATTACCATTAAAATACCCCCCCCAACAGACTTCTTAAAAAAACCATAATAACTACTGTATAATGCACATTAGCAATAACATAATTAATAACAATTAATAATTTGCTGTCAGACATTAGAAAATCATTCCTCCCCCACACCAGCACATCCTCTCTAGCACCACAAGCACACCCCCTGGCACCACCAGCACATCACCTCTGGCACCACCAGTACATCTTCCCCTGGCACCACCAGCACATCACCCTGGCACCACCAGCACATCTCCCCCTGGCACCACCAGCACACCTCCCCCTGGAACCATCAGCACACCTCTGGCACTACCTGCACATCTCCTCTGGCACCACCAGCACATTCCCGTCTGGTACCACCAGCACATCTCCTCCTGGCACCATCAGCACATCCCCCTGGCATGACCAGCACATCTCCCCATGGCACCACCAGCACACCCCCCCTGGCATCACCAACACATCCCTCTCCCCCTGGCACCACCAGCACACACCCCCTGGCATCACCAACACATCCCCCTCCCCCTGGCACCACCAGCACCACACATTGTATTTATGCACACTGCAGCATAACAACCCTCCCCTACCACCAACCCCCCCCCCCAGGCACTTGCCAACCAGGCCCTGCCAATAGGAGGACATTTTAAATTTGCATAGGTGGCAATTCTAGATACTGCCAGGTACAAGGTACAGTATAGAAAGATTGGATATTAAATGTAGAGGTGGTGATATCCTACAAAATATAAATAAACGGGAAACCTTTTGGATTGTGGAACTTGATTCCAGGATGCCAAATGGATTAAACAGGAGATGGGATATTTCATCCATCTATTGATCGGTTACAACAATCTATCCAATCTATGCCTTTCTAATTTATGGTTTACTTTACTGCGTATGGAAAATGTATAAATTAATCATTTGTATATATTATATATGTGAAGTGTATCCTACACTTTTGTGTATCTTTAAATGTATATGTAAATAATCTTTTGGGTCCTTTGATAAAGATGTAGAGATGTAAAATGTTTGGGCAGGGCAAACTGAGCAATGTCCCAGGGCCCTTCACCATCTGAGGGGGCCCCACAACATAGAACATTCCACACACACCCTCCAACATTTCATAGAGTCTTGTTCAACTTACCGATCCTCCCCTGCAGACTGCAGCTTGTCACTTACTGCTGTTCATTAGGGTCACACACAGGAGTGCTAGTTGGTTGCAAGTGGGAGATCACCTACCCACTATCCGGTAACTGCACAAAATGCAAGAACTTAGTGATAAGCTGAATGGGAGATGCTGTATTTGTTTAATGACATTTTTATTTTATGGGGCCCTTTACACAGGACAGCCACAGACTGGCAAAATGATATTTAAAAAAGACACTGTCACGACATTCTCTTTGTAAAATTGTTACGGGCACAGATCATCTCTGTAAGATCACAATGTAACTAAACAGTGGTGGTATACCAACAGTTTAGTTACCATTGCGGTCATACAGGGACGATTAGTGCTTGTTACATTGTTACTAAGAAAATACTGGGTACTCAGGAAGGCAAAGCAGCCTTTACTAGAGAAGCATTAAGTACCAGGACTTATTAAAACTAGAAGCAGTTCCAGCAGAGACCCTCCTGCACATATCCAGCAAAAGTAAGTACAGAGAGAGTAGGAAGAAAGTAGATCTGAAAGTAACAGCCATGGAGGAGGCTAAAATAATAATCAATAAGTAGAATGGAAAGGTGCAGCGGAGTAAGAGGTGAATGTTAAAGAAGAGCAGATAGGCAATAGAGATGGGAGAACCAAAAAAGTTCGAGAGAAAAGAGGGAAGTGAGAAAGAGAAGCTGAATCTTAAAGGAGAGAAGAACAATGGAAAGAATGGGAAAAGACAGAAAGGGTTTAATAGAAATATGGGATTATGGGAAGATGAAAGGGAGAAAGAGGCTAAAGGCAATTTAAGGAGGGAGCATAAAACAGGTTTGTCTGATGAAGGTACCTTCAAATACCGAAATGTTACAATAAAAAGTAAAATTTTATCATGATTTTCCAAGCCTTTTTTACTATAAAACAAGGAGAAAGAACAATAGAAAGAAAAGTAGAGGGGGGGCGATGTGAGTGGCCATATCTGAACTGAGCTCCTACATAATTGGCCTTATTCAGCTTCCAATATAGCTTCCTTCTCCCTGATTTTACCCCCAGAAACTTCTGAGGGCGGACGTTTTACTAGAGATGGGTCCTAGGAAAAATCCACAGTTGCAAAAAGGAGATATTACGGATTTCTCAATAAACCTGAGACCCTAAAGCAAATCCAAGATGGCTGGAAATAGCACAGCTGGGAGAGAGGGTCGCTACCCTCGAGACCACTACTGATGATTTATCCTCCTATTGTCAACAGGTACAAATAGAGCTTCAGGAAATTAGACTTGATATATCTCTGATAAGGGCCACACAAGAAGATGCAGAAAACCATTCCAGACGAAATAACATTTGTGAGGTGACCGAGATCTCTACCTACCTGCAAAACCTCCGTCATATCTTTCCAGAAGAACAGAGGCCTGATCTACTAATGGACAGAGCCCATCGAACCCTAAGAACACGTTCCTCAGCAGACGAACCCCCGAGAGACATAATTTGCAGGCTCCATTTATTACTTAACATAGAAAGCTATTATGTTGACCGCTAGAAACCTGGACGTTTTGAAGTTTGAGTGAGCCCACATAAAATTATTTTTAGGACCTCTCACCTACCACACTCGCAAGAATATGTGAACTGCGCCCTGTAACCGATATACTTCTTAAAAACAAGACATAGTACAGATGGGGCTTTCCATTCCGCCTGATAATGGCATTGGCAGCAGGGCCATCTCTCTTACTTCCATAGAACAAAAATATGGATTCGTAAAGAAATTAGGAGTACAAATCTGCATGGTCAGTAGCCCAGCCTAAACCCCAGAGATTCCAAAAGGGGGAGACTCTGGAGACCCCATTAAAACTGAATTGACCCAAACAACAAACGCAAGTACATTTACAGTCCTAGTGTCAACAATATACTTGATTATGGGAACTTGCCTGTGCCCGACAGATACATTGTGACTTTACCAAGGCCCACATACCTAAAGTTGCCCAATACTAATCAAATCTGTACTAAGCAGTTCTAACACCCCCGTGATATCAATGTGGGTAACTACTAGACAGCTGCAAACCTTATATAAGTATATAAACCTCAATATATAAAAAAAAATATGCACAGGGGTTTAAGCTTCTTTATACCGAGCGCCAAGTGACATCAGAGACACAGAATTAGTCCAATTTGATTAATATATAAGGTCTCCATACAATAAACAACAAATTACTTCACATAGATTGTTTAGATAAACCTCAATACATTAGGCGTCAAATTATATTTATGTATATTCAAGAGTAAATACCAATTATTCAAAAAAGCTAGTCGTTCACAGCCTGGTAACTATAGACCTGTAAGCCTAACATCAGCAGTAGGGAAGGTTTGCCCCAAACTGATCTTATTAGTAGTAGTCAGCATGGATTTATGAGAAATAGATTGTGCTAGACAAATTTAACTGGTTTCTATGAAGAAGTGAGAAAGAATTTAGATTTAGGCACAGCAGTGGATGTAGTATACTTGGATTTTGCGAAAGCTTTTGATACTGTGCCACATAGGTGACTAATATATATATATAACTGAGGACTGTTGTCCTAGAAGAAAACATTTGTTCATGGATAGAGAATTGGTTGTTGGATTGCAAACAGAGAGTGGTGGTAAATGGAGCTACATCTATGTGGGCTAAAGTTCTATTCTGAGTGCCTCAGGGTTCTGTACTGGGGCCACTTCTGTTTAATCTGTTTATAAATGACTTAGAAGGGGGAATTGAGAGCAAGATCTCAGTGTTTGCTGATGACACTTAACTATGCTGAGCTTTGGAAACTTTAAATGATGTGCAAGTGCTGCAAGCAGACCTAGATATATTATCAAAATGGGCAGCAGAATGGCAGATGAGATTCAAAGTTAATGGAAAAAGATTTGAGGGTTCTGATAGATAACAAACTAAGCTATAGCAAACAATGCCAGACAGCCACAGCAAGAGCTAGCAAGAAATTGTCTTGTATAAAGAGAGGAATAGATTCAAGAGAGAAAAATATTATTCTCCTTCTTTACAAGGCATTGGTAAGGCCTCATTTGGAATATGCAGTGCAGTTTTGGAATCCTGTATACAAAAGGGACATTTTGGAAATGGAAGCAGTTCAGAGAAGGGCAACTAAATTAATAAGGGGAGTGGAGGGGCTTAAATATGCAGGCAGATTAGACAAGTTAGGGCTGTTTACTTCGGAGAAGCGACATTTGAGTGGGGATATGATAACCTTATACAAATATATTAATGGGCCATACAATAAACTCTCTGGTGCATTGTTCACGAATACGTCATATCAGAGGACTCGTGGACATCCTTTAAGGTTGGAAGAAAGGAAGTTTCATCTTCAGGTTAGGAAAGGTTTCTTTACAGTGAGAACGTTGAAACTGTGGAACTGTCTTCCAGCAGATGTGGTAATGGCAAGTTCATTGAATAGCTTTAAACATGGCCTGGGTACGTTTCTAAAACTAAAAAGTATTGAGAATTACTGGTATTAATACATATACTGTAGATCTGGTTGATCCAGGGATACTTTTCGATTGCCGTTTGGAGTCAGGAAGGAATCCCCCCCCCCTTTTTAGCTAGTTTTTTTGCCTTCCTCTGGATAAACTGTTAGGAAGGGTTAAAAAAAAAATAAAAGTGAATAGGTTGGACTTAAGTGATGTATGTCTTTATTCAACCTCAATTACTATGTTACTACTATGTTACTATGCATGCAGAGGTTTAGTTAAAAACAGTCAGGGAGATTCAATAAAAGTTGTTATCGTTACAAATAGTGCTAATTTTGCCCCAACCAATCAGATCTTATTTAACATTTGAAAGCTAGCATCTGAATGGTTGGGGCAAAATTTGCACCATTTTTAACGATAAGAACTTTTATTTAATAACCCTGTTTCAGGGTTAGCTTTCAAATGTTAAATAACATCTGATTGGTTGGGGCAAAATTAGCACCATTTTAAACGATAAGAACTTTTATTGAATCTCCCTGAAAAACTTTTATTGAATAACCCTGACTGTTTTAAACCTCTTATCTACAAAGTGATAAGTTAAAAACAGGATTTTAAGGATACATCCCTCAATGTGTTAATATTAAAACATTGTTTTAAGGCTACTTCCCACAATGGGTTAAGTCAAAAACAGTGCTTTAAGGCTATTATCCACAATGTGATAAGTTTAAACAAAGTTTTATGGTTATGGCCCACAATGTGACAAAGTTAGAACAATGTTATATGACTACTGTCCATAATGAATTAAGTTAAAGACAATGATTTTGGGATACATTCCACAAAGTGTTAAGTTAAAAACAGTGTTTTGAGGCTATTGCACACAATGTGATTAGTTAAATACAACAATTTAAGGATATTGGTGTGTGTGTGTGTGTGTGTGTGTGTGTGTGTGTGTGTGTGTGTGTGTGTGTGTGTGTGTGTGTGTGTGTGTGTGTGTGTGTGTGTGTGCGTGCCATCCCGTACATGCGCAGATCCACCCAGCGTCGGACTCGTAGACCCTGCCCGGCTGAGGGATTAAAACAGAACATCCCGTTCCGGAATGGATTTGTAGGTCTCGGACACACACACACACACACACACACACACACACACACACACACACACTGGATATTTAGATCTTGGGTCTATCTACACACACTCTCCCTGCTTCCTCCAGCCACAGAAATGGCACACTTTATGTATGAACTCTCTCCTTTGTCTCTGCCAGCATTGTCTGTTTTACTACAGTTCTGACAATGCAGGAGAGGATCTGTTTACATAAAAGCACAGGGTCAAGTGGGCGGGACCAAAACGCATGGTAATAGCCTCATTTAGTAATCAGCTCACTTCCTTATCCAGCACAGCTAAGGCCACATCCCCAAAAACGAATAGAACTTCTAGAGACTGCTGCAAAGGTAGGGAATGGAATTTTTTCAAAAGAAAGGCAGGAAAAGGCTTCTGGGGATGGGTACTACCTTATAATGAAAAAAAATTTTTTTTGATTTTGGTGAATAGACATACCCTTTAATATGACAGTACATGAATATGTAGATCAGTCATAAAGAACATATGTACATAGATATGTAGATCAGTCATAAAGTAGAACATGTACATGAATATGTAGATCAGTCATAAAGAACATATGTACATAGATATGTAGATCAGTCATAAAGAAGAACATATGTACATGGATATGTAGATTAGACAGTCATAACATGTACATGGATATGTAGATCAGTCATATAGAACATATATACATGGATATGTAAATCAGTCATAAAAAACATGTATATAGATATGTAGAACATATGTACATAGATATGTAGATCAGTCATAAAGTAGAACATGTACATGGATATGTAGATCAGTCATAAAAAACATGTATATAGATATGTAGAACATATGTACATAGATATGTAGATCAGTCATAAAGTAGAACATGTACATGGATATGTAGAACAGTCATAAAGAACATATGTACATAGATATGTAGATCAGTCATAAAGAACATATGTACATAGATTTGTAGATAAGTCATAAAGTAGAACATGTACATGGATATGTAGATCAGTCATATAGAACATATGTACATGAATATGTAGATCAGTTATAAAGAACATATGTACATAGATATGTAGATCAGTCATAAAGAAGAACATATGTACATGGATATGTAGATCAGGCATAAAGCAGAACATGTACATGGATATGTAGATCAGTCATATAGAACATATGTACATGGATATGTAGATCAGTCATAAAGAACATATGTACATAGATATGTAGATTAGTCATATAGAACATATGTACATAGATATGTAGATCAGTCATAAAGAACATATGTACATAGATAGGTAGATCAGTCATAAAGAACATATGTACATAGATATGTAGATCAGGCATAAAGCAGAACATGTACATGGATATGTAGATCAGTCATATAGAACATATGTACATGGACTTCTTCCTTACACCACTCTCTTAGCCACGCATTAATGCTCCTAAGCTCCCGCTGTCTCCCTGGCTTAGCACGTAACTGCGGTAGTATTTCTGAAAACACTACCCTGGAGGTTCTTGCTTTTAACTTGGCCCCTAGCTCTCGAAAATCATGTTTAAGGACCTCACCTCCTCCTTTGTCATTGGCACCAATGTGAACCAAGACCGCTGGGTCACAGCCGGCCCCACCCAATAGTCCGTTCACACAATCTACCACACAGTTCGGCATGTAGGGTCTTACCCTATCTACCTTCCTTTATAATGGAGTCCCCTACCACTACCACCTGCATTACATTCCTGATCCTTCTTTCCTCCTCCCTTGTATTAGAGATGGCAGTCTCCTGGGTGCTCAAGGGACTAGCCCCCTTTATACACGCTAATTCCGAGGTGTCCTCCTCCACTTCATTACCTAAGGCGGCAAATATGTTGGGATGGGCAATCTGGGAAGATGCCACCCTAGCCTTCCGTCCCCCCACTTCCCCTAGTAACCCTAACAAAACTACCTCCCCCCTCAACCTTGTCCCACTTCCACCCACCTCTATACTGGCCCCAGCCAGTGCCTGCTGACCCCCCAGTTCTGCCAATCCTTGCAATGCTGCAAGTTGCCCCCTTAGACTCTCCAACTCCGCTTCCAAATGGGCAACCCACACACACCTGACACAGACATAGGTTCCCTGGAACGTCTGCTCCAGGATCCTATACATGTGGCAGGATGCACATTGCATGGTACCGACAAAACTGTCCCTTCAATACACCACACCAGCACAGTGACGCACAAACCTTGTTTAATTGCCCTTCCTGTTTCAATGTCCTTCTTTTTCTATGTCCTTGAGATCAAGGTCCTTAAGAGAAAAGGACACTCACAGGAAACTTCCTTTTGTTAGGTCCAAACCACAGGTACAACCAATGTGATTCCTATTTAACTAATAGGCCCCAGCCCCCACACCAATTAGTGCAAGAGCCAGGAAGAGAGGGGAAAAACAAAACACTTATTAACCCTTTCACAACCTGTTTGTGATTACAACAGGTGCAATACTAGAATATAGAAGCCCAGCGTACCCCTTTAACTGGAAGAAGAAAGATTAATCTGCTTACTGCACACACATTCCTGCACACACAGTCCTTAACACAGTACAAACAATTCTTATTTTCAAACTTATTTTCCTGGACTTTCAGAAGGCACTGCAGGACAACCATATGGAGCAGAAAAGAAAGCTAAGGAAAGGTTTGGGGGGTGGGGTGGACATTCCCTTTAACAATATGTCCAGGTAGGGGAACAGATCCTGAGGGTGGGAAAAATACTAGTTCAGTCTTGTCAATGTTAAGTTTGGAGAAGTGGGAGGACACAAAGGCAGAGATGGAACTAAGGAATTTATGGACCTGGGATGTCAGTGTAGGGAGATGGCATTTATATTTAGCATTTATTAGATTGCTGGTCACTTTAGTGAGGGCAATTTCCGTGGAGTTTTTAGAGCGGAAGCCTGATAGGAGGTGTTCAGAGAGACTAGATAGATGCTGAACCAGGTCAGCATAGACATGTCTTTCCAGTAGTTTAGGGAACGGTCCAGAGAGGGGTTTCTTAAAGGTTCAGTGGAAAATATAATTTTTAAATTCTATATATCATATATATTTGAATAAAAGTCTGAGTATAAACGGAAGTACCTATTTTTACCTGGAAAAAAAATAGTAAAAACTGATTGACTCGAGTATGAACCGAGGGTAGAAATTAGGACCACTACTGCCTTCTAATTCTGTATTGTTTTGAGGCTTTAGTTGCCCTTGGAAACTAAAATGGACAGCAGAATTCCCATACAGTAGTCCCATACAGTAAAAGCCAAATCCCAAGTACTGTATGGGAATTCTGCTTTCCATTTTAGTTTCCAAGGGTAACTAAAGCCTCAAAACAATACAAAATTAACAATAGATATATCCTCCTGATTCTGTATTTTTTGAGGCATTAATTGCTCTTTAAATGGACAGTGATCCCATACAGTAACCCCCATTCCTTGGCATTTCAGATGTTTGTAAACTACAACTCCCAGAATGCTTTAGGTGCCTCATTTGCTGTGACGAGGAATTGCCACTGCAGGGGTTACTGTCCCTCCCCCGAGAGCCCCCCAGTTCATTATTAACGTTCCTGGGCAATCCTTCTCAGTAATCCGGCAGCCGTTCGCTTCGCATACTTTGCTCTACCACCTGACGTCACTACTCGGGGCTGGGAAGTGAGACAGGTACCGAGTGACATCAGCCGGCAGATCAGAGGATGCGTAGTGGGCGGCCACTGGATTGCTGAGTAGGTAAGTGATTGACCCAAGTATATATTGAAGTTTGGTTTTCAGGCTATTTTTATACTCGAGTATATATGGTACATAGAATAGTTATTCTACATATACTCAAAAATCCTTGCTTTTCCCTGCTGTTGACATTTAGTGAGCTGACATTTGTTCTGTAATGGTCCTTCTTCCCAGGATGCACACTTCCTTGGAATGTTCCTACTAGTAATTTCTACTGAAGAGGACAGATGGGAAATGAGATAAGAGGGCATAGGATCAAGGAGACAGGTGGTGAGACGTGTCAAAGTGGGAGAGAATATATAGAATAACTAGGTATGCATTATACAAACCAAGAATTTTTAAAATACTTATATTTTCCACTGAACTTTCCCTTTAAGGCTGGTATAATGAGATAAGAGGGTATAGGATTGAGGGGACAGGTGGTGAGATGTGTCTGGAGCAACAAGTCCCTGTTCTGTAGTAGTGGCAAAGCATGTTAATGGGAAAATGTGGGGTAGAGTGTTATGGTAGGCTAGGCAGTACAGTGGCAGGGGATGGTAGCCGTAGGATTGAGCTACGGTGTGCAGGAAAACTATTTCTGATGTTTTAGATTTTTTTTCTGTGAAAAATGTTGCTATTTCATCAGCTGATTGACCAGGTGTAGGCAAAGGAGGTGACAGACAGAGCAGGGAGTTAAATACTTTGAAGAGCTGTTTGGGGTTATTAGATTGTGTGGATATAAGGGAGGAGAAGCAATTCTGATCTGGCAAAGGACACTTTACTCTCTACTATTAGTGCAGTAAGCAATTAAAGGAGAACTAAACCCAATTTTTTATACTCCAGAATCTAAAAACAACCCCCCTAAAAACATCAATAAACTATAAAATGCCACTTTAGTAAACTCTGTTAAAGTAAACCAAAGCCTGTTAATAACTGGATGAAGTATCTGTGTGTATGTGCAGTGTCAGACCACACCTCCTGACCTCAGTCACATGCTTCCTTCTTTATCTGTCCTGTAAAAGGATTGGCTAGATATTATTAATGGGTGTGACCAACTGTAACAAGTTTGTGCCATAGCTAAGGACTGAGCATGTGCAGAACATATTGGTCTTTGACCAAACTGTATGATACTAGAATGCTGAGAAGTAAAGCACAAACCATATGTTATTTAGGTAAATTTTCCAGCATCTGTATCAAAATGAGAGGTAAGACACAGATTACTGGTTTTATATCAAGGTGTTCTGCCTTCTGGTTCAGTGTTGTTCTGTGGCTTTAGTTGCCCTTTAATGTAATATACAAAGATAGAGAGGCACTGCTAGTTAATATATCTGGGGTATGGCGAATAACCCATCTATACCAGATCTAGTGTTGTGCTAGGGAAAGAAGATATCCAAAGTATACATAATGGAAAAAAAGGTCCCTTTAATAGCACCCACCGTCTTATTAACCCTTGTATGAAAATAGCTACCACTAGCATAAACAAGCTTCACCCAAATAGCAAAAGTTCTCACAGTCTATTAATGTTAATCCAATCCACACATATAAATCTAAAGTGCACATCGTAACAAACATGGATAAAACACACATTCCTCTGGTAGGGGGAACGTCACCATGAGTTGAATACATATACAAATATGGACTGTTATTAGCGAGTAATGCATGCTATGGCGATGTCCGAATAAAGTCTCAAGATCCCAAAATTTGTTCAAGTTCCAACAACTTAATTCCACATAACGACCATCCGTGATACAGTGCAATGAATTTAGCGTCGATATCCGTATACACAGTATATGTAAGCAGTTCTAGGGACTCGATGGAACTTTAGGGTTGTAGATCAATCAAAAACGGGACTTACAATTGTGCAACCTGCACTGTATCTTCACCCGATATTAACTCGGTCTCTGTAATGTAACCCAGCTTGACTCCTATATGATTGTCCCAAACAAACTGAAAGTCGAATCAGGACTCCTTAAAATACAGACAGTCCTATCCGGGACTTGCACCTTACCTTCACCCGGTATCGATTCACACTACTCACAGAACACGTATAGGTCGAGGATGGTCATATGGACAGCCTTTCCTTGCATCTCAGACATCCTTACTTAATAAAAGACTTCACTCCAGCTCTTGCGTTCCCCCCTACACCACAAGGTTCTGCCGACGCGCGTTTCGCTCCGCCTACCAGCGGGCTTCAACCAAACCAGCTGAAAGTCCAATCGGGACTCCTTAAAATACAGGCAATAAATGTTAGCATAAAGAGGATTTTAAATGTAATGCCACTTTGGGCCCTGGTGTGCTAAGCCACTGCCTAGTTGGTCTTGTCTGAAATCTAGCCTTGAAAGTCTATGTTATTCAAAATAGACCCTGAAATCAAAAAAGAAACTATCTGGAGGATTTCTAGGAAGCACAAGTATCTTTTAGGTTTATAACTTTAACAGGATTTAGGGGTGATCTACCTAAAATATGAATTTTCTTTAAGCTGTTTAGTTAAAGTTTAGTTGAAACATTAAGAAGGGCTGATTGGAGGAAATCAACTTGTAAAATAATTGTGTCTTCCAAATGTCTTTTGCTTTTAGGGATGGGATCTTTGGACACCTATAAAAACCTGGAAGGTTATATTGTGTCACCAAACAGAAGGGAACCTTTAATTGGTAAGGTAACAGAACTGCAATTATTGCTATATTACTTCCAGGTTTTGATCCACTTCCATAATAATAATTATTGCTTTCTGAAAGTAAACGTATGCAGGCTTTTTAGACTATTCAGTAATATCTGTTGTATTTGGGTATATTAACTGGACTTTAAGTTGGTTCTTGAAAACATTTTGCTAGTTATCCGACTAGCTTTCTCATTTTAGACTGACTTGTACAGAAATCTGTTGGCAATAAATACCCTGGCATGTCCCAATCAGCATATAACAGCCAGGTGTTAGGGACCACCTGAATGCAAGGTGTTGATTGCATTGTGGCTAAGAATTGTTGTCATAACTGCCCAGGGTAAGCATTAAAACAACATTGTACATGGCAGACAATTGGTGTAGACACATACACACACACACCTTGGTTTCTTTATTTTGACACACACACACACACACCTTGGTTTCTTTATTTTGACCTTGACATCTCTCTTGAACCAGTCCTGTTTCAAGATGTTAACATTACAATCTTGAAACGTATCCTTTACACGGGCTGAGTCCCTTAAGCCCTCCTCTCTGAGCTAGTAGGGATGTTCTTTGCTCTGTGTTGTAGGGTTCTGATGGCACAGTAACAGCTTGTTACTTAAAGGATGGTGTGAGTCCAACATAAAATACTGGTCTGTGTGGGTTGGTTTTAGGCGCTGGGTCAAGGGCAAAACCATAATGGTCTCTACTAGGGGTCCTGCAAACAGGAAGTCAGTATTTCGGAAGTATTTATTTATACACAGACACAATGCTGAATTGGCAGATTAAGGTCATTGGGATGAAAAATACTGCTCTTTTTTCTGAAAAGCATGTATTTGCACTGATCTTCCCCTTTAAAGTCCAGTTGATCAAACTGAATACAACAGATATACCATGAGAACCATTACAAAACACTTTAGTAATGTTTTAGAGGAGTTGTCACTCAACCTCATTGGAAGTTCCATGTTTCCAGGACCCCTAAATGGGAGCTGGAGCATATGTAGAACATCTCCCTGTACTGCTGTGGGGTCTTGGTTGTTTCTGCTTACCCAGGGCAGTTTTGAAGGCCGGATCCAGGGTTTCAAAGTATTTGGCAAAGACCCTGAAATGTATACATTTTGAGTTATGTTGAATTATTTAAACTTATACATTTTTTTTCTTTCTTTGTCTTTCTAGGTTTACAGTATATTGTACAGCTAAATGTTAATGTAAAATCACACTCCGCTTTTCAGTGCAACTTGTGCGGGGTGAAGGGGCATCTGTATTTTATAATTAAACATCTCAAAAGCTTCAAGCACAGAGATTATTATATAGTAAGTAACTTTGTATTATTCATTTTTCATAATTAAGAAAATCTGTATTGCTTTTAGTATTTTTACCAGTTGTTTTTATAGACAGAGCATTAATGTATATGCAATCTGGTGCATTGTGAATATTTCGTCATCCTGCATCTAAACAGGTTAATAAAAGGCTCTACCACCACTCTGTGCAAACGTTGGAATCCACATCCAGGTAATTTAAAACATAGCTTTTATTGTGCTGATATGTTTAAAAACAGGCAGAACAAGTGTATCACTCACAGTGACCTGACGCATTTTGTGTCGTTAACGACACTTCCTCAGAGGTACGTCCCACTTAGACTTACTCGAGGGAGTCTAAGTGGGGTGTACCTCTTACCCCTGATCAAGTGTCGTTAAGGACTCTAAACGCACCAGGTCACTGTGTGTGATACACTTGTTCTGCCTGTTTTTAAACATATCCGCACAATAAAAGCTACTTTTTAACTTACCTGGATGTGGATTCCGATGTTTGCACCGAGTGGTGGTAGAGCCTTCTATTAACCAAGCTTTGTGACTGATAAGAGAATGTTACCGGGAATCCTGTGCAAAATCTATAAATAAATAAAATTACTTGCATAGTCCCCACTCCTGTTTTGTAATGGTATTTTCAAAATGGACTGTTATGCCACACCCCAGGAAGCTTTACAGGGAGGCAATGGAAGCTTACAAAGGAACATATTTCTCACTTCCCTTTTAGTGTTGTATCCAATGGTGTGCTTAATATTAGATCAACAGCAGTGTTAGTGAATCAAAAGATTTTCTGAGTGTTAGTAGGAAGAACCGCCTCTCCCGATCTTATCTCCCGATCTTATATTCGACCGACATGCGATCGCAAAATCCCATTCATTTTGCGATCACATGTCGGTCAAATATAAGATCGGGAGAGGCGGTTCGGGCAGGATCGATGAACATCGCATGAGCGCTCTGTCGGGTAAGTGATCTCGCATAGATGTATGGCCACCTTTATATGTCCCTTCCTTTGTAAAACATGTGACAGTCTCTCACCCAACCCCTCCCCTGTCCTCTCAATAGAAACAAAGGAGAGCTGCTGTTTGCTGGACAGAAAGAGATATCCATATATCAGGGATAGGCAACCAATAGATCTCCAGAGGTTTTGGAAATTACAACTCCCAGAATTCCCTAACTACAGGGTGCTTGTAGAGGAATGCTGGGAGCTGTAGTTTGATTTCCCTAACTACAGAGCGCTTGTAGAGGAATGCTGAGAGTTGTAGTTTTCAAACATCTGGAGATGTACTGGTTGCTTATCCCTGCTATATATGATAGGGGGACTGAACGGAAAACATCTCCATGCCCACTTCTCTGAGACAATGAATGAGTTTGTTAATGGTTTATTACATTATTTAATAAATAGACTGCATAGAAGCCATGAACCTGTGTCCTGAACTGCTAAATGTAATAAGATTGAAACATGACAGGATAGTCTGGGTTCCTTATAGGACCTCACATTTACCAATAGTGATCCCTCTCTAACGGAATCCCTGGTGACAGCTGTGAGTTAGGGCTATGCCACACTAGCGCATTTTTTTTGTGCGTTTGCGCTCTTCCGTAACGGAAAACTGCAAAATCGCATGCGCAAAACGCACACGGAAAACCAAAATGCACAAGAATCATGCACAAAATCACGTGCGATTCTTCTCTCAATTGTGTGCGCGATTTGTTGCCCGTTGTAGCGTGGCCTCGGGCTTAATGGGGATTGAAAGACAGATTGATAACTTTAATTATAGAATGATCCAATGGATCTGCTATTGATTTATTATTGGTTGGAAATTTAAGGGGAAAGATTGATTCAAGCTCTGCACAACAATTGTATTTCACTGTGGTGTTTCTACTGAACTATAACACTCTATACATAGATCAAGAATAGAGATGGACCAGATCGCTGATCTGAACCCAGTTCTGCGACGAATTTCCTTGATTCACGGATTTTGCGGGAATTCTGCTTTGCAGATTTTTTTCTAGACGCGTTCGAAAATTGGAAGAAAATTCCAAGGAATTTTTTAAAAATTTACTGTAAATAGTTTTGGGACTTGGAAAATGGTCTGGAGAAAAGACAATTAGATTCTTTCTGAAAGAATCTGATTGTATCCAATTCTGATTAGAAAAGAATCTGATTGGTTAGTATACCAATCAGATTTTTTTAATAAAAGAATCTGATTGTAACTAATTCTGATTGGTTACAATTAGATTCTTCCAGAAAGCATACCAATCAAATTCTTTCTGAAAGTATCTGACTGTAACCAATTCTAATCAGAATTGATTACAATCAGATTACTTTCCAATTAGAATTGGTTACAATGAGATTCTTTCAGAAAGAATGTGATTGGGAAAGAATCTGATTGGTATACTATACAATCACAATTAGTTATAATCAGATTCTTCCAGAAAGCATACCAATAAGATTCTTTTAGGAAGTATCTGATTGTAACCAATTCTGATTAGATACAATCAGATTCTTTCAGGAAGTATCTGATTGTTATACAAACCAATCAGATTATTTTTTAAACAGAATTTTTTTACATTCAGATTCTTTCAGAAAGTTTCTGATTTGTTAGTATACCAATATGATTCTTTTCCAATTAGAATTAGTTACAATTAGATTCTTACAGAAAGAAGCTGATTGATTAGTATACCAATCAGTTACTTTCTGAAAAAATCTGATTGTAACTAATTATGATTTGAAAGAATTGGATTATCTGTTTCCCAGACCATTCCCCAGGTCCCAGAGTCATTTACAGTAAGTTATTGTAACATAGTAATTAAAGGACAATTATACTCACCTTCCCTCCGCTCCACATCTTCGTGCAGTAGCTTTTACCCAGGGTGAGGACCTGAACCGCTAGGTCCTCATCCCGGGATTCACGAAACCTACATCAGCTTGTTGCAGCAACACTGCTTTGGTAGGCTCCGCCCCCTCCTCTCCGTCGGTGAAGAGGCCAATAGGAAGGCACACGCTCTGCAACACGCCGACAGAGAGGAGGGGGCGGAGCCTACCAGAGCAGCGTTGCTGCAACAAGCTGATGTTGGTTTCGTGAATCCCGGGATGAGGACCTAGCGGTTCAGGGGAATGGAATCAAGAGAGAAAAATATTATTCTCCCTCTTTACAAGGCACTGGTAAGGCCACATTTGCGGTGCAGTTTTGGAATCCCATATACAAAAGGGACATCTTGGAAATTGAGGCAGTTCAGAGAAGGGCAACTAAATTAATAAGGGGAATGGAGGGGCTTGAATATGCAGGCAGATTAGACAAGTTAGGGCTGTTTACATTGGAGAAGCGGCGGTTGCGTGGGGACATGATAACCTTATACAAATATATTAATGGCCCATACAGTGAACTCTCTGGTGCATTGTTCACTAATAGGTCATATCAGAGGACTCGTGGACATCCTTTAAGGTTCGAAGAAAAGAAGTTTCATCTTCAAGTTAGGAGAGGTTTCTTTACAGTGAGAACGGTGAAACTGTGGAACTGTCTTCCAGCAGAGGTGGTAATGGCAAGTTCATTGAATAACTTTAAAAAAGGCCTGGATAAGTTTCTAAAACTAAAAAATATTGAGAATTACTGGTATTAATGCATATAGATCTGGTTGATCCAGGGATACTTTCCGATTGCCGTTTGTAGTCAGGAAGGAATTTTTTCCCCTTTTTTTAGCTGGGTTTTTTTGCCTTCCTCTGGATCAACTGTTAGGTAGGGTTAAAAAAAAAAAAAAAGGGAATAGGTTGGACTTGATGGACGAATGTCTTTATTCAACCTTAATTACTATGTTACTATGTTACTATGTATGTAGGTTTTGTGAATCCCGGGGTGAGGACCTAGCAGTTCAGGTCCTCACCCTGGGTAAAAGCTACTGCACGAAGATGTGGAGCGGAGGGAAGGTGAGTATAATTGTCCTTTTAGGTTGAATAAAGTCATACGTTCATCACGTCCAACCTGTTCACCCTTTTTTTTTTGTTTAACCTTACGTAACAGTTGATCCAGAGGAAGGCAAAAAAAAACAGCTAAAAGGGGGGGAAAATTCCTTCCTGACTCCAAGCGGCAATCGGAAAGTATCCCTGGATCAACCAGATCTATATGCATTAATACCAGTAATTCTCAATATTTTTTAGTTTAAGAAACTTACCCAGGCCTTTTTTAAAGCTATTCAATGAACTTGCCATTACCACTTCTGCTGGAAGACAGTTCCACAGTTTTACTGTTCTCACTGTAAAGAAAACTTTCCTAACCTGAAGATGAAACTTCTTTTCTTCCAACCTTAAAGGATGTCCACGAGTCCTCTGGTATGACCTATTAGTGAACAATGCACCAGAGAGTTCATTGTATGGCCCATTAATATATTTGTATAAGGTTATCATGTCCCCACGCAAACGTCGCTTCTCAAATGTAAATAGCCCTAACTTGTCTAATCTGCCTGCATATTCAAGCCCCTCCATTCCCCTTATTAATTTAGTTGCCTTTCTCTGAACTGCCTCAATTTCCAAGATGTCCCTTTTGTATATGAGATTCCAAAACTGCACCGCATATTCCAAATGAGGCCTTACCAGTGCCTTGTAAAGAGGGAGAATAATATTTTTCTCTCTTGAATTTATTCCCCTCTTTATACAAGACAATATCTTGCTAGCTCTAGCCGTTGCTACCTGGCACTGTTTGCTATAGCTAAGTCTGTTATCTACCAGAACCCCCAAATCTTTTTCCATTACAGATGCACTTAACACATTAAGTTATTTATGGTGTAGGTGGCACAGGGATTATTAAATCCCAAATGCATCACCTTACATTTTATCAACATTGAATCTCATCTGCCATTCTGCTGCCCATTTTGATAATCTATCTAGGTCTGCTTGCAGCACTTGCAGCACATCATTTGAAGTTTCCAAAGCTCTGTATAGTTTTGTGTCATCAGCAAACACTGAGACCTTGCTCTCAATGCCCCCTTCTAAGTCATTTATAAACAGATTAAACAGACGCGGCCCCAGTGCAGAACCCTGAGGCACTCCACTTAGAACTTTAGCCCACATAGATGTAGCTCCATTAACCACCACTCTCTGTTTGCTATCCAATAACCAGTTCTCTATCCATGAACAAATGTTTTCTTTAAGGCCAACAGTCCTCAATTTATACATTAGTCGCCTATGTGGCACAGTATCAAAAGCTTTCGCAAAATCCAAATATACCACATCCACTGCTGTGCCTTAATTTAACTTCTTACTCACTTCTTCATAAAAAAACAATTAAATTTGTCTGGCATGATCTATTTCTCATAAACCCATGCTGACTACTACTAATAAGATGATCTCTGGAGACAAAGTCAAGGATATGATCCCATAACAAAGTTTCCAGCACCTTCCCTACCACTGATGTTAGGCTTACAGGTCTATAGTTACCAGGCTGTAAACGACTACCTTTTTGTATCATTTTTACAAAATTTTCGAAAATTCCTTTAAAATTCTAATTTTCTAAAATTTCTGTGAACCTTGAAAATAGAATGCGTAATCTCGAAAAACAGTTAGATCGTGAGGAAAGTCATTTTTTTTTCACTTCAAGATGTATGTACGTTTTTCCCAGACCATTTTCTAGGTCCACAGGCAGAACAGATTTTAGCAGTTTCGCCCATCTCTCAAAACCCTGGATTTAAATATCTTCCTGTATAGATTTATCAAAACAAATAAAAATGTGATAGTGCTAAATATCAAATATAAGATGGATGATGTCTGTCTTATCTAGATGTTAGGCTGCACTTTGTATATTTAACATGTATTTTTAAAGCACTGACACTTCCAGTACAATCCAAAAGATGTGTGTATATATGTCCCCTCTAATACCTATTGGGGTACACCCAATAAGTTCCCTTCTGCCTCTGTATATTGCGTAAAATATTAATTTAGGGGATGTGACACTAATAGAAACAAGATTTCATAGGATTTCTTTTTCCAACTCATCACAAGGAGGGCACTTGTAGGACTTAAGTAGGCATAATGCTGAATATATGTCGAAACTCCTTTGATCAATGCATTTGGGCCATCAACAAGGCCGTCATCAGGATAGTCGGTTGCTAATGATCTCACCATCTTTAAAAAGGGCCGTAGGGACACCCCCCCAGACTCTTTAAACCTTACCGTGCAACCTCAACCTTTATTGTGTACTCATTAAAAACCTCCATCACATGCTAAGAGGAAATCGATATTAAATACAGTAATATATGAATATCAAAAATGTCAAAAAGTATCAAACAGGTAATGGATGCAGACACCTGACCATCCCAGGTCGTAAACTCCTGATCCAGCTACATTAGGCTTCCATACTGCACCTACTGTGAGTCCCTACATGGAACCTCCACATCTCTTCCCGAGTGGTGCCAGTAATGCCCAGATGAAGCATCGTTTGCACTGTTAACCAATCCAGGTCTGCAGACCACCCCTGTTGCCTCATTGAATTGGGGGAATACTGCTGTAAAGAACCAAGTGGGCACACAGACATACATGACAGTCACCCCAGCTATCTGTGCCACCATGCAACTGGAGAAACCCCCTTTAAATCCACAATCACAATTAAAGGAAACATGACAGTGATGCACTCTCATTGAGGCCTCGGGGTGACATTGTGTCCAGTCTCCTGATCCAGCGGACTTCTAATTGGCGGAGTTTCTTATCCCTCAACGGGCCAACAACATCAGGGGGGATGTGATCAATCGCCATCCACCTAAAAACTGAAAAACTCTGTCCAGCTCTTTTAAAATGTTTGGCTACACTTTGTTTGCTATAATTAGTATCCTTTGGGCAAAGCGATCCCGATAAGACAGTCTTAATGGCGGATCTATGATTGCCCATGCGCTCACGCACCGTAGTGCTTTTCTTGCCAACATAGTACAAGCCGCATGGGCAGACTATGATGTAAATGACAAACATAGTTGTGCATGATAAATTGAAATTAATTGTATATCTTTTGCCAGTATGCGGATGAGGGAAATCCTTCCCCCCCTATGACGTATCTGCATGTCTGGAACCCCAAGCATTAAGTATTCTTATTAGTTATGCCTTATGGATTGAATTGATACCAAACATGGATATGGTCGAGTCAATACAATCCCATTGCTTTAATCACTTTATAATCATACGAGAAGGTGTGTGTAGTAATATTCTAATGCTTATACTTCCCCAAATACTAATAATCCACCTATTAGTTTCTATGTTTCCAAAAAATGTAATGCTCCTAATTTTAATATTAGTATAAACTCTTGGTGATCCCTTTGTGACTAGCAGATCTGTGTCTTGCTTCACTAAAGCTAGGTACACACACTAATGATAAAGCCCTGATGCAGTCCGATCCAACGGTATTGGGGCTTTATTGGCAGTGTGTGTAACATCTTTCCCAAACGTGCGCACGGCCACAGGCAGTGTGAATTTACTATTTCAGAATTAGAGGGATTTTCTATCTGGCCGCCGCGTACGTGTCTACTCCAGGAAATACAGGCGGCATGTGCAGGGCTGGTGCGCGCTGCTTGCGTTCTGCTGCCTGGACAATTGGAACAACATTATGGAGTGGCGGAAGGTCAAGTTGGGCAGCAGAACTAGAATGCTGCCTCTGCATGGAAGGAACAGAAATTTCAGGAACAGATAGTTCAGCCCCAGGTCAGTCTCAGGAGTCTCAGAGTCAGGACAGAGAGAGCCTGCCTCAATTTAGAGAAAGTAAGGAGGGCAAGCGTGTTGTGGGGGGGTTGGGGGTACCTGCCTGTGCTTTTGGGGTGTTGGGGTGTAAGGAGGAGAAAGTAAGGGGGGCAAGGGTGTTTGGGGGTGCCTGTGCTTTTCGGGTGTAAGGAGGATAGGAAGTTCAAAATCGTAAAATTTTAGCCATGGCCACTGAGAAAACCACGCTCACTGACAGCCACAGAAACTTTAACAAAGCGGTGGCGTGCTTCAGGCTGTACCTGGGAATAATCAAGGGCGGCATTCAAAACTTTGGCTCAGGCAGCAAAATCCCTAGAAGTGCCCCTGATTTGAAACATCCTTTCCTGGATCTTTTCAGCCAGCTAGCCTGTGCTAGATCACTCGGCTCCCTTAGATCAGTTCTGACCACCAAATTCCTCAAACTGTGGGCCCTCCTGTAGGCACATCTTACTCCGATACCTTGGAATGGGAGGGATTTGTCAGTCCTGATCAATTCCCAATGATTGTATATGCTGTGCTTGATGATTGCACTGGACGGTGTATAATCCATTAAACAAGTAAACACATTGGTGGTTGGCCCAGTGGCCGTGCCCATGTGGTGAGTTGTGTTACAACCTGCTGTAGAAAATTGATTTTGAGCTTTACCGAGTTGTACCCCCTGGCTAAGAATCTGTCCTCCATTTCCTTGATTTGGATGGCAGCCTTGTCCGGATCAGAATTGTTCCTCAGAACCCTGAGAAACTGAGAATAAGGAATACTGTTTATTTGATTTCTCGGATGGTAACTGTCATTATGTAAAATAGTATTGCGGTCAGTGCATTTCCGAAATAGCGTTGTGCCCAATTTGTTGTTTTTCACAAAAACTCTTTAAATCCAAAAAATCAATGGTTTCCTTGTCACAATGCATGATTAATTTGATTGGTGTTTTGAAGTTGATTCAAATGGTCCACAGCCACAATGGCCCCAATGTGGTCACTGTGCCAAATTATAAACACATTGTTAATATACAGTACCTTTTGTAAAAGACAATATGGTCCCCAAACTTAGGAAATATGCAGGTGTTTTCAAACCGTTGGATATATAAATTGGCAAAGGACAGTGCCACGTTGGAGCCCATAGCGGTGCCACCCATCTGCTGGTAAAATATTTTTTCAAACCGAAAATAGTATCAAGTATGAACATTAATAAATCACACTCTCAATTGGGGGGCCCTGATGTGCAGATAGGTCATGAGGGGGAAGGATTTCCCTCATCTGCATACCGGCAATTATATATACAATTAATTTCAATTTATCATGCAGCATGAAAAAGGCTGTTATCACACAGTTTTCTCTACGGGGGGTCTGAGTGGCCCACGGCACCCGCGAGAAGGCAGGGCTAAGGCCCCCGCGAGCGGGCGGGGCCACATAGTTTATAGTATTTGAGGTTGAATAAAGACATACATCCATCCAGTCCAACCCATCTAGCAATATCCTCATTTCCTGCCTAACTGTGGATCCAGAGGAAGGCAAAAAAAAAAAACAACAAATTTATGAAGGGGGGAAAAATTCCTTCCTGACTCCAAGTGGCAATCGGAAATTTCCCTGGATCAACTCTACTTTATGAATCAATACCAGTAACTTGCAACATTCCTTGTTTGCAGAAACTCATCCAGCTTTTTTTTTTAAACTGACCAATGAACCTGCCATATCAACGTCCACTTGAAGACAGTTCCATAGCTTTACCGTTCTCACAGTGAAAAACCCTTTCCGAACTTGAAGCCTAAACATTTTTTCTTCAAGTCTTAAGGGATGTCTGCGTGTCCTCCCTTAAGGGTTAATCCCCCTGCTGGGCAGGACACAGGAACCCCTCCCAAAGCTTACAAAAGGTATCCTCCCCCTCACCTCCATGTCTTTTTTCTTTCCTGTCTAGGCAGCAGCGAAGGAACAAGCAAGGCTCTCTCTCTCTCCTCCCCCCTGCTCCTAAGTGCTTGCGCGACGAGCAGGTAGCGGCTAGGCGCGCCGCTCACGGAAGGACGTTTGACGTGATGACGTCATCATAAGCGGCCTTAAAGTGCCGCGAAAATTTTAAAAACCAGCTCCTTCCTTTCCCAAACGGGGAAATTGTGGTAATCTGCTCCTGTATCATCAGCAGCAGTGATCCTGCGCCCACCAAGCTCCAGACTCTGCCTTGCAGTAAGTAAGGAGCACAAAGGTAAAACATAACAAACCAAAGTCTGAGGATTAAATAAGCACCAATTTCTTTTACAGACAGCAATACAGCCAGACATTATGAGCTCCAAAGAACACAGAAGTTCAAGTTCCAGGAGGTAGGTGCTTTCTGGGAGAGAGAGAGAGGAGCAAGTGGATAAGGATACTAATGTAAATAATTTCTTTTCAGCTATTCATCCAGACATGATGAAGACCACCAATACCACCACAAAAGGAAAAGGGTTGAATGCATCCTTTGTGAAAATTCAGCTTTACCAGAAAAGAAGTTATGTGCTGATTGCAACAAATTCAGGTCCAAATCCGATCCTTCTCAGGACCAAATACTTGAATCAGTGAAACAAATGATGGATTCTTCATTGGCGGCATTCTCTGAATCCATGCTCTCTAAAGTAGCCACTATGATCAATTCACCTATTTCAACACATCAAACACAACGTATGTCTGAAACACCACTAGAACAAGAAGAAATGGTGGAATCAGAAGCTGAACTAATTACGGAAGACAATGAAGCGGTAAAGTTCTTGACCCAGGAAACGTTAGCTCATTTAATTACGAGAATGAAGGAAACATTGTGCATCGTGGAACCAGAACAACCTTCCACATCAGACCGGATGTTCGTTAGGAAACCACAAGATACATCATGCTTCCATGCGCATGACCAATTCTTGGAAACTATAAAAAAGGAACACTCAACTCCTGATAGAAGATTCTTCGTATCCAACAACTTTAACAAGACTTATCCATTTAACCAGTCCGTTACAACGACATGGGATGAACCACCAAAAGTGGACACGGCAATCATAAAAACTGCAAGGAAAACGATCCTAGCCACTGAAGATACAGTAGCTCTGAGAGACCCTATGGATAAAAAGGAGGATTCCATGCTCAAAAGAATATATTCTCTAGCAGGGGCAGCCATTCGTCCACCGATAGCCATCACCAGTCTGGCTAGGGCCAACCACTACTGGCTTTTAGAACTGGAAGAGGCCATCAAAGCAGGCGTTCCCAGACAAGAACTAACCAAGATGCTCAAGGATATAAAAGATACTAATGAGTATATCTCGGAGGCATCAATGGACTCTGTCAAACTAGCAGCCAAATCTATGAGCGCCTCCATTGTGGCCAGAAGGGCATTATGGTTGAGGCAGTGGAAAGCAGACAGCTACTCCAAGCAGAGCTTGACGGCCATTCCATTTGAAGGGAATCTTCTTTTTGGATCAAAACTAGAGGAATTAATAGAGAGGAACTCGGCTAAAAACACCTTGCCTTCTACCAGAGGAGGGAGACAAGCATCTGTATCCCTCTTTCAATCAAGTTTAAGGAACGCAAGACAATACAGACCAGGGAAACCATTTTCCCGTCAAGAAACTTGGAAGAATAACCCTAGCATCCAGCCCTTTCGAGGCAGAGGTACCAGGGGCAGAGCTCGGCTATTATGAAGATTTGGGAGCCCATTGTTTTCCTATAGGGGGAAGGATTTCCCACTTTGGGGGGACATGGGCTCGGACTTCTTCAGACTCTTGGGTCCTGAAGATCATCAATCAGGGTTATGCAATAGAGTTCCTCTATTCCCCACCATCAAACAAATACATAATATCAAAACCTCCACGATCAATGGAAACAAAAACAGCTCTAATAAAGAAACTGAAAGAACTTCAAACAAACAACATAATAGAACAAGTCCCAATACAACAAAGGAGGAAAGGAATATATTCGCAAATTTTCATAAAAATCAAAAATTCGGGAGACATCAGACCAATACTCAATCTAAAATTTCTGAATTCATTCATTCAAGTGAGGAAATTCAAGATGGAAACATTAAAATCAGTGACAATACAAATAAACAAGGGCGATTGGCTGGCCAGACTGGACATCAAAGATGCATATCTTCATATTCCAATATACAAAAATCACCGGAAGTTCCTCCGATTTACAATTTTCAACCAACACTTTCAATACAAAGTCCTTCCATTTGGGCTAGCCACAGCACCGAGGGTCTTCACAAAGACATTAGCCCCTCTGATAGCCCATCTTCGTCTGCTAGGTATTCAAATATTTGCTTATCTAGACGACATTCTCATAAAATCACACAACTACCAGATCTTACAGGAGAACATTCTAATAACCATAGCATGCCTTACCAAACATGGATGGGTAATAAACAAACAGAAATCATCATTGATTCCTGCCCAGGTGATCCAATACTTGGGAATAGTGCTGAACACCTTGGACCTTTCAGTATCTCTTCTCCCAGCCAGGAAGAAGGAAATTTCCCAGACAATAAAGAAATTCAGATCTTCCCCAACGCATTCAGCTTGGGCCTTTCAGCACATAATAGGGAAACTGACAGCTACCATGAATGCGGTACAATGGGCTATGCTTCACATAAGAGAACTCCAATGGTGCTTCTTGAAACAGGTTTCAATCCACAAAGGGCAGAATCAGCAACTAGTCCTATCTATCCCTGCAAAGAACAGTTTGAAATGGTGGACAATATCCAAAAATCTAAAACCCATTTACCTTACGCAACCTCACTGGATATCACTAACGACGGATGCCAGTCCTTATGGTTGGGGGGCAACTCTCTCAAACCACACAGCCCAAGGCAAGTGGCCGAGGAAGTGGTCATCACCTTCTCAGAATCTGAGGGAAATGATGGGAGTGTTCTTAGCGTTAAAACACTTCAAAAGGCGCCTGAGAGGAAAGGCAGTAAAGGTTGTATCAGACAATACCACGGTAGTTGCCTACATCAACAAGAGTGGGGGAACCAGAAGCCATTCACTTTGGACAGTAGCCAAACAACTTCTATCATGGGCAGAGCGCCATCTCCTGGGGATCTGCTCAGTGCACATCCCAGGATTGATCAACACAAAAGCAGATTATCTCAGCAGGTACAAAATATCCCCGAACGAATGGCAACTCCACCCAGAAGTGTTCAAAATGATAACACAGAAGTGGGGGAGCCCGGTAATGGACTTGATGGCAACTCATTTGAACAATCAAACAGAGAAATTTTGCTCCAGGTTCAAGAACAACAGAGCAACGAAAACAGATGCCTTCTCTTTCAAGTGGGATCTCCACCTTTATTACATCTTTCCCCCTCTGCCATTAATTCACAAAGTATTGAAGAAAATTTGGGACGAGAAAGCTATGATAATAGCAATTCTCCCATGGTGGTCCAGGAGACCATGGTTTGCATGGGCACTCCAAATGTCAATCTGTACCCCGTTCATACTACCTCTGAGGGAAGACCTTCTTCGTCAAGGCCCGAATGTCCATCCCAAGATTCAAACTTTGAAACTAGCGGCTTGGTTACTGAAACCAACAAGCTAAAAGAGAGAGGGCTATCACAGGAGAGCATAAGTACCCTCCTAGCATCTCGGAAAAAGTCAACATCAATAAGCTATTACAAAACCTGGGAAACTTTTAGTAAATGGTGCCATAACAAATACGCCTCTCCCTTTCCCAACAAAGTGGAAACTATTATTGAGTTTCTTCAGGAGGGATTACACAAAAATCTCAGTCTGTCAACTTTAAAAAATCAAGTAACAGCCATATCGGCCATAACTAACACTCGTTGGGCTCTTGACCCTCTTATCATACGATTTCTTCAAGGAGTCAAACACATAAAACCTCAGCTAAAACAAAAAGTTCCTCAATGGGACCTTCCAATGGTTCTTCAAATGTTACAAGAACCTCCTTTTGAGCCCATCGAATTGACAACAATCAAGGAGATCACCTGGAAAACAGTATTCTTAGTGGCAATAACATCCGCCAGAAGAGTAGGGGAGATAAGATCTCTCAGGAAATCCAAACCCTTCTTAGAATTCTATCCAGATAAAGTGATCTTAAGACCTGATACGTCCTTTCTTCCGAAGGTAGTCTCTTCTTTCCACCTGAACCAGGACATTGTACTCCCAACATTTGACGAACAAAGTCAACATGACCAAAATCATATTCCCCACACTTTGGATGTGGGCAGATCCCTGAAAACTTACTTGACAAAGACAGAAGAGTTTAGGAAAACAGACTTCCTTTTTACCCTTTTCTCAGGTCCAAAAAAGGGGTCTCAACCATCAAAAGCAACTATATCCTCATGGATAAAGACAAGCATTAGGCAAGCCTACATTGGCAAGGCAGAGTCTCTACCATCAGGGATCACGGCGCACTCTACCAGGTCTTTAGCAGCATCCTGGGCCTTCCGAGCTCAGGCTTCGCCTGAAGAAATATGCAAGGCGGCAACCTGGTCAACCATGTCCACCTTCATCAAACATTACAAGGTGGACACATCAGCGGCAGAACAGGCAGGATTTGGAAGAAAAATCCTTCTGGCTGCATCATCCTTATAAATAAAGTCAAATTTCTAGCATCATAACTTGTGTCCCTCCCTTCAATATATGTAAGCTTTTTTATATCCCTTAAGTGACCACTGCCGTGCAGGACCAGGGAAAACTGAAAATCAAATCATACTCACCGAGATTTTCTTTTCCTGGTCCGTAGCACGGCAGTGGTAGCTCCCTCCCTTCTATAACTATTTTATTTTTCAGACATCCAATCAAAAAGACATGGAGGTGAGGGGGAGGATACCTTTTGTAAGCTTTGGGAGGGGTTCCTGTGTCCTGCCCAGCAGGGGGATTAACCCTTAAGCTACCACTGCCGTGCTACGGACAAGGAAAAGAAAATCTCGATGTGCTTTCAGTTTTCCCTGGTCCTGCACGCAGTGGTCACTTAAGGGATATAAAAAAGCTTACATATATTGAAGGGAGGACACAAGTTATGATGCTAGAATTTTGACTTATTTATAAGGATGATGCAGCCAGAAGGATTTTTCTTCCAAATCCTGCCTGTTCTGCCGCTGATGTGTCCACCTTGTAATGTTTGATGAAGGTGGACATGGTTGACCAGGTTGCCGCCTTGCATATTTCTTCAGCGAAGCCTGAGCTCGGAAGGCCCAGTCTGCTAAAGACCTGGTAGAGTGCGCCGTGATCCCTGATGGTAGAGACTCTGCCTTGCCAATGTAGCTTGCCTAATGCTTGTCTTTATCCATGAGGATATAGTTGCTTTTGATGGTTGAGACCCCTTTTTTGGACTGAAAAAGGGAAAAAAGGAAGTCTGTTTTCCTAAACTCTTCTGTCTTTGCAAGTAAGTTTTCAGGGATCTGCCCACATCCAAAGTTGTGGGGAATATGATTTTGGTCATGTGACTTTGTTCGTCAAATGTTGGGAGTACAATGTCCTGGTTCAGGTGGAAAGAAGAGACTACCTTCGGAAGAAAGGACGTATCAGGTCTTAAGACACTTTATCTGGATAGAATTCTAAGAAGGGTTTGGATTTCCTGAGAGATCTTATCTCCCCTACTCTTCTGGCGGATTTATTGCCACTAAGAAACTGTTTTCCAGGTGATCTCCTTGATTGTTGTCATTCGATGGGCTCAAAAGAGGTTCTTGTAACATTTGAAGAACCATTGGAAGGTCCCATTGAGGAACTTTTTGTTTTAGCTGAGGTTTTATGTGTTTGACTCCTTGAAAAAATCGTATGATAAGAGGGTCAAGAGCCGAACGAGTGTTAGTTATGGCCGATATGGCTGTTACTTGATTTTTTAAAGTTGAAGACTGAGATTTTTGTGTACATCCTCCTGAAGAAACTCAATAATAGTTTCCACTTTGTTGGGAAAGGGAAGGCGTATTTGTTATGGCACCATTTACTAAAAGTTCCCAGTTTTTGTAATAGCTTATTGATGTTGACTTTTTCCGAGATGCTAGGAGGGTACTTATGCTCTCCTGTGATAGCCCTCTCTCTTTAGCTTGTTGGTTTCAGTAACCAAGCCGCTAGTTTCAAAGTTTGAATCTTGGGATGGACATTCGGGCCTTGACGAAGAAGGTCTTCCCTCAGAGGTAGTATGAACGGGGTACAGATTGACATTTGGAGTCCCCATGCAAACCATGGTCTCCTGGACCACCATGGGAGAATTGCTATTATCATAGCTTTCTCGTCCCAAATTTTCTTCAATACTTTGTGAATTATGGCAGAGGGGGAAAGATGTATAAAGGTGGAGATCCCACTTGAAAGAGAAGGCATCTGTTTTCGTTGCTCTGTTGTTCTTGAACCTGGAGCAAAATTTCTCTGTTTGATTGTTCAAATGAGTGGCCATCAAGTCCATTACCGGGCTCCCCCACTCTGTGTTATCATTTTGAACACTTCTGGGTGGAGTTGCCATTCGTTCGGGGATATTTGTACCTGCTGAGATAATCTGCTTTTGTGTTGATCATCCTGGGATGTGCACTGACAGATCCCCAGGAGATGGCGCTCTGCCCATGATAGAAGTTGTTTGGCTACTGTCCAAATGTGAATGGCTTCTGGTCCCCCCACTCTTGTTGATGTAGGCAACTACCGTGGTATTGTCTGATACACTTTACTCTACTGCCTTTCCTCTCAGGCGCTTTTTGAAGTGTTTTAACGCTAGAACCACTCCATCATTTCCCTCAGATTCTGAGAAGGTGATGACCACTTCCTCGGCCACTTGCCTTGGGCTTGTGGGGTTTGAGAGAGTTGCCCCCCAACCATAAGGACTGGCATCCGTCGTTAGTGATATCCAGTGAGGTTGCGTAAGGTAAATGGGTTTTAGATTTTTGGATATTGTCCACCATTTCAAACTGTTCTTTGCAGGGATAGATAGGACTGTTGCTGATTCTGCCCTTTGTGGATTGAAACCGTTTTCAAGAAGCACATTGGAGTTCTCTTATGTGAAGCATAGCCATTGTACCGCATTCATGGTAGCTGTCAGTTTCCCTATTATGTGCTGAAAGGCCCAAGCTGAATGCTGTTGGGGAAGATCTGAATTTCTTTATTGTCTGGGAAATTTCCTTCTTCCTGGCTGGGAGAAGAGATACTGAAAGGTCCAAGGTGTTCACACTATTCCCAGTATTGGATCACCTGGCAGGAATCAATGATGATTCTGTTTGTTTATTCCCCATCCATGTTTGGTAAGGCATGCTATGGTTATTAGAATGTTCTCCTGTAAGATCTGGTAGTTGTGTGATTTTATGAGAATGTCGTCTAGATAAGCAATATTTGAATACCTAGCAGACGAAGATGGGCTATCAGAGGGGCTAATGTCTTTGTGAAGACCCTCGGTGCTGTGGCTAGCCCAAATGGAAGGACTTTGTATTGAAAGTGTAAATCGGAGGACTTCCGGTGATTTTTGTATATTGGAATATGAAGATATGCATCTTGATGTCCAGTCGGCCAGCCAATCGCCCTTGTTTATTTGTATTGTCACTGATTTTAATGTTTCCATCTGAATTTCCCTCACTAATGAATGAATTCAGAAATTTTAGATTGAGTATTGGTCTGATGTCTCCCGAATTGATTTTTTAGAAATTTGCGAATATATTCCTTCCTCCCTTTGTTGTATTGGGCTTGTTCTATTATGTTGTTTGTTTGAAGTTCTTTCAGTTTCTTTATTAGAGCGTTTTTTGTTTCCATTGATCGTGGAGGTTTTGATATTATGTATTTGTTTGATGGTGGGGAATAGAGGAACTCTATTGCATAACCCTGATTGATGATCTTCAGGACCCAAGATTCTGAAGAAGTCCGAGCCCATGTCCCCCCAAAGTGGGAAATCCTTCCCCCTATAGGAAAACAATGGGCTCCCAAATCTTCATAATAGCCGAGCTCTGCCCCTGGTACCTCTGCCTCAAAGGGCTGGATGCTAGGGTTTATTCTTCCAAGTTTCTTGACGGGAAATGGTTTCCCTGGTCTGTATTGTCTTGCGTTCCTTAAACTGATTGAAAGAGGGATACAGATGCTTGTCTCCCTCCTCTGGTAGAAGGCAAGGTTTTTTTTAGCCGAGTTCCTCTCTATTAATTCCTCTAGTTTTGATCCAAAAAGAAGATTCCCTTCAAATGGAATGGCCGTCAAGCTCTGCTTGGAGTAGCTGTCTGCTTTCCACTGCCTCAACCATAATGCCCTTCTGGCCACAATGGAGGCGCTCATAGATTTGGCTGCTAGTTTGACAGAGTCCATTGATGCCTCCGAGATATACTCATTAGTATCTTTTATATCCTTGAGCATCTTGGTTAGTTCTTGTCTGGGAACGCCTGCTTTGATGGCCTCTTCCAGTTCTAAAAGCCAGTAGTGGTTGGCCCTAGCCAGACTGGTGATGGCTATCGGTGGACGATGGCTGCCCCTGCTGAGAATATATTCTTTTGAGCATGGAATCCTCCTTTTTTATCCATAGGGTCTCTCAGAGCTACTGTATCTTCAGTGGCTAGGATCGTTTCCTTGCAGTTTTTATGATTGCCGTGTCCACTTTTGGTGTTTCATCCCATGTCGTTGTAACGGACTGGTTAAATGGATAAGTCTTGTTAAGTTGTTGGATACGAAGAATCTTCTATCAGGAGTTGAGTGTTCCTTTTTTATAGTTTCCAAGAGGGTCATGCCATGGAAGCATGATGTATCTTGTGGTTTCCTAACGAACATCCGGTCTGATGTGGAAGGTTGTTCTGGTTCCACAATGCACAATGTTTCCTTCATTCTTGTAATTAAATGAGCTAACGTTTCCTGGGTCAAGAACTTTGCCGCTTCATTATCTTCCGTAATTAGTTCAGCTTCTGATTCCACCATTTCTTCTTGTTCTAGTGGTGTTTCAGAATACGTTGTGTTTGTGTGTTTGAAATAGGTGAATTGATCATAGTGGCTACTTTAGAGAGCATGGATTCAGAGAATGCCGCCTGAAGAATCCATCATTTGTTTCACTGATTCAAGTATTTGGTCCGGAGAAGGATCGGATTTGGACCTGAATTTGTTGCAATCAGCATAACTTCTTTTCTGGTAAGCTGAATTTTCACAAAGGATGCATTCAACCCTTTTCCTTTTGTGGTGGTATTGGTGGTCTTCATCATGTCTGGATGAATAGCTGAAAAGAAATTATTAAATTAGTATCCTATCCACTTGCTCCTCTCCTCTCTCTCCCAGAAAGCACCTACCTCCTGGTACTTGAACTTCTGTGTCTGTGGAGCTCATAATTGGCTGTATTGCTGTCTGTAAAAGAAATTGGTGCTTATTTAATCCTCAGACTTTGGTTTGTTATGTTTTACCTTTGTGCTCCTTACTTACTGCAAGGCAAGTCTGGAGCTTGGTGGGCGCAGGATCACTGCTGCTGATGATACAGGAGCAGATTACCACAATTTCCCCGTTTGGGAAAGGAAGGAGCTGGTTTTTAAAATTTTCGCGGCACTTTCCGGCCGCTTATGACGACGTCATCACGTCAAACGTCCTTCCGTGAGCGGCGCGCCTAGCCGCTACCTGCTCGTCGCGCAAGCACTTAGGAGCAGGGGGGAGGAGAGTGACCACTGCCGTGCTACGGACCAGGGAAAAGTAAAAGTGGCAGCATTTGGTATTATTATACTCTGCATACAATTCCAAATGTCATGTAGTGCCTTTCTGCCCTGGTGAGTGCACATTACCAAATGCTGCCACCGCCTGTCCTGTTATAGTAAGTAAATTGTTCTGCACATGGGCTAATAGCCTTCCTCAGTATGTGATAAAATTCACAGTATTGTGAATGAATGAATTTAGGTAAATTGACAGGAATTGCTCTCCTGAAAATATTTGCAATTTATTTTCATTGTTTATTTTGCATAGTTTTGAAGATATTCACATTTTGTGTGTGATATGGCAGCAGCATCACCAGGTCCCCTGCACTTCCTGCTCTGAAACCATGTCAGTGGATGACAGTCAATCTGCCCTGTGTCTCCTCCACCCCTTGCAGCCCCCCTCCATTTGCAGGCCCCCTTACCATACAGCCCCATATGGGGTTAGCATAGGGGATAGGGAGGCATGTGTATTTAAGTGTACAAATAAATCACAGGATCATAATCTAAAATGTATATTTGCAAATGCGAGAAGCCTGGCTGACAAAATGGGTGAATTGGAAATTATGGCATTGAATGAAAAGTATGATGTAATAGGTATAGCAGAAACATGGTTGAACAGTTCTCATGACTGTGCCGGAAATTTAGAAGGATATCCCTTGTTTAGGCAGGACAGAGGGGAAAAAAAGGAAAGGGGGAGGAGTATGTGTTTATGTTAAAAAATAATTAAAGCCAAATTTAAAAGAAGAGATAACTGGAGATATGGATGTTAAAGGAAAATTATACTCACCTTCCCTAGCTTTAACCCAGGGTGAGGACCTGAACCACTAGGTCCTCAACCCTGGGTTTGCGTAACTTACAGCAAAGTCAAAGAGCAACGCTGCTCTGGTAGGCTCCGCCCCTCCCCCCTGTCGGCGACGAGGCCAATAGGAGAACACGGGGTGAGGACCTAGCTGTTCAGGTCCTCACCCTGGGTAAAAGCTAATGAACAAAGAAGAGGAGCGGAGGGAAGGTGAGTATAATTGTCCTTTAAAGTGGAGGCAATATGGGTGGAATTAGTCAACAGGAAAGGGGGGTAATGTCATTGTTGGTGTCTGCTATAAGCCGCCAAATGCTAGCAGAGAGGATGTGAGTCAGCTTCATATGCAGTTGGCAAGGGCTGCAAGTTTGGGGAGTTTGCTCATTATGGGGGACTTTAATTACCCTGACATTGATTGGTGTAGTGGAACTGCCATCACGAAAAAGGTGATGAGTTCCTGAATTTGTTGCGGATAATTTTCTCTCTCACAGGTCGTTGAGTTCCTACAAGAAAAGGAGCTCTGTTGGATCTGGTAATATCTAACATTGTGGAGCGCATTATAGATATTAAGGTAACTGGAGGCTTAGGGAATAGTGACCATGATATAATGGCGTTTGGACTTTGTTAACCCAGCGCACTTTTCCTTTCGATGACAAAGACTTTTAATTTTGGGAAGGCAAATTTTCCCAGGTTAAAAGCAGCTCTTCAGAATGTCAACTGGGATAATGTAGAAGGTAAAGGTACTGAACAAAAGTGGACTGTGTTCAGGGGGATTTTAAGCCAGTTCACATCTAAATTTATACCCTTGGGAAATAAATGTAAAAAAAATAAATCCGCTCCCATGTGGCTGAACTCTAATGTAAAGAGGCAAATGGAAAGGAAGAAAAAGGCATTTAAAACTTTTAAGGCCAGGGAAGGAAAGGGCCTTTAGGGATTATAAAAAACTGTAACAAGGAGTGTAAGAAAGCAATCAAACTAGCTAAAATCAATAATGATTAGGATAGCTAAACAAAGCATCACTAAGCCTAAAAATTTTTTTAGTATTTAATAGTAGAAGATGAGGACTGAGAATATGGCACTATAATTAATGGGATAAGTTAGTTACGGAGGATAGCGATAAAGCAAATGTCTTGAATACTTTTTCCCCCTCTGTATACACTATAGAAGATCCAATCCAGATATCAGAGTATAGTAGCAATAATGGTATAAAAGATTCAAGTGCACTTTAGTTAACCGAGGATATGGTACAGAAAGAACTAAATAAGGTAATATTAATAATCTCCTGGACCGGATTAAATACATCCTTGGGTACTTAGGGAGCTAAGTTCAGTTTTATCTAGGCAATTGTTTCTTATTTTTGCAGATTCCCTCATTGTCTGGTGGTGTGCCCTGGATTGTAAAAAGGCTGATGTTATTCCAATATTCCAAAGGGTAGTCGATCACAGCCGGGATTACAGGCCTGTAAGTTTAACTTCAGTGGTGGGGGAAGATCCTGGAAAGTTTAATAAGGGAACATGTTCTAGAGTAGTTTCAAGGACTGACATTGTAAGTAGTAACCACATGGATTTAGGAGATAGATCTTGTCAAACTAACTTGCTTGCTTTATGAGGAAGTAAGTGGAAATTTAGACTCTGGCATAGCAGTAGATGTATTTTACTTGGATTTTGCAAAGGCTTTTGATACAGTCCCCCATAGGTGACTAATGTATAATCTAAGGTCTGTTGGTCTGGGGAGTCACATTTGTACATGGAAAGAAAATTGGTAATGAATAGGATACAGAGAGTAGTTGTAAATGGGGCTTCATCATTATGGACTAAAGTGCTAAGTGGGGTGCCACAGGATTCTATGTTGGGGACACTTCTATTTCATCTATTTATTAAGATAGGACATCACCGCCATTAAAAAAAGAAATGAAGTAATATAGTAATGCAATAAAATAACACAGAGGAGGATAATCGTTTGCCTGTTGTCCACCATTTCAGCCAGGCAGGCACCACAGCTGGGGATTTAAATGTTTTGGTTTTGAGAGAAATTTAAAAATACCCAGAAGAAAAAATCTTTGAACTCAGAATGATAATTCTTTTCAAATCACTATCTGACACTTTTATAACCACTTTCACCCCTACCAATAATTCTCTAACCCTTTCACATTCCAATTATCCATTCATTATATTTTACGGTTTGTTTATATTGCTATGCTATCCTCACCACCAATGGAAATATGTGTTGTGTTATTGTAAAGTTTGTTAGTTGACAGATGCTGTAAAGATCTGAAGAAGGGAGGAAGCTCACAAAATCTAATCTATTAAGAATACTATTGTTAGTGCAATAAAGAGTATTACATAATATACTTTCTAACCTACATAGATGTGTGCTAGCATCCACAGGGATTCCTGCTTTACCTCTGTATCGGCAACCTGTGTATTCACTCCACCCCTGCAATGAGTAACTGAAAATCAAATCATATCACATACTCACCGAGATTTTCTTTTCCTGGTCCGTAGCACGGCAGTGGTAAGCTCCCTCCGTTCTATAACTATTTTATTTTTCAGACATCCAATCAAAAAGACATGGAGGTGAGGGGGAGGATACCTTTTGTAAGCTTTGGGAGGGGTTCCTGTGTCCTGCCCAGCAGGGGGATTAACCCCTTAAGTGACCACTGCCGTGCTACGGACCAGGAAAAGAAAATCTCGGTGAGTATGATTTGATTTTCAGTTACTCATGTGCAGGGGTGGAGTGAATACACAGGTTGCCGATACAGAGGTAAAGCAGGAATCCCTGTGGATGCTAGCACACATCTATGTAGGTTAGAAAGTATATTATGTAATACTCTTTATTTGCACTAACAATAGTATTCTTAATAGATTAGATTTTGTGAGCTTCCTCCCTTCTTCAGATCTTTACAGCATCTGTCAACTAACAAACTTTTACAATATACACAAACACATATTTCCATTGGTGGTGAGGATAGCATAGCAATATAAACAAACCGTAAAATATAATGAATGGATAATTGGAATGTGAAAGGGTTAGAGAATTATTGGTAAGGGGTGAGAAAGTGGTTATAAAAGTGTCAGATAGTGATTTGAAAAGAATTATCATTCTGAGTTCAAAGATTTTTCTTTCTTGGGTATTTTTAAATTTCTCTTCAAAACCAAAACATTTAAATCCCCAGCTGTGTGGCCTGCCTGGCTGAAATGGTGGACAACAGGCAAACGATTATCCTCCTCTGTGTTATTTTATTGCATTACTATATTACTTCATTCTTTTTTTTAATGGCGGTGATGTCTCTCCAATGTCACCAATTATCCATCCCATATCTTTTACTGTTTATTTTGCTATCATTACCACCAATGGTATTGTGTTTTTGTATTAATGCTTGTGAAGGTTCTCATTCATCCAGGTCATGGTTGTATTCAGTTAGATCAACTGGACTGGAAGAATCTGTAAGTACCCCTGAAAGCATATGACAGCCAGGTATTAGGGACCTTCTGAATGCAAGGTGTGGATGCATTGAGGCTGTTGAGGTTTGTTATCGAAACTGCATTGCACATGGCAGACAATGCAAGAGGAACAAAACAACACACTGGCCATCTTGGACTGCTTGGTAAAAGTCAGGGAGAATGGTAAACTGGAAGTAGAGGTTTACAGAAAACCAACCCATACAGACCAGTATTTGATATTTGACTCCCACCACCCTTTAGATCATAAGTTGGGTGTCATCAGAACCCTGCAGAGAATATTCCCACTAGCACAAAGGCAAAAGAAATTAAACATCTCAGAGGAGCCCTTAAAACTTATGAATATCTTTTTTGTCAAAAGAAGTAGAAGGAAAGAAAAGAACTTGAATACCAACAGTGAAGGGGGAAAGCAAGACAAGAGAAAGAACATGGTCATCCCATATGTAGCAGGGGTCTCCAAGAAATTAAGAAGAAATTTAAAAAAACGCTGTATCCCGGTCTGCTTTAAACCAAACAATACAGCGATGCAGCAATTGATACATCCGAAAGACCCAGTACCGAAATACAAGAAAATTGACATCATATACGCAGTGCAGTGAATAGTGCTCTGATTTGTATGTGAGGGAAACGCCAAACAGCAACTGCACTAACGTATGGCCCAGCACAGAAGAGCCAATTCCTCGGGTCAGGACTCAGACGTGTACCTGCACCTTAAAGGATAAGTACACTCACTGTCATCATGCCACACTGCGCTGTTACAAGCATGCTCGCCGTGATGTCACGCACGCGCACGGAGCTAACTGCTACTGTATTTTTAGCCACAGACAGCAATGAGGTCCAGCAAGTCTCGGGGCGGAGCTTACCTGACTGCAGACATGAAACAAGATGGCCAGAACTTTACTGGGGCACAGGTAGGCTCTGAAGGGACCTTAAAAAAAAAAAAAGGGGGGGGGGAGAAAGGTTAGTTTAAGATACAGCTTTCATTTAAACTTAATTTAATTTATGAGTGTACTTATCCTTTAAGGAAAAAGGACATACCTTTAAAGATTGTAATGTCAACATCTTGGCAAAGGAATGTGACTGGTTCAAGAGAGGTGTCAAGGGGGCCATTAATGTTAAAATAAAGAGAAAGAAAGCCTGAATAGGGTGTGTGTGTGTTTGGGGGGGGCAGTTTTAATAACACTTCTTAGCCTCAATGCATCCTCACCTTGCATTCAGAAGGTGCCCAACACCTGGCTGTCATAATGCTAATTGGGACTTTCAAGGGTACTTATATTTCAAACAAATTCTTGTACAAGTCATTCTGAATTGAGAAAGCCAGTCAGATGACAAGCATAGGTCCAGTTGATCTAACTGAATACAACAGATGTATATTGTAAAAGTTTGTTAGTTGCCAGATGATTAGAGATCTTAAGAATGGAGGAAGCTCACGAAAGCTAATCTATTAAGAAAGCTATTGTTAGTGCAAATAAAGAGCATCACATTCTACACTTTCTATTTTTTTTGTATGCTACAAGTGGACTAATAAGGCTACAATCAATTTAATATCTATGTAGATTAGAACTGTTCAATAAATATCTAGGAGAAGAGCTGTAATTTGGATTCATGCCAAAGGTCATGTCATACTAGCCTCCTATTACCGTATATACTCGAGTATAAACCGGCCCGAGTATATACCGAGGTACCTAATTTTACCTGAAAAAATACTAAAAGTGATTGACTCGAGTATAAACCGAGGGTGTAAAATATAAACACTAGTGCCTTCTGATTCTGTATTGTTTTGAGGCTTTAGTTGTCCTTTAAATGGACAGCAGAATTCCCATACAGTAGTCACATACAGTAATAGCCATACTGGATTTGGCTATTGCTGTATGAGATTTCTGCTATCCATTTGAAAGGCAACTAAAGCCTGACTTGGCACACCAGATGTTTTGGAAACTACAACTCCCAGCATGCTTTAGTAGCTGGGATTTGTAGTTTCCAAAACATCTGCAGTAGCAACCACCCGCACCCACCAGTTCAGCGGACAAGGGGACTTGTGGAACGGTAAGTGGGTTTTCCATCTGTCGTATTCTAACAGTCACTCTCACTGCCTGCACTGACACTGACAAATGACTCCTGAGGTAATAACTTCACTTAAGCTCCAATCCAAATGAACTTTCCCTTGAACTTGCCTGTACCTGGAATCACCTGCCTGTACCTGGAATTGCTTTGGAACACCCGGATCCCTTCTTCCTCTACAGCCATGGCCAGAAGATCGGCGCAAAACTCTTCCGGAGCCGTGCACTGAGCGGGAGTCCATTGAGTAAACTGTCCCTTTGATAGCTTCCGTTACCGCACAACCTCTGTGAACAGAGCGAACCTCAAACTAATAGAGCGCAAAGCAGTTAGCTACTACCCGGCAGACGTCACTACTAAGCACTGGACAGTGACATCAGCCGGAAAATCAGAACAGGCAGTGAGCAAACGGCGTCCGGAATTGCAGGTGAAGTGACTTACTCGAGTATAAACCGAGGTCCGATTTTCAGGCTGATTTGTCAGACTGAAAACCTCGGTTTATACTCGAGTGTAAATGGTATCGGGCTCCCCATTGATCAGTGGCACTAAATACCAGTAGATAAAGTAAATGATATAAAATTCTAAACGCATTCTGTCGACTCCTTCTTTTATGATTCACAAGTCTTAAGAGCATACTGTTTTCACGTGGTACTTCTAGCAAGAGACACATGTTCTGTTAGCAAACCAATCAACATTGGGATATCATTGGGACATTCTATTCCAAAACCTTCCCTTTCTGTTGCCAATCCTCCACGTGATCAGTGGAACCGCTGGTAGAGTGAATTCATAGGTTGCTAATACAGAGGTAACGCAGGGGCGTTTTCCCAGTAGTACAATGCGATGTGCAGGACAGTGGATGTGCGCTGGTCCGTTATTGGCCATGATAATACCATCACTGCTGTGTCTGACTGCTGTAACTCAGAAGAAAGCTAGCATCTGTGTGAGGTAGGACTGACAGCTTTTTTAAAGTATTTGTGAATGAATGTTTCTCAGAGGTCCATACACAAAAAGAAAATAAAGATGACAATTTCTTCTTAAAGTGCATGTCCACACCAAAAATTAAAATTTAACCCACTACTGGCCACACTATGTAGTGTTTAAAAAGTCTTATCTTTCTCCTCCAAATTGTTCTACTGCAGTGCCTGTCCAAAGTCCCAGAAAGTGAACAGTAGGAGCTGTCTGTGTGTCATCTGGTCCTTGCTTCTTCCTTGTCCTTCAGGAAAACACTGGCATGAGCATAAGAGCCCTCAATTCCTCCCACTCTCTGGGTTCCCTTCAGGCAGCTTGGTGCCCTACCATAAAAATATATTTCCTTAGTGTAGGAAACCCACCCCCAACTGCCAAGTTAGTTTTCTGAAACATGCTGCAGAAATGTACTTACTCTCTTTCATTCCCTCGGCTGTCTGCATAGCCGGCAGCCACGTCTGTGATTGGTTGACTCAGCCAATTACAAACATGGCTGCCGGTCTGGCACCTCTGCTGCTTCCGGCAAGCAGAGAGCGGGGAGCAGACAGCCGAGGGAATGAAAGAGAGTAAGTACATTTCTGCAGCATGTTTTAGAAAACTAACTTGGCTGCTGGGACTTGATGGACATACCCTTTAATTCTGCATATTATTATTAGTATTATTATGGATTTATATAGCGCTAACATCTTCCGTAGAGCTTTACCATGTATACATTCACATCAGTCCCTGCCCTGAAGAGCTTACAATCTAAGCACATTTATTTGACACATACCTATCAGTATGTCTTTATAATGGTGGGGGAAACCGGAGTGCCTGGAGGAAACCCACGCAAACACGGGAAAAAGATACAAACTCCTTGCAATTGTGTCCAAGGGTGGATTCGAACTCAGGACCTCAGCGCTGCAAGGCATCAGTGCTAACCACTGAGCCACCGTGCTATGAATGAAAGAATTGCACTAATACATAGCTTTAGGTCTGATGGTTCTAAAAGTATATTGTTTCTACAATCATGAAATTCTTTAGGCAACTCTGCCCTCATTTCCGCAGGTATGAATGAATATGATTTGCATATTAAAATGTGGTGGTGTGGCGTGGCCTAGTCCCCCTTAAAGGGACACTAAACTGAAAAAATGACTTGCCTTTATCCTTTTCAATATTTTTAGCGCTGTCAGGAACTTTTTGTTCTCAGTTCTCCTTGTCACTAGATCTCATGTCCTTTTCAGGGATAGGAAGGTCAGAGAAAGGTCGGAGCAGATTTAGTATTGGTAGTAATTAATCCTAATTACATTGTGATTAGTTAAAAAATTATTTGGCACAGTTTACATGTCCTTTTAAAGGGATGGATAAAAGATGCTCAGATCTCTGCTGGGCAACTGAATCAACCCAGGCGCTGGGTCAAGGGCAAAAACATAACGGTCTCTACTAGGGGTCCTGCAAACAGGATGTCAGTATTTCGGTTGCATTTATTTATACACAGACAAAATGCTAAATTGGCAGATTAAGGTCATTGGAATGAAAAAATACTGCTCTTTTTTCTGAAAAGCATATGTATTTGCACGGAACTTCCCCTTTAAAAAAACTGGTGACATGTCTATTACCTGCCACAATCCTAATTTCTATTTTTGCTAGTTTATTACATACAGATTAAGGATGGGCGGTTCGCGGATCCGAACCCGGATCCGCTGCGGATTTATCCCGTTCGCGAACGGAGGATTTTTCCGGATTTTCCACCTTCCGAACTGCAGATTTCTCGTATTTTCGAAATTACGAGATTTCTCGTATTTTCGGGAATACGTATTTTCGAAAATTTTCGAAATTACGAGGATGTCTCCTATTTTCGTAAATATGTATTTTCAAAAATTTTGGAAATTACAAGGATTACTCGTATTTTCGAAAACTCCGTTTTCGCAAATTTTCGAAATTACGAGATTTCCAGTATTTTCGAAAATTTTCGAAAATACGAGAAAATCTCGTAATTTTGAGAATATTTTCCATTGTAACGGGTCCGCTCGCGGATTTTCGAATTTTCTAATTTTTTCGAAGATTCGCGGATCCTCGAGCAGACCGGATTTTGCGAAGTTCGGACATCTCTAATACAGATATTTAATGATAAATTATATTCCGTTCTGGCAAAGGTATGTGCTTCCTCCCTCTGCTCAAAGAGCTTTTTATAAACTTGAGCATGTGCATTGATGTAGCAGGGGAAACGGCAATCATTGATTGATGTCAGCAGTAACAGCCTTGATTGACTGCTTGGAGGGAGGAGCCCGCTTACTCAGAATCTATATGTATTAATACCAGTAATTCTCAATATTTTTTAGTTTTAGAAACTTATCCAGGCCTTTTTTAAAGCTATTTAGTGAACTTGCCATTACCACATCTGCTGGAAGACAGTTCCACACTTTTACCTTTCTCACTGTAAAGAAACCTTTCCTAACCTGAAGATGAAACTTCTTTTCTTCCAACCTTAAAGGATGTCCACGAGTCCTCTGATATGACCTATTACTGAACAATGCACACCAAAAAACAGACAGGGGACACACAACCCCCAATCCTAAGCCCCCTTTAAAAAGAGCACATCCACTACGTTGTCAAAAAATAGGCAAATAGATTTATTCACAATCTAACCCAATATATCCCATATATACATAAATGCTAGTAAAGTGCCTAATGTGCAGTAAAACACCATAAATACAAATCTCCCTAAAAACACACTCAATTCTATGTCAAGCGGTCTGGGCGCCCCCAACCACATATATGAAAGTTCAGAAAGTTTCCCATCATGTATTACAACAATAATGGAAAATAAATGATAAGAGCCGAGTCAATCTCACAGTCCATCCTTTTAGCAGGCTGTGGGACAGGGTTTTTTATTGTCTTTTGTTTAGTGCTGGCTTATGGACACTGATTCGACCATGGAGGCCATTTCGAGAGAGAATCTGACAAACTGTTTTGGTTGACAGGGATTTCAGGTGACTAGGTCTTCTGGAGCTCTGCTGAAGTTGAAAATGGGCTTGCCTTGGATTTTTAAGCCAACAAACGGTCCTTTCGAGCAGTTGTCTAGCGGGGTCTGTCTGACCTGAGCTTGTCAAAAACTTCTCCAGTCTCTTCAGATCTTTTTTTTATCCTCTAAACTTGACGCTGATAGACATTGAAGGTGTGTGCCACATCAGCAGTGGATTTAGTCTTCAGCCTCTTGATAATCAACACTTTAGTCTCAGGTTGAATCTTAGGCATATTTGCAGAGGTCTATTTGCAGTTGATGTGAAGGTCTAGTGTACTGGGTATACACACCTGACACCTAATTGATCCATTATTAGTCACAGGTAAAGCCTATATTACAAGGCGACAACACTTATGTCTTTGCAAAAATTGACTCAATGGGATTTACCAAGCTGTGAATATTAGAATACTTTTTGTTAGTTTCGTTTTGCATTGAAACATTATTACAAAAGCTGTTAGGGGTAAAATAAACCATTTCTTGAAACAAAATCTGCATTAAAATTATTGTTAAGCGGCACTTCAGGTCTATTTGTACACAAGCGACAAGACTTTTGTCAGAAACTGTAGATGTAGCTCCATTTACCACCACTCTCTGCTTGCGATCCAATAACCAATTCTCTATCCATGCACAAATGTTTTCTTCAAGGCCAACAGTCCTCAGTTTATACATTAGTCGCCTATGTGGCACAGTATCAAAATCCAAGTATACCACATCCACTGCTGTGCCTGAATCTAAATTCTTACTCGCTTCTTCATAAAAACCAATTAAATTTGTCTGGCATGATCTATTTCTCATAAATCCATGCTGACTACTACTAATATGATGAGCTCTGGAGACAGTCGGTATGCCAGAAAAGCATTTCTTTGTGCTTTCTTTGGTTTGAATTAATTATATCTGATGATGGTTGTCACAAGTGACAGTTCACTAAACTTGTGATCTGGCCAATCATTTGGTAATTTGCCGTCTCCACCCCATGCTTAAGACCTTGGTGATACCGCACAATCACTCTTTTCTTGCTATGCACACCCCTGTCCTGGCAGCTAAATAGTTAATACTATACCACTCACTCCAGCAACCAAAGGGTTAATCAGCTTCACACATTTATACTTAATTAGCATTCCAACAAACAAAGAATTCAAACAGAGTTAAAGCCTCATACACACGAGCAATCGCAGGTGCTGACCCTATATAAATCTAAGGCACAAAAGGCTGCAGCTGTAGTGGAGCAACTTCAGAGGTTTGCGAGAGGGATGGGAGATGAGGACCACATGGGAGAGCAGGAGGCCTCAAACTCACCGGCACCCGCAGCTTCAACCACTATACCCACAAACAACAGATCCCAAAGATCTGAGAGGGGATCGGGAGAAGAGGATCATACAACAGAAAACACACAGCCGGCTCTAGACCCACAGACCCCAGTGAATACTAAACTGGTGTGTACGGTGCACCAGGGAAGTGAGAGACAGGACAGGGTGAGAAAATGCACAGGGGAGAAAGTCCAGGCCTCAATGACAAACCAGGCAGTTGAATCACTATCCCCCTTAAATGATCCACACTTCATGTGCCGTGCAGCCCAGACCACAACCCCGGACTATGTCTCCAAAGCCAGGGACTAATACAGATAAAATAAAACTTAAGTTATTGCTGTCTCTAAAAGTGTGGTTCTACAAGATATTGTAAAAGTTAGGATTGAAAGAAGGGCATGCTTTCCTTTTGTCATGACTGTGTACCTATGAATGTGTGCAGAAGTACAAAACCAGCATTGTCAAGCTGTAGATTTATTAAATTTGTTCATTGCATGTTAATATTATAGTTGAAGTTGTGTGATATTGTGTTTTTACAGTACCAGAAGTATAAAAATCTTTTGCCTTTATATGGAAAAAAAACAAAATTTTATGAGCAGGAATTGATTGTGAAAGAGCATGCAAAAGAAATTGAGATAAAGGAAAGTTCAACTAAAATGAGGGTAAGTGTTTTACTGCAGTAATCTTTTTTTTTTTTTTTTTTTATGTCAAATCAGTGTTGTAACAACGGACTTAAATATACTTTCTGGTACTAGTGACTAGAGATGGACTCGAACTCGAGTTTGAACGAACTCGGACTTCTAGAACTATCCCGGACCCAGATTTTCGGTTTTTTTTCCGGACTTACGATAATTATCGAATGTTCGAACGTTTGAATGCTCGAATATGCGAGTAAAATGTCTATTATACTTATACACGAGTAAATATCGAATATCGAATCCGTGAGTAAAATTTCTATCATACCTATGCATGAGTACATATTGAATTTTCAAATCCGCGAGTCGTTCATGGGATAATTATCGAATGTTCGAATGCGAGAGCTCGAAAGTAGCGTGCGTGAGAGTAAAATTGAGTTTTCGAAAGTCCTGGATATTCAAACGTGTTCCACAGACCATTTCTCAGGTCCCACAGCCATTTTCATTAAGTTACCTTTAATATTTTAGCTGTGTTTCATTCAAACTTTTCAAACTATTTGACTCCCATTGACTTGACTAATGGGTCCGTTTTCGAACTTTCCATATAGTTCGAAAGTTCAAAAATGAATTAAACATTCGGAAGTTCGGCCATCTCTACTCATGACACAGTATTTTCTGTCTGCCAAAAAAGTTGTCTAACAGCAGTATATTGTATTGTATTAATTTAATAAATAACGTTTTATATATTTATCAGTACTTTACTATTAGTCATCCATTCACATAAGGCAGTTCCCTAAAGATCTTACAATATATGTCCTATATCACATACACACATATTAGTCTTGAGCTCCGTTGACTCACCAAGTTCTTATACTCTTTGTAATATTAGCTATGTGTGTAGATACATTAATGTGAGAATTCAAAATAAAATTTGAATTGTTGAAATGTATAAAGAAAAATTTAATTCATTTGTTTTCCAACCCTCTTCTGTTACATTGAGAGACTGTTTGTAAGCCTCATTTTTGGCTGAAAAAAAACACAACAATATATTAATTTCACTTTTTCCACATCTTTTTATTGTCTTGCTTTCTAGATTTCAATGAACCATACTTCTTATGGCGTCATTAAAGATGGTATGTATAAAAGTTTTTTTAATCTACACCACGGAACTGGGTTTGAAATTAACCCGAAAACCATCACTTGTTCTAACAAATATTTATTTTGTTCTAAATATACAGGGAGATTCAATAAAAGTTCTTATCGTTAAAAATGGGGCAAATTTTGCCCCAAACAATCAGATATTGTTTAACATTTGAGAGCAAACATGTGATTGGTTGGAGTAAACTTAGCACCATTTTTAACGATAAGAACTTTTGTTGAATCTCCCTGATAGTGATTTATTTCAAACCAGTTGTAAAGTTGTGAAAAATTAAAACATGATTTGCAAATCATTTAAACCAAGAAAATGGTTAAATGATAATGTATCAAATATTAAAATTGGGAAATATTATTGATTTTTTGGAATATGTGCTCAGTTTAAATTTGATGATAGAGGCACATTTGAAAAACCTGGAAAAGGGACATATTTACCAATTCTTTTAACTCTTTCAATGCAATCAGAATTCCCTTTTTTACTTGCATTCTGTGCAAGAATAATTAATGTACTCATTTGTATATAAGTCTTTATTAGCTAAAAAGTTAAACCAACGCTTCACATGTAATATAGGGTTATTGTGGGTTTTTCCGGAGCCTGCGTTGTTTTGTATTGATTACACAGACAGCAATGTAAAATGCCAAACGGTTGTTTTGCGTTAATTAGTAGTGTGAAAACGAATGTTGTTTAAGTGATGGAGTTACCGCTGCGCTCCTTTTTAGAAATGTAGCCAAAATGTTGAAGTCCAGAAACAAATAAATATGGCGAAAGCCACTATCCACCAAAATAACCAATATACCAGGCTGAAACTATATATCTATCCTATATGCTTGTGAAGGTTCTCATTCATCCAGGTCATGGTATATCTGTTGTATTCAATTAGATCAACTGGACTTGAAATGTAGTTCTTGAAGACGTTTCGCTAGTCATCCGACGGCTTTCTCAATTCAGAATGACTTGTACAAGAATCTTGGCACATTATGTACCCTGGAAATCCCAATTAGCATATCACAGCCAGGTGTTAAGGTGTGTTAGATAGTGGCTAAGAGGTGTTATAGGAACGCCCAGAGTAAGGTGTGTAAAACAGCATTGTACATGGCAGACAGTTGGTGTCGAACCCCCCCACTCTATTTAGGCTTGGTTTCTTATTTTCACATAAATGGCCTCCTTAACACCTCTCTTGAACCAGTCACGTTCCTTCGCCAGTATGTTAACATTACAATCTTCAAAGGTATGTCTTTTATACCTTAAGATGCAGATACACGGCTGAGTCCTGACCCGAGAGTCCTGACCCAAGAGCCAATTCCTCGGGTGGGGGGGTTCGACACCAACTGTCTGTCATGTACAATGCTGTTTTAACACCTTACTCTGGGCGTTCCTATAACAGAACTACATTTCAAGTCCAGTTGATCTAATTGAATACAACAGATATATCTATCCTATAGGCTCTTATACACCAGCACACTCATGTTATCCTTTAATATTTTATCATACACTAGGTATCTATGCAATATGTAAATAATGAAGGTAATGTTATAAACCAGGTGTATATAGCAACACATTGCGTGAACACGGAATGTAAGTATTACATTTTGGGTAAAATTTTAAAATGTGGAAATATTCTAGATAGTTTTTTCTTTCTTTTTTGAGTAAATGTATTTTTTATGCACCAAAATGTTATTGCTAACAATTTTAATATAAAAACTGTAGTGCAAAGTCACTATGCAAATATGAAAGAACAACTTCTGAATAAACCATTATGCCACATTTTATGATTGTGCACAGATGTGGCCAGAATCTGTCTCCAAATTAGGGCACATAGAAATTCACTATTTAGCCGATTTCTGAAAAAGATTATGGAAAAATTTTGTAAAATCCATATGACAACTCCTATATAAATATTAATCTCCTGATTGTCCTGAATAATAAGTGAGCTTACTTGCACTGGGCTACTCAGTAAATCGCACTAAAAAAAGCCCAAGAGCCATTAAAAAAATCTAGCCACCTGTTTATTGGAGAACTTTCCAGGTTTTCAAATTAAACACCAATCTTTCCATTAAAATCCTCCCACTAACAAAATTAGAAAATACACATCTTGATCTACTTAACATAACACACAACAGTGCCATTCCTTCTTTCATACATGCAAAAATTTGAAGGCATGATCACTAATAATCTATGTCTGCATTTTTCCTTATGTTTTGATCCATCGGCAAATGCTATATAAACTTGTCTATAAGTGACAGATGCTTGTGAAGGTTCTCATTCATCCAGGTCATGGTATATCTGTTGTACATTTTTTACTAAGTCTTTGCTAATAGCAAAGATTAGAAAGATCCTATTGTGTGAATGGAACTTTGAATCTCCATTCACAAAAGTATAGTAAAGCTGCACTGTGATCTGAATAGAGATCACAGTGCAGTACCTCCCACTAGACCACCAGGGCATCTAGGGGGAAGCCTAAGGGAAGACTCCGGTGAAGAAGAAATCCTGTGATGTCACCGGGGGTCTCCCTCTCGCAGGACTTCCTCCTGCTCCCGCTTTTGCCGGCTCTTCAGAAAAGGTATGATATCTTCTGATCCCCCCTCGGATTTGGACAAAACCGAGGGGGGATCGAGGGGGCAGTTGAATCTGCCCCCCGATCGCCCTAGCTCGGGGCAATTTATTTTTTTAAATGGGAAGCCACAGATCGTATATTCATGACTGGGGCAGTTGCCATTCCTCGCACAGATCGTGAATATACGATCTGTGGCAGTGAAGGGTTAAAGGAATTTTTTGCAATTTATTTCCATTGTTTATTTTGCATAGTTTTGAAGATTTTACATTTGTGTGTGTGATATGGCAGCATCATCACCAGGTCCCCTGCACTTCTGCTTTAAACTGTCAGTCAATCTGTCCTGTGTCTCCTCCACCCCTTTTCAGCCCCCCTGGTCTCTCCCACTCATGGACCACATGGTCCCTCAGTTGCAGGCCCCCCATGGCCTATTATCTTACAGCCCCATGTGGCCCGCGCTCACGGTGGTCTAAGCCCTGCCCACTCTTGGGTGCCTGGGTTACTCAGACCCCTCTTACCTTTTCTGTCAGACTTCACACAGCGAGAGTAGGAGGGACTTCCTGTCTCCCTCACACAATGAGGGAGTCTGAGGCTGTGCTCCGCTGGCGGCACTGTGCAGAGAAGCCTTAGGAATGTCACATGTCAGCCTCCCACCCATTAACTTTCTGGTCAGTCATTTCTTTTATATCTTGGGCTGTGGAGCACTTAGAGTGTGGTTGATGGCTCGTTTTCTAGGAAACTGGCCTTTCATTTAGACTTACTTGTTTGGAGACCCACAGTTCCCCTTTAACATATACTCCTTGATCTTGTTGGAGGGACATACACAGGTCTGGAAGTCATTCCCTGTATATGTATGTGAAACCGGTCCTGATTGAGGTGTGGGTCTTCAGACCCAATTTAATTAAAGAATAACAATATCAAAAAAAAACTCAACCCCCATTACATGTCCACAATTCCAGCAGCAGAAATCTCTTACTCACTTTAAACCATACTGCCCTCCCTATTATCACACAGCAAGATCATTGCCAAAAGCCTGCCTCCTAGCTGGACCAGGGCCATGGTTACACGCACTTGTCAGTGGCTGGTGGGATGTCTGTTTTAACCTCTCTCCCTCCTCCTCTGTCAGTCAGACAAATTTGAAATATCTGGTTACTTGGATACAGCCATCATTCTCAAGCTGGTCAGGTTGCATGGAGGAGTGTTTTTCTCTCTTGCTAGCTTTGAGTGACAGTTAAGGCAGGCAGAATTGTTACGCCACATTAACAGCATGGCTAATTAAAGGCAGAGGCTCAAATCGGGGGGAAAGTTATGGGGCCATATACCTTTACTCTCTTTAAAAAATGCATTGAGGAAACCATTATCCTTTAATACTAAGGATGTCGGAAAACCTTCACCAAATAACAGATTTTGCTTCATTTACATTTTATACATTTAATTTTTTGAAATACTTACCACTATTGTAACACAGTCTGTTTTTGTGATCGCCATGTCTAAAACCTAAGGGGATTAGCATGTATTATAAAAGCAAAATTTAGTTTATCGGTCTTGTGTTTTTTTTTGTTCCCAAAACGCAAGACAGATATTTCTAAAAACTACATTTTACAAAAGTGTAAATTTAAGGAGAAAGCGTATGAGCTTAACATGAAAAGACTCGCTATACTTTGTACGCATCATGCTTACAGAAATTTGTGAAAATTTAATGAGAAATTTTCTGGCATAGCTAGCCCTTAGAGATCTGCCACGTGGAACTATAATGCCAGCAAAATGTGTTTTACTAAAATATTAATAAACTTGGGAGCCAGGGAATTACGTATATACTCGAGTATAAACCGTCCCGAGTATAAACCGAGGTACCTAGTTTTAGCTAAAAAGGGGGGGAAAGATATTGACTCGAGATAAACCGAGGGGGTTAGTATTTGCCACTTAAGATGTTTGGAAACTACAACTCCTAGCATGCTTTATGTTTGGAGTTGTAGTTTTCAAACATCTTAAGTGGCAAATACTTGCAAATAGGGGTAACCCTCCTTTATTGTGCATAAAGTATGCGCAAATAAAGAAGGTTTTACTCTTATTTTAAATATTGCCCTGGTGTCCGTGGTATTCTCCTACCTTGTCCTGTGGCCTCTCGCTCCTGCTCCTGCTCCGATCCTCAGTGCGCATCTGGATGATGTCACTACTCGGCCGCCGCAAAGTGAGAGGCGCCGAGTAGTGACATCATCCGGATGCACACTGAGGATGCGGATCGTGCAGCCGCCACAAGTAGGAGAAAGGTTGACTCGAGTATAAACCGAGGTAAGATTTTCAGGCTTTTTTTAAAGTCTGAAAACCTCGGTGTATACTCGAGTATACACGGTAAAGAAGAGATTGGTCTTAAATAATTTTTATAATTAAAATACTAGGGAACGCATTATGAATGTTTCAAGTGTAAAGATGTTCTTGCTGTTCACCCCACCACCACAAAGGAGAGTGAAACTGGTAGGCAGGGGAGGAGATATCAGCCACGTCACAATCTTCTTTTTGCTCACTAATAGGCTTACCCAACAGAACATTAGGTAAAGTACTCTCCCCTATCTTCATGCAAAAAAGTTTAGTGGTAAAAAACTTGTTTGGGCACTAACAGTCCTTTAAAGGACAATTTAAGTCTAACAGTAATTAAATCAAGTTAAAGAAATCTGAATTAAAATCCTTCTCAAATCCTGGTTTTAAAAATTGGTCTCCACCCATAAACCCTTAGGGACACATTCTTTAAAGTATTAGAAACATATAGTCAGGAAAGCTATTAGGCAACATGACTTCCTAAAGCTTAATCTACTATACACAAAGAAAGTTCACGGCCCAGATAGCTCAACCGTACATACGAGTTCATTGTTTGTATACTAGTCAAAAAGTATTGCTAAAGCAGGCAAAAGTAATGTTGAAACACAGTTGTGTGGGAATAGGGGTTGCAATGCGACCGGCTTTTGTTTCTGGGGGACCTGCCAAACATGGGAAGTTTTCCACTGCCTGTCACTATCTATCCTGCTTTAAACTGCTGAAGCAAAAGCAGCTCAAACCTCTTGCATTCTTGTTTCTCTTTATTATATCATGCTTATGAGCACAGGAAAGACATACAATGTTGCTATTACCAGAGATCCGGGAGAGGAGAATGCAAGTGCTTTGAAGAGTGAGAATTTTTTTCATGTTAAAAAATTACCTGCAATATCTGACCTATTTGTCCAACTGTCCTATGGGAATTTTCCACCTCTAAGGCATTATCTTCCTTCAAATGTATGGTGTAAATTAGCAAGCATGGAGTTGGACCAATATGGTGTTTTGAATTTGAGAACATGATAATAATAGGGCTAAAGGAAAGGTTGAGTTGGACTAATAAGTGGTGTGAATGTGAGCATGTGATTGAGTTGGACCAATAGGAAGGAGACTTGTATAGCATAGCTTTTACATATTAAGATTATTGACATATACAGCACTGAAAATACATTATTTTGATTTAAATACTGTTTAATAAAGCTAATTTTGTAAATTGTATAGAGCAGTAATTAAGTCTGTGTGAAAAGGAGTTCTGATTTCACACCACTTAAAGTGGTCATACACCGTGCCGATTTACATAAATCCCATTGGATCCAACAGGATTTACCTGACAAAGGACTGACCATGATGCAAAATACCGCTTTACGCATCGGGTCCTATCATCAGCACATGATACAATTTTCCAAGTATTGGTGGATGGCCAACCGACTCCCATACAGCAATATCGAAAGCTGGTCAATCATTGTATGTTGGTTACCAATGGATTTTGCGACATATTTGATGGTATTGACATAATAAAATAATACATGACATCATACAAATACATGGTCGACTGTTAACCTTAAAAACACCACTGTAGTTTCCGAGAGAAAAATCCCCAGAAAATAATTATCCATTTATAGGAGTAGGAATGTGGTAGTACCAAACTAATGAACAATGAGGTGGTAGTTTTTAAAAAAAATTTAAAACTTAAATTTAATTAGTTTAATTCTAAAATATCTATTCTAAAGGTTAAAAAAAATTGTAAACAAGAAAATCTAGCTACATTTTTTAGCACAGTTGAAACAAAATCAAAGCATACAAACATATGTAGCTTGCATAAATGTAAAAATTACCTTTAAATTTACAGCTCTGGACCTAGAATAGAATAGTTAATGTTAGAAAATAAAAATGCACATTGTATATGTTACCGAAATGAAAAAGGACAAAGGATTTAGTGGTAATTGTTAAAGCCATAGCACTTGCCATATGCTCGGTACATATTCGTTATTGCATCTTACCCTCTTCGTATTTCCACCCATATTCACTTCTTAATTTACCCAAACACTTTTCTTATGCATCCTCAGCTGAGTACACACGGCAGTTTTTTCTTCCGTGTATCGGTTTGATTGGGACGGAAAATCTGTGGTGCTTTCGGCCGCCACTGTAACCAATGTCGGTCGCTCATTCGACAACGGGTATTCGGACGTGTCGGGCAATCACGGCGTTTCCTTATGGGACCGCACAATCGGTCGCACAAACTGTTTGTTGCAGTCACTGTTGCCGAGACCGACAGACATCTGTCCCGCGCGAGCAATCACTCATAGCGAATCTTGGTTGGAAAAATCGTCCCCTCTGTGTATCCAGCCTTACTTAAAGTGTCATTACGCCTTAAAGGGTGACTTGGGCTCACATTGAATACTTGCACCCCTAAATTCCTAATCCCACTGTCATTTCTCCTTCCAGCATCCCTCCCATATGTGCTGGCTGTCCCAGGAGCATGTTTGTCTGGTAAGAAGTGAGAAAAGGGGAAAAACTAGAAAGGAAAGAATATGGGAATGGTGGACAAATAGAGCATGTATTTCTCCAAATGAAAAGGGGTAAATGAACAAGAGCTGAAACTATTTGTGTGACTAAATTTGTTATTTGCAATACTTCTCTTTTCCTGATATTTATATTGCCTGTCAAAGACCCCAAACAATATACCAAATATTAAACAAAAATATTGGGATTGTGACATCACTTTGTTACTTTTTCATGCTATCAAATTGCTGGTCTTCAGCAGACTTTTTTTGGATTTTATAACGTGGCACGTGTCATTACATTTCTTAAATTTTAATACATATATTCTATATTTTGTGCAGTGTTATATCATATAATTTATTAAACATGAAACATAGTAAAATTAAAGATAATGTTTATTTTTTTTAGTTTATTTTTTTCCTGTAAACCATAGCAACCTTTCCATGAACCATTCACACAATAAAAAAAATATGCATGCATGTATAGTACAGGATCGTGGATGTAGTCAGAGCCTGTCAGAGGATCAGCGAAGCAGCGCAATCACAATAAGTTTCTCAATCTGGCTCTCAGCTCCTGTTTATTAATAGAAGAACGGAGAAAGACCTTTATCTCCTTTACCACCTCCCATTATTCAACTATGTTGAAAAGGGTATCTTCCTTTTTTTCAGTAGAGATAAATTAATTTGTTTAAATTGCAGAAGCAGATTTCCATACATTGCCCCATAGTGTTTAAAGGACAACTATACTCACCTCACCCTCGCTCCTCTTCCTCCATAGCTGCATAGTACCCAGGGTGAGGACCTAAAATCGCTAAGTCCTCACCCTGGGTACTTTCCCTAATCCTGCACTACTTACCGCAAATCTGCTTCGCCGATCGCTCCATTCCTCTGCTCTTCCTGCTTCAGTGACAGATCGCGAGGCAGCCATAGGAAGATACGCTCTGCAAGGAGGCGTGTCTTCCAATTGGCTCGCCTCGCGACTGTCACTGACAGTAGAAGAGAGGTGGAACAGTGTGGATCGGCGAAGCAGATTTGCGGTAAGTAGTGCAGGAGTTAGGGAAAGTACCCAGGGTTAGGACTTAGCGATTTTAGTTCCTCACCCTGGGTACTATCCTGCAGTGATCGGGGAAAAGGTGAGTATAATTGTCCTTTAATTCATTCTTTAAAACATTTACAAACGTAATAGAACTCACTCTTTATGTTCTTTCAAGTTATATTTCCAAAAATCTGGTGGGGGAAAAAAAAAATATTATACATTATATAAAATAATCAAGCATATAAGACAATTCAATAGCCCTAATAAACCACCATAAACTTTAGCCTTAATATAAAAGAAAATGAATTTGCCTCATCTTAATCTTTAAATCAATACATGTAAGTAGCCCTTCTTCTGAGGTGTGGTGTGTTGCTGTATGTCTTCATTACAGTTATTATTTGAAGTAACTAGGCCCACAGCAAAACTAAGATGGGGCCCCTTATCCAGGTTCATATAGTGGTTTTTTGGGATGATGCTATATCTGACATGGGAAAGGCATGTGGTTGCAGGGTCTGCTCCCCTGGTAGTTACACCCCTGGTTATAATAATAATGTATTATTTGGTATGTTTAGGCTCATTGCCCGCCCTTGTTTCCAGGGACACTAAACTGAAAAAAAATGACTTGCCTTTATACTTTTCTATATTTTAGTGCTGTCAGGAACTTGATCCTTTGCTCTCAGTGCTCCGTCACTAGATCTCCTCATGCCCTTTTCAGCTCACTCCTAGTTAGTATGCACTTCTCTCTATGTATCCACCCTCTCCCAAACTGAGGCACAGAAAGAGTGTGGAGCATGTGCAGTGAAGATGATCTGTGCCCCACTACAGCCAATAGCATTCACCCAGTGATTTTTGTATTCTAGTGAAAGTGAACCGCTTTGCAATAGAAGGTAAGCAGCTCTGGGACTGAAATCACTGCTTGAAGATTTTTCTTTAGCTGTGGGTTTGAAGGTGTGTGTGTAGAAGAGGAAGACTTTGTAATTGGTTTCTTTAGGTACAGAGCTACATTAGGACTTCAGTACACAGACAGCACACAGCAGCTAACTGCAGGGTTTGGTTTATCTGCACAAAAAAGCCCAGAGTAGCACATAATTCTTATTACTTTTCCTGATCTTAATGCTGAATCAATAACCATGCAGTGACAAGAAATAAGCTTTACTTTTATAGAATGGAGAGTTTCTCTAGGTATGTGTCAGGGGGAGGGTTGAGTGATTGACAGTCTTTACCGACTATTTGTGCTCCACCCTCTTAAAAAGTAAAACTCCCAGAGCTATAACAAAGATCGAGTCAAAAGAGAAAAAAAAAAATCAGATTTAGATTGGTGGTATTGTTCCTAATTACTGTGTGATTAGTTCAAAAAGTTCAAGAATGTGCAGTATCATTTCTCCATAAACATATGTGCCATAACATCCAGAGTTCCTCATTTTGGTCTCATCTGACCAGACTATATACTCAGAATATTTCATTTGTTTATGCAATGTTGCACAGTAAACAGCTAAAACATGGTTTTCTTTAGCAGCAGAGTATTGCGCATGAGTGCATATGTTGGTTGAGTGCATTACTTATTGTTTTCTTTAAACAACTGTATGTTCCAGGGTCTTTCTGAAACTCCCTGCGAGAGGGCATTGGCTCTTTGGTACTCTGAAAACAGAACCTGGTTGTAAACGGTTAATGGTGAAATTATCTTCTTTCCACTTTGGCTCTTTAGCTCCAATGGTACTCACTGGATCATTCAAAAGCTTAGAAATAGTTCTGTAACCATTGTCATCAATATATTTTGCAAAACTTCTTGACAGCTCTTAACTTGTACCCATCATGAGATTTTGTTGTGTGATACACTGGTAACAAAAAACATTTTAAAGGCCAACATTAAACAGGATCGCTTTCTAAGTACGGAAAGATTTCAAATGATTTCTTGGCTTCAGGCCTTTTTGCACCCATTTTTTCATGTGTTTAACACTTATTTTCACAGCAAACTACAGCTGTAAAGTCATGAAAACCCAAATGTGTAGATGCGACTTTAAGACTGTTATTGAGGCAGTACGCAAAAAGGAGTGCATGCAACCACCTCAAGCATGTAATGGCCCGATTGTGCATCTTTTCAACAGCAAACAACTAGCGTTAGTAAAATAATTTACTGGAGCTGCATTGATCTGCCACATCTATTTATAAGGGGGAAAGATAGGAGTAACTTCTTTCTGTACATGCATTACAGTACAGATGTTCATTTTTTATCTATTTGTGAGTAAAAATAAAGTTAGGATATAGATACCAAAGCAACTATACACAATTTCCTCCTGCCCCTTAAAAACGATGTTAAATTGAATCAGCCGTTATACATACCTTAACTTTCCCATGCCTATCCAGTCTCATGCTTAGGAAGAAACAGCTTGTCGCTTCATCCCTTCCTCAAATACAACTTAGTACTCTAACAGAAACCATTTATACCAGAAACACTGCTGCGGTCTACAGGCCAAGCTCATTCAAGATGGACTCAAAAAAGAATGACGCGAAACTGTTCTGCAGTCTTGTTAAACTTAAAGGGCATGTCCACCCCCAAAACTAAAATTTAACCCACTACTGGCCCCACAGTATAGTTAAAAAAAATCCTTACCTTACATTCCTGCTCCTTATGGTTCCCTGTAGTCCATGTCCAAGTCCAGGAAACTGAAGAGTACTGGCTGTCTTCCTGTCCAAACATCTCTGCCTCCTGTGTTGCCTCTGGGAGGGATGTGACGTGTGCAAAGGAGCCCTTCCCCCCTCCCGATCCTCTCTTGCCTCTTTTCCCCTAGCGTAAAATCCTTAACCTGTATTGTAAGGCTACCCTCCCACCCCAACCACTAAGTTTAAAATACTGTTGTATTCAATTAGATCAACTGGACTTGAAATGTAGTTCTTGAAGACGTTTCGCTAGTCATCCGACTGGCTTTCTCAATTCAGAATGACTTGTACAAGAATCTGTGGCAAATATGTACCCTGGAAAATCCCAATTAGCATATCACAGCCAGGTGTTAGGTGTGATTAGATAGTGGCTAAGAGGTGTTATAGAACGCCCAGAGTAAGGTGTTAAAACAGCATTGTACATGGCAGACAGTTGGTGTCAAACCCCCCCACCTCTATTTTGGCTTTTTTTCTTTATTTTCATCAATAAATGGCCTCCTTACACACTCCTTGAACCAGTCACGTTCCTTCGCCAACTGTCTGCCATGTACAATGCTGTTTTAAACACCTTACTCTGGGCGTTCCTATAACACCTCTTAGCCACTATCTAATCACACCCTTAACACCTGGCTGTGATATGCTAATTGGGATTTTCCGGGTACATATTTGCCACAGATTCTTTTACAAGTCATTCTGAATTGAGAAAGCCAGTCGGATGACTAGCGAAACGTCTTCAAGAACTACATTTCAAGTCCAGTTGATCTAATTGAATACAACAGATATACCATGACCTGGATGAATGAGAACCTTCACAAGCACTAAGTTTAAAAGTTTAAAATTCGTTTCCAAACAGTACTTACAGCTCCTGGTTCTAGTGTCTATCCACTGCTGGCAGCCATGGCTGTGATTGGCTGCCTTTCAGCCAATCACAGCTGCCAGCGCAACACTGGAACCAGGAGCTGTAAGTACTGTTTGGGATCGATTTTCTAACTTTTGACATAGCGTTTGGGGGTAGGAGGGTATGCCCTATAATTGAAAAAAAGGTTATTATGAAGGGGAGATGCCCTTTAAAATTTTTTAATTATTTCTGAAATAAAAAAAAAACAATGTCTATCCAGAGCTGTTAAAATCCCATTGGTTATAGTAACCTGTCACTTATAGATATATCTGTTGTATTCAATTAGATCAACTGGACATGAAATGTAGTTCTTGAAGACGTTTCGCTAGTCTTCCGACTGGCTTTCTCAATTCAGAATGACTTGTACAAGAATCTTGGCAATTATGTACCCTGGAAAATCCCAATTAGCATATCACAGCCGGTGTTAAGGGTGTGATTAGATAGGGCTAAGAGGTGTTTAGGAACGCCCAGAGTAAGGTGTTAAAACAGCATTGTCAATGGCAGACCGTTGGTGTCGACCCCCTACCTCTATTTAGGCTTGGTTTCTTTATTTTCACATAAATGGCCTCCTTAACACCTCTCTTGAACCAGTCACGTTCCTTCGCCAGTATGTTAACATTACAATCTTCAAGGTATGTCCTTTATCCTTAAGATGCAGATACACGGCTGAGTCCTGACCCGAGGAATTGGCTCTTCTGTGCTGGGCCATACGTTGATGCAGTTGCTGTTTGGTCTCCCCCACATACAAATCAGAGCATTCTTCACTGCACTGCACTGCTATATGTGTCGCTTTTCTTGTGTTTAGGTATTGGGTCTTTCGGATTGTCCAATTGCTGCCTCAGTGTGTTGTTCGGTTTAAAGCAGACAGGGATACGATGTTTTTTGAAATTCTTCTAATTTTCTCGGAGACCCCTGCTACTATGGGATGACCATGTTTTTCTCCTGTCTTGCTTTTCCCCTTCACTGTTGGTATTCGTGTTCTTTCTTTCCTTCTACTTCTTTGACAAAGGCCCAGTCTGGATATCCACAAGTTTTAAGGGCTCCTCTGAGATGTTTCATTTCTTTAGCCTTCGCCTCTGTGCTAGTGGGGATGTTCTCGGCTCTGTGTTGCAGGGTTCTGATGACACCTAGCTTGTGATCTAAAGGGTGGTGGGGATCAAACATCAAATACTGATCTGTGTGTTTGGTTTTCTGTAAACCTCTACTTCCAGTTTACCATTTTCCTTAACTTCTACCAAGCAGTCCAAGAAAGCCAGTTTGTTGTTTAGTACCTCTTCCCTTACTCTGGGCGTTCCTATAACACCTTTTAGCCACTATCTAATCACACCCTTAACACCTGGCTGTGATATGCTAATTGGGATTTTCCAGGGTACATAATTGCCACAGATTCTTGTACAAGTCATTCTGAATTGAGAAAGCCAGTCGGATGACTAGCGAAACGTCTTCAAGAACTACATTTCATGTCCAGTTGATCTAATTGAAAAAGCCAGTCGGATGACTAGCGAAACGTCTTCAAGAACTACATTTCATGTCCAGTTGATCTAATTGAATACAACAGATATATCTATAAGTGACAGTTTACTATAACCAATGGGATTTTTAACAGCTCTGGATAGACATTGTTTTTTTTTATTTCAGAAAATAATTAAAAAATTTTAAAGGGCATCTCCACCCTTCATAATAACCTTTTTTTCATATTATAGGGCATACCCTCCTACCCCCAAACGCTATGTCAAAAGTTAGAAAATCGATCCCAAACAGTACTTACAGCTCCTGGTTCCAGTGTTGCGCTGGCAGCTGTGATTGGCTGAAAGGCAGCCAATCACAGCCATGGCTGCCAGCAGTGGATTAGACACTAGAACCAGGAGCTGTAAGTACTGTTTGGAACCGAATTTTAAACTTTTAAACTTAGTGCTTGTGAAGGTTCTCATTCATCCAGGTCATGGTATATCTGTTGTAAGTTTATACATTAGTCGCCTATGTGGCACAGTATCAAAATCCAAGTATACCACATCCACTGCTGGCCTGAATCTAAATTCTTACTCGCTTCTTCATAAAAAACCAATAAATTTGTCTGGCATGATCTATTTCTCATAAATCCATGCTGACTACTACTAATATGATGAGCCTGGAGACAGCGGTATGCCAGAAAAGCATTTCTTTGTGCTTTCTTTGGTTTGAATTAATTATATCTGATGATGGTTGTCACAAGTGACAGTTCACAAACTTGTGATCTGGCCAATCATTTGGTAATTTGCCGTCTCCACACCATGCTTAAGACCTTGGTGATACCGCACAATCACTCTTTTCTTGCTATGCACACCCTGTCTGGCAGCTAAATAGTTAATACTATACCACTCACTCCAGCAACCAAAGGGTTAATCAGCTTCACCATTTATACTTAATTAGCATTCCAACAAACAAAGAATTCAAACAGAGTTAAAGCCTCATACACACGAGCAATCGCAGGTGCTGACCCTATATAAATCTAAGGCACAAAAGGCTGCAGCTGTAGTGGAGCAACTTCAGAGGTTTGCGAGAGGGATGGGAGATGAGGACCACATGGGAGAGCAGGAGGCCTCAAAACTCACCGGCACCCGCAGCTTCAACACACTATACCCACAAACAACCAGATCCCAAAGATCTGAGAGGGGATCGGGAGAAGAGGATCATACAACAGAAAACACACAGCCGGCTCTAGACCCACAGACCCCAGTGAATACAAACTGGTGTGTACGGTGCACCAGGGAAGTGAGAGACAGGACAGGGTGAGAGAAAATGCACAGGGGAGAAAGTCCAGGCCTCAATGACAAACAGGCAGTTGAATCACTATCCCCCTTAAAATGTCCACACTTCATGTGCCGTGCAGCCCAGACCACAACCCCGGACTATGTCCCAAAGCCAGGGACTAATACAGATAAAATAAAACTTAAGTTATTGCTGTCTCTAAAAGTGTGGTTCTACAAGATATTGTAAAAGTTAGGATTGAAAGAAGGGCATGCTTTCCTTTTGTCGATGTGTACCTATGAATGTGTGCAGAAGTACAAAACCAGCATTGTCAAGCTGTAGATTTATTAAATTGTTATGCATGTTAATATTATAGTTGAAGTTGTGTGATATTGTGTTTTACAGTACCAGAAGTATAAAATTTTGCCTTTATATGGAAAAAAAAACAAAATATTTATGAGCGGAATTGATTGTGAAAGAGCATGCAAAAGAAATTGAGATAAAGGAAAGTTCAACTAAAATGAGGGTAAGTGTTTTACTGCAGTAATCTTTTTTTTTTTTTTTTTTTATGTCAAATCAGTGTTGTAACAAAGGACTTAAATATACTTTCTGGTACTAGTGACTAGAGATGGACAGAACTCGAGTTTGAACGAACCGGACTTCTAGAACTATCCCGGACCCAGATTTTCGGTTTTTTTTTCCGGACTTCGATAATTATCGAATGTTCGAACGTTTGAATGCTCGAATATGCGAGTAAATGTCTATTATACTATACACGAGTAAATATCGAATATCGAACGTGAGTAAAATTTATCATAACTATGCATGAGTACAATTGAATTTTCAAATCCGCGAGTCGTTCATGGGATAATTATCGAATGTTCGAATGCGAGAGCTCGAAAGTAGCGTGCGTGAGAGTAAAATTGAGTTTTCGAAAGTCCTGGATATTCAAACGTGTTCCACAGACCATTTCTCAGGTCCCACAGCCATTTTCATTAAGTTACCTTTAATATTTTAGCTGTGTTTCATTCAAACTTTTCAAAATATTTGACTCCCATTGACTTGACTAATGGGTCCGTTTTCGAACTTTCCATATAGTTCGAAAGTTCAAAAATGAATTAAACATCGGAAGTTCGGCCATCTCACTCATGACACAGTATTTTCTGTCTGCCAAAAAAGTTGTCTAACAGCAGGATATTGTATTGTATTAATTTAATAAATAACGTTTTATATATTTCAGTACTTTACTATTAGTCATCCATTCACATAAGGCAGTTCCCTAAAGATCTTACAATATATGTCCTATATCACATACACACATATTAGTCTTGAGCTCCGTTGATCACCAAGTTCTTATACTCTTTGTAATATTAGCTATGGGTGTAGATACATTAATGTGAGAATTCAAAATAAAATTGAATTGTTGAAATGATAAAGAAAAATTTAATTCATTTGTTTCCAACCCTCTTCTGTTACATTGAGAGATGTTGTAAGCCATTTTTGGCTGAAAAAAAACACAACAATATATTAATTTCACTTTTTCCACATCTTTTATTGTCTTGCTTTCTAGATTTCAATGAACCATACTTCTTATGGCGTCATTAAAGATGGTATGTAAAAGTTTTTTAATCTACACCACGGAAAGGGTTTGAAATTAACCCGAAAACCATCACTGTTCTAACAAATATTTATTTTGTTCTAAATATACAGGGAGATTCAATAAAAGTTCTTATCGTTAAAAATGGGGCAAATTTTGCCCCAAACAATCAGATATTGTTTAACATTTGAGAGCAAACATGTGATTGGTTGGAGTAAACTTAGCACCATTTTAACGATAAGAACTTTTGTTGAATCTCCCTGATAGTGATTATTTCAAACCAGTTGTAAAGTGTGGAAAAATTAAAACATGATTTGCAAATCATTTAAACCAGAAAATGGTTAAATGATAATGTATCAATATTAAAATTGGGAAATATTATTGATTTTTTGGAATATGTGCTCAGTTTAAATTGATGATAGAGGACATTTGAAAAACCTGGAAAAGGGACATATTTACCAATTCTTTTAACTCTTTCAATGCAATCAGAATTCCCTTTTTACTTGATTCTGTGCAAGAATAATTAATGTACTCATTTGTATATAAGTCTTTATTAGAAAAAGTTAAACCAACGCTTCACATGTAATATAGGGTTATTGTGGGTTTTTCCGGAGCCTGCGTTGTTTTGTATTGATACACAGACAGCAATGTAAATGCCAAACGGTTGTTTTGCGTTAATTAGTAGTGTGAAAACGAATGTTGTTTAAGTGATGGAGTTACCGCTGCGCTCCTTTTTAGAAATGTAGCCAAAATGTTGAAGTCCAGAAACAAATAAATATGGCGAAAGCCACTATCCACCAAAATAAACAATATACCAGGCTGAAACTTATATATATCCTTATGCTTGTGAAGGTTCTCATTCATCCAGGTCATGGTATATCTGTTGTATCAATTAGATCAACTGGACTTGAAATGTAGTTCTTGAAGACGTTTCGCTAGTCATCCGACTGGCTTTCTCAATTCAGAATGACTTGTACAAGAATCTGTGGCAATTAGTACCCTGGAAAATCCCAATTAGCATATCACAGCCAGGTGTTAAGGGTGTGATTAGATAGTGGCTAAGAGGTGTTATAGGAACGCCCAGAGTAAGGTGTTAAAACAGCATTGTAATGGCAGACAGTTGGTGTCGAACCCCCACCTCTATTTAGGCTTGGTTTCTTATTTTCACATAAATGGCCCTCTTAACACCTCTCTTGAACCAGTCACGTTCCTTCGCCAGTATGTTAACATTACAATCTTCAAAGGTATGTCCTTTATCCTTAAGATGCAGATACACGGCTGAGTCCTGACCCGAGAGTCCTGACCCAAGAGCCAATTCCTCGGGTGGGGGGGTTCGACACCAACTGTCTGTCATGTACAATGCTGTTTTAACACCTTACTCTGGGCGTTCCTATACACCTCTTAGCCACTATCTAATCACACCCTTAACACCTGGCTGTGATATGCTAATTGGGATTTTCCAGGGTACATAATTGCCACAGATTCTTGTACAAGTCATTCTGAATTGAGAAAGCCAGTCGGATGACTAGCGAAACGTCTTCAAGAACTACATTTCAAGTCCAGTTGATCTAATTGAATACAACAGATATATCTATCCTATAGGCTCTTATACACCAGCACACTCATGTTATCCTTTAATATTTTATCATAACTAGGTATCTATGCAATATGTAAATAATGAAGGTAATGTTATAAACCAGGTGTATATAGCAACAATGCGTGAACACGGAATGTAAGTATTACATTTTGGGTAAAATTTTAAAATGTGGAAATATCTAGATAGTTTTTTCTTCTTTTTTGAGTAAATGTATTTTTATGCACCAAAATGTTATTGCTAACATTTTAATATAAAAACTGTAGTGGCAAAGTCACTATGCAAATATGAAAGAACAACTTCTGAATAAACCATTATGCCACATTTTATGATGTGCACAGATGTGGCCAGAATTGTCTCCAAATTAGGGCACATAGAAATTCACTATTTAGCCGATTTTGAAAAAGATTATGGAAAAATTTGTAAAATCCATATGACAACTCCTATATAAATATTAATTCCTGATTGTCCTGAATAATAAGTGAGCTTACTTGCACTGGCTACTCAGTAAATCGCACTAAAAAAAGCCCAAGAGCCATTAAAAAATCTAGCCACCTGTTTATGGAGAACTTTCCAGGTTTTCAAATTAAACAACCAATCTTTCCATTAAAATCCTCCCACTAACAAAATTAGAAAATACACATCTTGATCTACTTAACACTATACAACACACAACAGTGCCATTCCTTCTCATACATGCAAAAAATTTGAAGGCATGATCACTAATAATATGTCTGCATTTTCCTTATGTTTTGATCCATCGGCAAATGCTATATAAACTTGTCTATAAGTGACAGATGCTTGTGAAGGTTCTCATTCATCCAGGTCATGGTATATCTGTTGTATTCAATTAGATCAACTGGACATGAAATGTAGTTCTTGAAGACGTTTCGCTAGTATCCGAATGGCTTTCTCAATTCAGAATGACTTGTACAAGAATTGTGGCAATTATGTACCCTGGAAAATCCCAATTAGCATATCACAGCCAGGTGTTAAGGGTGTGATTAGATAGTGGCTAAAAGGTGTTATAGGAACGCCCAGAGTAAGGAAGAGGGTACTAAACAACAAACTGGCTTTCTTGGACTGCTTGGTAGAAGTTAAGGAAAATGGTAAACTGGAAGTAGAGGTTTACAGAAAACCACACACACAGATCAGTATTTGATGTTTGACTCCCACCACCCTTAGATCACAAGCTAGGTGTATCAGAAACAAGCACAGAGCGAGAACATCCCCACTAGCACAGAGGCGAAGGCTAAAGAAATGAAACATCTCAGAGGAGCCCTTAAAACTTGTGATATCCAGACTGGGCCTTTGTCAAAAGAAGTAGAAGGAAAAGAAAAGAACACGAATACCAACAGTGAAGGGGAAAAGCAAGACAGGAGAAAGAACATGGTCATCCCATATGTAGCAGGGGTCTCCGAGAAATTAAGAAGAATTTTCAAAAAACATCGTATCCCTGTCTGCTTTAAACCGAACAACACACTGAGGCAGCAATTGGTACATCCGAAAGACCCAATACCTAAACACAAGAAAAGCGACATCATATATGCAGTGCAGTGCAGTGAAGAATGCTCTGATTTGTATTGGGGGAGACCAAACAGCAACTGCATCAAGTATGGCCCAGCACAGAAGAGCCAATTCCTCGGGTCAGGACTCAGCCGTGTATCTGCATCTTAAGGATAAAGGACATACCTTGAAGATTGTAATGTTAACATACTGGCGAAGGAACGTGACTGGTTCAAGAGAGGTGTTAAGGAGGCCATTTATGTGAAAATAAGAAACGCAAGCCTAAATAGAGGTAGGGGGGTTCGACACAACGGTCTGCCATGTACAATGCTGTTTTAACACCTTACTTGGGCGTTCTATAACACCTCTTAGCCACTATCTAATCACACCCTTAACACCTGGCTGTGATATGCTAATTGGGATTTTCCAGGGTACATAATTGCCACAGATTCTTGTACAAGTCATTCTGAATTGAGAAAGCCAGTCGGATGACTAGCGAAACGTCTTCAAGAACTACATTTCATGTCCAGTTGATCTAATTGAATACAACAGATATATCTATAAGTGACAGTTTACATAAACCAATGGGATTTTTAACAGCTCTGGATAGACATTGTTTTTTTTATTTCAGAAAATAATTAAAAAATTTTAAAGGGCATCTCCACCTTCATATAACCTTTTTTTCATATTATAGGGCATACCCTCCTACCCCCAAACGCTATGTCAAAAGTTAGAAAATCGATCCCAAACAGTACTTACAGCTCCTGGTTCCAGTGTTGCGCTGGCAGCTGTGATTGGCTGAAAGGCAGCCAATCACAGCCATGGCTGCCAGCAGTGGATTAGACACTAGAACCAGGAGCTGTAAGTACTGTTTGGAACCGAATTTTAAACTTTTAAACTTAGTGCTTGTGAAGGTTCTCATTCATCCAGGTCATGGTATATCTGTTGTATTCAATTAGATCAACTGGACTTGAAATGTAGTTCTTGAAGACGTTTCGCTAGTCATCCGACTGGCTTTCTCAATTCAGAATGACTTGTACAAGAATCTGTGGCAAATATGTACCCTGGAAAATCCCAATTAGCATATCACAGCCAGGTGTTAAGGGTGTGATTAGATAGTGGCTAAGAGGTGTTATAGGAACGCCCAGAGTAAGGTGTTAAAACAGCATTGTACATGGCAGACAGTTGGCGAAGGAACGTGACTGGTTCAAGAGAGGTGTTAAGGAGGCCATTTATGTGAAAATAAAGAAACCAAGCCAAAATAGAGGTGGGGGGGTTTGACACCAACTGTCTGCCATGTACAAGCTGTTTAACACCTTCTCTGGGCGTTCCTATAACACCTCTAGCCACTATCTATCACACCCTTAACACCTGGCTGTGATATGCTATTGGGATTTTCCAGGGTACATATTTGCCACAGATTCTTGTACAAGTCATTCTGAATTGAGAAGCCAGTCGGGTAGCTAGCGAAACTTTCAAGAACTACATTTCAAGTCCAGTTGATCTAATTGAATACAACAGATATTTTAAACTTAGTGGTTGGGGGTGGGAGGGTATGCCTTACAATACAGGTTAAGGATTTTACGCTAGGGGAAAAGAGGCAAGAGGGATCGGGAGGGGGGAAGGGCTCCTTTGCACACGTCACTATCCCTCCCAGAGGCAACACAGGAGGCAGAGATGTTTGGACAGGAAGACAGCCAGTACTCTTCAGTTTCCTGGACTTTGGACATGGACTACAGGGGAACCATAAGGAGCAGGAATGTAAGGTAAGGATTTTTTTTAACTATACTGTGGGGCCAGTAGTGGGTTAAATTTTAGTTTTGGGGGTGGACATGCCCTTTAAGTTTAACAAGACTGCAGAACAGTTTCGCGTCATTCTTTTTTGAGTCCATCTTGAATGAGCTTTGGCCTGTAGACAGCAGCAGTGTTTCTGGTTATAAATGGTTTCTTGTTAGAGTACTAAGTTGTATTTGAGGAAGGGATGAAGCGACAAGCTGTTTCTTCCTAAGCATGAGACTGGATAGGCATGGGAAAGTTAAGGTATGTATAACGGCTGATTCAATTTAACATCGTTTTTAAGGGGCAGGAGGAAATGTGTGTATAGTTGTCCTTTGGTATCTATATCCTTAACTTTATTTTTACTCACAAATAGATAAAATACAATGACTCTGTACATGCATGTACAGAAAGAAGTTACTCCTATCTTTCCCCCTTTATAAATAGATGTGCAGACTCAATGCAGCTCCAGTAAATTATTTTACTTAAACGCTAGTTGTTTGCTGTTGAAAAGATGCACAATCGGGCCATTACATTGCTTGAGGTGGTTGCATGCACTCCTTTTTGCGTACTGCCTCAATAACAGTCTTAAAGTCGCATCTACACATTTGGGTTTTCATGACTTTACAGCTGTAGTTTGCTGAAAAATAAGTGTTAAACACATGAAAAAATGAGGTGCAAAAAGGCCTGAAAGCCAAGAAATCATTTGAAATCTTTCCGTACTTAGAAAGCGATCCTGTTTAATTGTTGGCCTTTAAAAATGTTTTTTGTTACCAGTGTATCACACAACAAAAATCTCATGATGGGTACAAGTTAAGAGCTGTCAAGAAGTTTTTGCAAAATATATTGATGACAATGGTTACAGAACTATTTCTAAGCTTTTGAATGATCCAGTGAGTACCATTGGAGCTAAAGAGCCAAAGTGGAAAGAAGATAATTTCACCATTAACCGTTTACAACCAGGTTCTGTTTTCAGAGTTACCAAAGAGCCAATGCCCTCTCGCAGGGAGTTTCAGAAAGACCCTGGAACATACAGTTGTTTTAAAGAAAACAATAAGTAATGCACTCAACCAACATATGCACTCATGCGCAATACTCTGCTGCTAAAGAAAACCATGTTTTAGCTTGTTTACTGTGCAACATTTGCATAAACAAATGAAATATTCTGAGTATATAGTCTGGTCAGATGAGACCAAAATGAGGAACTCTGGATGTTATGGCACATATGTTTATGGAGAAATGATACTGCACATTCTTGAACTTTTTTGAACTAATCACACAGTAATTAGGAACAATTACCACCAATCTTAAATCTGATTTTTTTTTCTTCTTTTCTGACCTTCAGATCCCTTGTTATTTAGCTCTGGGAGTTTTACTTTTTTAAGAGGGTGGAGCACAAATAGTCGGTAAAGAACTGTCAATCACTCAACCCCTCCCCCTGACACACTACCTAGAGAAACTCTCCATTCTATAAAAGTAAAGCTTATTTCTCTGTCACTGCATGGCTTATTGATTCAGCATTAAGATCAGGAAAAGTAATAAGAATTATGTGCTACTCTGGGCTCTTTTTGTGCAGATAAACCAAACCCTGCAGTTAGCTGCTGTGTGCTGTCTGTGTTACTGAAGTCCTAATGTAGCTCTGTACCTAAAGAAACCAATTACAAAGTCTTCCTCTTCTACACACACACCTTCAAACTCCTACAGCTAAAAGAAAATCTTCAAGCAGTGATTTCAGCTCCCAGAGCTGCTTACCTTCCTATTGCAAAGCTGTTTCACTTTCACTAGAATACAAAAATCACTGGGTGAATGCTATTGGCTGTAGTGGGGCACAGATCATCTTCACTGCACATGCTCCACACTCTTTCTGTGCCTCAGTTTTGGGAGAGGGTGGATACATAGAGAGAAGTGCATACTAACTAGGAGTGAGCTGAAAAGGGCATGAGGAGATCTAGTGACGGAGCACTGAGAGCAAAGGATCAAGTTCCTGACAGCACTAAAAATATAGAAAAGTATAAAGGCAAGTCATTTTTTTTCAGTTTAGTGTCCCTGGAAACAAGGGCGGGCAATGAGCCTAAACATACCAAATAATACATTATTATTATAAACCAGGGGTGTAACTACCAGGGGAGCAGACCCTGCAACCACATGCCTTTCCCATGTCAGATATAGCATCATCCCAGAAAACCACTATATGAACCATGGATAAGGGGCCCCATCTTAGTTTTGCTGTGGGCCCTAGTTACTTCAAATAATAACTGTAATGAAGACATACAGCAACACACACACCTCAGAAGAAGGGCTACTTACATGTATTGATTTAAAGATTAAGATGAGGCAAATTCATTTTCTTTTTATATTTAAGGCTAAAAGTTTTATGGTGGTTATTAGGGCTATTGAATTGTCTTATATGCTTGATTATTTTATATATATGTATAATATTTTTTTTTTCCCCCACCAGATTTTTGGAAATATAACTTGAAAGAACATAAAGAGTGAGTTCTATTACGTTTTGTAAATGTTTTAAAGAATGAATTAAAGGACAATTATACTCACCTTTTCCCCGATCCACTGCAGGATAGTACCCAGGGTGAGGAACTAAAATCGCTAAGTCCTAACCCTGGGTACTTTCCCTAACTCCTGCACTACTTACCGCAAATCTGCTTCGCCGATCCACACTGTTCCACCTCTCTTCTACTGTCAGTGACAGTCGCGAGGCAGCCAATTGGAAGACACGCCTCCTTGCAGAGCGTATCTTCCTATTGGCTGCCTCGCGATCTGTCACTGAAGCAGGAAGAGCAGAGGAATGGAGCGATCGGCGAAGCAGATTTGCGGTAAGTAGTGCAGGATTTAGGGAAAGTACCCAGGGTGAGGACTTAGCGATTTTAGGTCCTCACCCTGGGTACTATGCAGCTATGGAGGAAGAGGAGCGAGGGTGAGGTGAGTATAGTTGTCCTTTAAACACTATGGGGCAATGTATGGAAATCTGCTTCTGCAATTTAACACCTTAAATTTATCTCTACTGAAAAAAAGGAAGATACCCTTTTCACATTAGTTGAATAATGGGAGGTAAAGGAGATAAAGGTCTTTTCTCCCGTTCTTCTATTAATAAACAGGAGCTGAGAGCCAGATTGAGAAACTTACTTGTGATTGCGCTGCTTCGCTGATCCTCTGACAGGCTCTGACTACATCCACGATCCCTTGTACTATACATGCATGCATATTTTTTTTTATTGTGTGAATGGTTCATGGAAAGGTTGCTATGGTTTACAGGAAAAAAATAAACTAAAAAAATAAACATTATCTTAATTTTACTATGTTTTCATGTTTAATAAATTAATATGTATATTTAAACACTGCACAAAATATAGAATATATGTATTAAAATTTAAGAAATCGTAATGACACGTGCCACGTTATAAAATCCAAAAAAAGTCTGCTGAAGACCAGCAATTTGATAGCATGAAAAAGTAACAAAGTGATGTCACAATCCCAATATTTTTGTTTTAATATTTGGTATATTGTTTGGGTTCTTTTGACAGGCAATATAAATATCAGGAAAAGCAAGTATTGCAAATAACAAATTTAGTCACACAAATAGTTTCAGCTCTTGTTTCATTTACCCCTTTTCATTTGGAGAAATACACATGCTCTATTTGTCCACCATTCCCATATTTCTTTTCCTTCCTAGTTTTTCCCCTTTTCTCACTTCTTACCAGACAAACATGCTCCTGGGACAGCCAGCACTATCTGGGAGGGATGCTGGAAGGAGAAATGACAGTGTGGATTAGGAATTTAGGGGTGCAAGTATTCAATGTGAGCCCAAGTCACCTTTAAGGCGTAATGACACTTTAAGTAAGGCTGGATACACACGAGGGGACGATTTTTCCCAACCAAGCATTCGCTATGAGTGATTGCTCGCGCGGGACAGATGTCTGTCGGTCTCGGCAACAGTGACTGCAACAAACAGTTTGTGCGACCGATTGTGCGGTCCCATAAGGAAACGGCCGTGATTGCCCGACACGTCCGAATACCCGTTTGTCCGAATGAGCGACCGACATTGGTTACAGTGGCGGCCGAAAGCACCACAGATTTTCCGTCCCAATCAACCGATACACGGAAGAAAAATCTGCCGTGTGTACTCAGCTGAGGATGCATAAGAAAAGTGTTTGGGTAAATTAAGAAGTGAATATGGTGTGGAAATACGAAGAGGGTAAGATGCAATAACGAATATGTACAGAGCATATGGCAAGTGCTATGGCTTTAACAATTACCACTAAATCCTTTGTCCTTTTTCATTTCTGTAACATACTACAATGTGCATTTTTATTTTCTAACATTAACTATTTCTATTTCTAGGTCCAGAGCTGTAAATTTAAAGGTAATTTTTACATTTATGCAAGCTACATATGCTTTGTATGCTTTGATTTTGTTTCAACTGTGCTAAAAAATGTAGCTAGATTTTCCTTGTTTACAATTTTTTTTAACCTTTAGAATAGATATTTTAGAATTAAACTAATTAAATTTAAGTTTTTAAATTTTTTTTAAAAACTACCACCTCATTGTTCATTAGTTTGGTACTACCACATTCCTACTCCTATAAATGGATAATTATTTTCTGGGGATTTTTCTCTCCGGAAACTACAGTGGTTGTTTTTAAGGTTAACAGTCGACCATGTATTTGTATGATGTCATGTATTATTTTATTATGTCAATTACCATCAAATATGTCGCAAATATCCATTGGTAACCACATACAATGACTTGACCAGCTTTCGATATGCTGTATGGGAGTCGGTTGGCCATCCACCAATACTTGGTAAAATTGTATCATGTGCTGATAGTGACCACGATGCGTAAAGCGGTATTTTGCATCATGGTCAGTCCTTTGTCAGGTAAATCCTGTTGGATCCAATGGGATTTATGTAATATCGGCACGGTGTATGACCACTTTAAGTTGTGTGAAATCAGAACTCCTTTTCACTACAGACTTAATTTACTGCTCTATACAATTTACAAAATTAGCTTTATTAAACAGTATTTTAAATCAAAATAATGTATTTTCAGTGCTGTATATTGTCAATAATCTTAATATGTAAAAGCTATGCCTATACACGTCTCCTTTCCTATTGGTCCAACTCAATCACATGCTCACATTCACACCACTTATTAGTCCAACTCAATCCTTTCCTTTTAGCCCTATTTAATCATGTTCTCAAATTCAAACCACATATTGGTCCAACTCCATGCTTGCATAATTTACACCATACATTTGAAGGAAGATAATGCCTTAGAGGTGGAAAATTCCCATAGGAAACAGTTGGACAAATAGGTCAGATATTGCAGGTAATTTTTTTAACATGAAAAAAATTCTCACTCTTCAAAGCACTTGCATTCTCCTCTCCCGGATCTCCTGGTAATAGCAACATTGTATGATCTTCTCCATGTGCTCATAAGCATGATATAATAAAGAGAAACAAGAATGCAAGAGGTTTGAGCTGCTTTTGCTTCAGCAGTTTAAAGCAGGATAGATAGTGACAGGCAGTGGAAAACTTCCCCATGTTTGGCAGGTCCCCCAGAAACACAAGCCCGGTCGCATTGCAACCCCTATTCCCACACAACTGTGTTTCAACATTACTTTTGCCTGCTTTAGCATACTTTTTGACTAGTATACAACAATGAACTCGTATGTACGGTTGAGCTATCTGGGCCTGTGAACTTTCTTTGTGTATAGTAGATTAAGCTTTAGGAAGTCATGTTGCCTAATAGCTTTCCTGACTATATGTTTCTAATACTTTAAAGAATGTGTCCCTAAGGGTTTATGGGTGGAGACCAATTTTTAAAACCAGGATTTGAGAAGGATTTTAATTCAGATTCTCTTTACTTGATTTAAATTACTGTTAGACTTAAATTGTCCTTTAAAGGACTGTTAGTGCCCAAACAAGTTTTTTACCACTAAACTTTTTTTGCATGAAGATAGGGGAGAGTACTCTTACCTAATGTTCTGTTGGGTAAGCCTATTAGTGAGCAAAAAGAAGATTGTGACGTGGCTGATATCTCCTCCCCCTGCCTACCAGTTTCACTCTCCTTTGTGGTGGTGGGGTGAACAGCAAGAACATCTTTACACTTGACAACATTCATTAATGCGTTTTCCCTATGTATTTTAATTATAAAAATTATTTTAATGACCAATCTCTTCTTTACCGTGTATACTCGAGTATACACCGAGGTTTTCAGACTTTAAAAAAAGCCTGAAAATCTTACCTCGGTTTATACTCGAGTCAACCTTTCTCCTACCTTGTCCGGCGGCTGCACGATCCGCATCCTCAGTGTGCATCCGGATGATGTCACTACTCGGCGCCTCTCACTTTGCGGCGCCGAGTAGTGACATCATCCAGATGCGCACTGAGGATGCGGAGCAGGAGCGAGAGGCCACAGGACAAGGTAGGAGAATACCACGGACACCAGGGCAATATTTACAAATAAGAGTAAAACCTTCTTTATTTGCGCATACTGTATGCACAAATAAAGGAGGGTTTACCCCTATTTGCAAGTATTTGCCACTTAAGATGTTTGAAAACTACAACTCCCAACAATAAAGCATGCTAGGAGTTGTAGTTTCCAAACATCTTAAGTGGCAAATACTAACCCCCTCGGTTTATACTCGAGTCAATATCTTTCCCCCCCTTTTTTTTAGCTAAAACTAGGTACCTCGGTTTATACTCGGGACGGTTTATACTCGAGTATATACGGTAATTCCCTGGCTCCCAAGTTATCTAATATTTTAGTAAAACACATTTTGCTGGCATTATAGTTCCACGTGGCAGATCTCTAAGGGCTAGCTATGCCAGAAAATTTCTCATTAAATTTTCACAAATTTCTTTGTAAGCATGATGCGTACAAAGTATAGCGAGTCTTTTCATGTTAAGCTCATTCAAGCTTTCTCCTTTAAATTTACCTTTTGTAAAATGTAGTTTTTAGAAATATCTGTCTTGCGTTTTGGGAACAAAAAAATAACACAAGACCGATAACATAAATTTTGCTTTTATTAATACATGCTAATCCCCTTAGGTTTTAGACATGGCGATCCAAAAACAGACTGTGTTACAATATGTGGTAAGTATTTCAAAAAATTACTAATGTATAAAATGTAAAGTAAGCAAAATCTGTTATTTGTGTGAAGGTTTTCAGACATCCTTAGTATTAAAGGATAATGGTATTCCCTCAATGCATTTTTTTTAAAGAGTAAAGGTATATGGCCCCATAACTTTCCCCCCCTGATTTTGAGCCTCTGCCTTTAATTAGCCATGCTGTTAATGTGGCGTAACAATTCTGCCTGCCTTTAACTGTCACTCAAAGCTAGCAAGAGAGAAAACACTCCTCCATGCAACCTTGACCAGCTTGAGAATGATGGCTGTATCCAAGTAACCAGATATTTCAAATTTGTCTGACTGACAGAGGAGGAGGAGAGAGGTTATAACAGACATTCCCACCAGCCACTGACAAGTGCTGTGTTAACCATGGCCCTGGTCCAGCTAGGAGGCAGGCTTTTGGCACTGATCTTTGCTGTGTGATACTTAAGGGAGGGCAGTATGGTTTTAAATGTGAGTAAGAGATTTCTGCTGCTGGAATTGTGGACATGTAATGGGGGTGATGTTATTTTTTTTGATATTGTTATTCTTTAATTAAATTGGGTCTGAAGACCCACACCTCAATTCAGGGACCGGTTTCACATACATATACAGGAAATGTCACTTCCAGACATGTGTATGTCCCTTCCAAACAAGATCAAGGAGTATATGTTTAAAGGGGAACTGTGGTCTCCAAACAAGTTAAGTCTAAATGAAAGGCCAGTTTCCTATCTTGAAAACGAGCCATCAACCACCACTCTAAGTGCTCCACAGCCCAAGATATAAAGAAATGACTGACCAGAAAGTTAATGGGTGGGAGGCTGACATGTGACATTCCTAAGGCTTCTCCTGCACAGTGCCGCCAGCGAGCACAGCCTCAGACTCCCTCATTGTGTGAGGGAGACAGGAAGTCCCTCCTACTCTCTGCTGTGTGAAGTCCTGACAGAAAAGGTAAGAGGGGTCTGAGTAACCCACGGCACCCAAGAGTGGGCAGGGCTTAGACACCCGTGAGTGGGCGGGGCCACATGGGGCTGTAAGATAATAGGCCATGGGGGGCCTGCAACTGGAGGGACCATGTGGTCCATGAGTGGGAGAGACCAGGGGGGCTGAAAAGGGGTGGAGGAGACACAGGACAGATTGACTGACAGTTTCAAAGCAGGAAGTGCAGGGGACCTGGTGATGATGCTGCCATATCACACACACAAATGTAAATATCTTCAAAACTATGCAAAATAAACAATGGAAATAAATTGCAAAAATTCCTTTAACCCTTTCACTGCCACAGATCGTATATTCACGATCTGTGCAGGAAATGCGCAAACTGCCCCAGATCATGAATATACGATCTGTGGCTTCCCATTTAAAAAAATAAATTGCCCCGAGCTAGGGGCGATCGGGGGGCAGCATTCAACTGCCCCCTCGATCCCCCCTCGGTTTTGTCCAAATCCGAGGGGGGGATCAGAAGATATCATACCTTTTCTGAAGAGCCGGCAACCTGCCGGGAGCAGGAGGAAGTCCTGCGATGAGGGAGACCCCGGTGACATCACAGGATTTCCTTCTTCACCGGAGTCTTCCCTTAGGCTTCCCCCTAGATGCCCCTGGTGGTCTAGTGGAGGTACTGCACTGTGATCTCTATTCAGATCACAGTGCAGCTTTACTATACTTTTTGTGAATGGAATTCAAAGTTCCATTCACAAATAGGATCTTTTCTAAGTCTTTGCTACTTAGCAAAGACTTAGTAAAAAATGGGGACAGAGATCAAAATTTGGTGATCACTTCTGATCACCAAATTATTGATCTTTGCCAATGAATGAATGAAAAATCACTTCCTGGAAAATGATTTCTGGGAAGTGATTTTTCCGATCAGATTTCGAATTGGAAAACGGGCCCGTATTCCAAGTTCGTTATCATTCCCTAAGATGATCTGATGATTATCTTTGGGAATGATCAAAAAAAAAGGGGGGGAAATGCACACAAAAAAATTCTTAAAGTGATACACACATGCTTTTTTTTTTTTTTTACACTAAAGCCATAAATTAGCAAAAAATTTGTCTTCTCCAAGCTTCCCAATGTCCCCTGTGATATCGGTAAAGCAGATACTTATTTGTACGATTTCAAGGGAAACTAAGCCTATTTTATAAGGAAATTTTGCAGAGGTACCAAAAAAAGACCGGATTGAATTTTTAGGATCAGTAAAGTGTGCAAATACGTGTGTGACTCTCCTTACTAACTGGTTTTCACCAAAATACCAGAAAAAGGAGGAGAGTGTGCGTGTGGGGGGGTGGGTTGTGGCGTTTTTTAATTTATTGTAACTGCACTTCTACATGCGTCCCATTTGAGCTAGTTGGTGGCCTCGTCTCTATTTGCACCCACGCAAATGGCACACTGTTTGATTCAGGACATGTGGGAGATTGCTATTTAGTGGGGTTTTTTGCTTGTCAAGTGGGTTTAGGTAGTATTTCAACCTTTGAATCATCTTATTTTATTTTACACAAAATCTTCTAAAAGCACGGGTTCTATGGTTGACAGCGTCTGGAATTCTTAATGTATGCATGAAATCATGGCACTGGTGTGTAGCTGAAGGTGTGTAAATTCCAAAAATCTATAGTTTGTGGGGGGTATTTCCAAGTTTATGGCTGTTCCCTTTGAAAAAGGGTAGGCTGTTCATATTACAGAGCACTTTGATTTTTTCTTGTAATTGCATTTGTGCATGCGTCCCATTTGAGCTAGTTGGTGGCCATGTCTCTGTGTGCATCCAAGCATATGGCATACCGTTTGATTCAGGAAATGTGGGAGATCGATATTTAGTGAGGGGTTTTATTTGTGGGGGGCATTTCCAAGTTTTGGGCCTGTTTGAAATTGCAGAGCACCTTGATTTTTTTCTTGTAATTGCACTTATGCATGCTTCCCATTTGAGTTAGTTGGTGGCCATGTCTCTCTGTGCACCCATGCATATGGCATACCATTTGATTCAGGACATTTGGGAGATTGATATTTGGTAACTTTTTTTTCATTATTTTGGGTTTTGGCAGGGTTTTTAACTTTGAAACTTGTTTCTTTATTTTTTTCACAAAATATGCTAAAAGTGCAAAATTCTACGAAGATCTGCGCACACACAATTGATGGTATGAATGAAAAAATGGCACTGTTGCTTAGGTATGTAGATTCTGAGAATATATATTTTTGGAGGGGTATTTTTGAGTTAGAGGGGTGTTTAGATAAAATCTTAAAATCTTTAGATGTAAAATCTTAACAGTTGCTGTTATTGGGCCACTACGCATTGGCTCACTTTGTGACTAGTGGCTTTCATGTCCGTGTGTGTAACCATGCATATACTGTTTGATTCAGGACATTTGGAAGATTGATAATTGACAAGTTTTTTTTACATGACATGGAAATTTGCCATGATTTTTAACTTTGAATTATATTTTTATAAATTTTTCCTGAAAATCTGGTAAAAAAGCTAAATTTTACACAAAACTTCGCCCACACCATTGGTGGTGCATAAAGGAATCACACCATTGTGTAACTGAAGGTGTGTATATTCCAAGAATATATATCTTTTGTATTCAATTAGATCAACTGGACTTGAAATGTAGTTATTGAAGACGTTTCGCTAGTCATCCGACTGGCTTTCTCAATTCAGAATGACTTGTACAAGAATCAGTGGCAATTATGTACCCTGGAAAATCCCAATTAGCATATCACAGCCAGGTGTTAAGGGTGTGATTGGATAGTGGCTAAGAGGTGGTACATCCGAAAGACCCAATACCAAAACACAAGAAAAGCGACATCATATATGCAGTGCAGTGCAGTGAAGAGATTTGTATGTGGGGGAGACCAAACAGCAACTGCATCAACGTATGGCCCAGCACAGAAGAGCCAATTCCTCGGGTCAGGACTCAGCCGTGTACCTGCATCTTAAGGATAAAGGACATACTTTGAAGATTGTAATGATAACTATTGGCGAGAACGTGACTGGGTTCCAAGAGAGGTGTTAAGGAGGCCATTTATGTGAAAATAAAGAAACCGAGCCTAAATAGAGGTGGGGGGGTTCGACACCAACTGTCTGCCATGTACAATGCTGTTTTAACACCTTACTCTGGGCGTTCCTATAACACCTCTTAGCCACTATCCAATCACACCCTTAACACCTGGCTGTGATATGCTAATTGGGATTTTCCAGGGTACATAATTGCCACTGATTCTTGTACAAGTCATTCTGAATTGAGAAAGCCAGTCGGATGACTAGCGAAACGTCTTCAAGAACTACATTTCAAGTCCAGTTGATCTAATTGAATACAACAGATATACCATGACCTGGATGAATGAGAACCTTCACAACCAAGAATATATAGTTTTGGGGGGTATTTGTAATATAGAGGGGTGTTTAGTCTGACAAATCTGAAAAGTTTCAGGACATTTGGGAGATTGATATTTGGTAACTTTTTTTTACATTACTTGGGATTTTGGCATGATTTCTAGCTTTGAGAGTGTTTTTTTTCTAATTTTTTAAAGATCTGCTAAAACTGCGAACTTCTACGAAGAACTGCGCCCACACCATTGATGGTATGAATGAACAAACTACAGAATTATGTAGATATTCAGATTTGGCTGAATATTTTGCTGAAGGTGTGTAGATTTCAGGAATATATAGTTTGTGTGGGGTATTTCTGAGTTACAGGTGTGTTTTGTGGAAAAAACTGCAGACTGTTCAAATTCGGAGTTGGCTAAATATTTTAGCTTATTGTGAGCCATCGTGCATTGTCTCACTTCTTGGCTATTCACTTCCACGTCTGCACACACATATGGCATACCGTTTGATTCAGGACATTTGGGAGATTGATATTTGGTAACTTTTTTTTCACATTCCATGAACGAACTACAGCGTTAAATAGCTGAAGGTGTGTAGAATTCAGGAATATATAGTTTGTGGAGGGTGTGGGGGGGTGTTTTGTGGAAAAACTGCAGACTGTTCAAATACAAAACTGGCTAATTTTTTTATGCTGCTACTGACATTTGGCTCTGGGTTAGTTGGTAGCCATGTCTCTGGGTACACCCATGAATGTGGCATACCGTTTTATTCGGGAGGGGTTAGTCTTTCATATTTGAGATGCGTTTTAACTTTCCTCTGCAGTTTTTAGCTGAAATTCACATTTGATTTTGTCTCTGATTTTACAGTTGAGAAAAAACAGGAAAATGTGAGAAAATAACGTACAATTGGACGAAGAGCTGCGCCCGGGTATCTGCGTTTTGATCGAAACTTACCTCACTTGTAAACTTACCTCACATCCTGCGGATGTGCAGTTTCTAAAAATATCTCACTTGTGGGGATATTTTAGTTAATTTGGTAGATATTCCATGTTATCTGTCAGTAGTGGTTATACATTTCAATTTGGTGTAATATTCTTGAAGGTGCAGTTTTAGTTTGGGGGGGGTCTCCTGTACAGGAAAAGTGGGGTAGCTACATATATGTGGTATCGTTGTACTCGGGAGTATCAGAGCTTTTAGAAACAGTAAGAGTTTTGTGTGTAACCTTAAGATAACTATAAATTAAAATGGGAAAAATCCATGAAAATTTGCACATTTTTCTTTTCTTTTTTTTTACATATTTTACCCATAATTCCAGTAAAATTTCCAGAAAAGTTACGAAATTCTGTTACCGTGTTAAAGTACACTTTGTGCTGAAAAAAACAATGTATAATATTCCTGATTTACTGCAAGGTTTCCTACTGTAAAATTAGTCCAAATCGATTAAGGGCAAAATCCTGAAAATTCTTCTGGCAGTTAACGCAAAAAAAAAAAAATTTAAATTCTTCTGGCACTGAAAGGGTTAAGGACTAAATTTTTGTTTACTCATTCAGCTCTTCATTCGCTGAGTGGAAAATAACTATTAAACAGTTAATGGGTTCCAGGGCATAATTATGTACATTAGTGGGGTCTCTAGCATTTTTTAGCAGAGATTATAAATTTGCCGAACATCCTGTAATTCAATTAAATAATATGCTGCGTGGGCTAAAACACTTCTACAAGTCCACGCAACTATTGACCATCAACTATTGGTGCTTGTCCATTACGTGCAGACCACTCTGGCTGTTTGCAAGTGGTGGTAGGGGGAGTCACGTTTTATATATGTGGCTCCAGTTTTCCTTCCCCCATTGGCAGTGAACAGTTTGTATATTTTAACTGTGATGACCTTCTGCTCTAATGTTCCACAGAGATCCAGGGTGGTAGATTTCAAATAGGTCTACTCAAAGACCTCTGACTATGTCACAGGATTAAAAGATTAAAGAGTAGCAAAGAAAGTTGCAAACAAAGAGTGAGGGTCAGAGATAAACATAGGAGGAGAGAAACTAGAGGAGAGAAAAATCGCCAGTACTGAAAGTTACACCAAAGAAAAGAGAGTCAGGAAGAAGAGGGCTAACTAGAAAAGATATGAAATCTCAATTATAAAGCAGTATCTGATTTTAAAATGTGGCTGGGGGAAACATGCAGGTCTGTATACCACAGCTACACTTAGTAACTGGGGAAATTTGAATTGTATGAACCTCGAAAAAAGTGAAGTGAATGATATTGAATGGACAGGTAGAAAAAATAAGATGGCCAACACTACTACCACCACAACCCATGGTGCTTAAGGGACCGTGATACATTTTCAATCCTTTACCCACCTTTGTAACATTTCTAATGCATGCTGCAAATTGCATTGGTTAAGGGGAATATATATATTTAGTTAAATGTATAGAATCAACATAGTGCAGAGCTTCAGTCAGGGATAATGAAATAAACCTGATCTCAGCACAGTAGTGTAACTATTAATTATTGTAACTATAAAATGGAGGGTATGCATAACAATAAATTATTATGCCTTTTAATCGGCTGGTGATTAGAAATGTAGTTCAGCCATTTGTCAACCAATATACTTTTTAAATACTGAAAAATACAGTTTTTATATCTCTTGTAAAGGATGCTGGGATTAGTGGTTATAAATTAAGATAAAAAAGGAAAAAGCGAACAGGTTATTCTTGGGGCTCAAAACCCACAAGGCACTCCAAATGCATATATAGTGCACAAATAGTTACCAGGTGAGTAAAACTACCCCATAAATAGATCACAGAGAGGAGGGTGACACCCAACTAACAGTATAGATAAAAACACATTTGATACCATGTGACCTGGAAGAAGTCACACCTCTCCTATTGCTGCTTCCTGTTTGGTGAGCTCTACCATTTCTGTTGTAACTATTAGCTTTATCTCTTTTACTTGGTAAAGTTACTATTTCTCATTTCACACATGTGACTGTTTTTTGAATGAATATAGTGCATCAGCTATTTTCCACCTTACTGACCTTTACCTCAGTGGTTGCAGGATTCCAGCTTTACCATCTATATGCATTTATTTGAACTTTCTACTTCCATATGTTGGACTGAAACTTGGTTCATTATTGTGGTATAGGATGTTTCCCTGCAACAGTCATATTTTCGTCCATTTCTGACATTGGTTATCAGTTATACTTTTTATGTGTATAGCTGGTTTGGCATGATCATAGGGTATATAATGGATTAGTTGGGGCCACTGCGCAGTGGGTTGTTTTTAGGGGTCTGTTAATCTTTATTAAATCAAACATAAAAAAAACTTTGTTTTTAGCTATACTGTGCATTGGGGGTCCTCCCTCCTCGCTGTGATCTATTTATTAAGTAATTTACCTCTCCTTGTAACTGTTTGAGCACTACAGTATACAGTTGGAGTGCCTTGTAGGTTTGGAGCCCCAAGAATAACCTGGTAATTTTTTCCTTTATCTATTTTAATTCATACTATTTGCCAAAGTCTGCACCCACGTACCCGCGATACTGCCTGTGCTATTCATATTCCCCTATTTGATATTTAAGCCTTAGGCTCTTTTGAAAGATTAGTAGTTATATCACTTATTTTAAAATAAACCTGGTTGGTTGTTGAACTACACCTCCCATCATCCATTATGAAACAAAGGGATCTAAAAAAACTGCATCGTTCAAGGCATCAATTAATGCATAGTTAAAATAACCCTGGTTGATATTTTAACTACAACACCTAGCTGTGGCCACACTAACAATGGACATTAACAAGCGTGAAAAGTGCAGCTCTTTCACTGCACCATCTTGTGCGTTTCAGGGAGTTTCTGGAGGAGGCATGATGGTGTTAAAGCATGAATTTCAGCAGGAAAGGCTAGTTTAGCTAGAGCCGATCTGAAGGAAACCGGCCTTGGAACAGGGGATGTCCCTCAACACGTCTGCCTACATGGACAGTGAGACTCCACCCCCCCAGACATTCCCTATAAGAAAGTACACCAGTGGAAAATGAATTGCACAGTGCTGTGCTAAGATCAGGTTCACTTCATTACTGTCCCCTTGCAGCTCTGATTCACATTGTATGTATGTATGTATGTATGTATAATTTTATTTATAAAGTGCCACTTGGGTAAGCAGCGCGGTACATTATAAAATACAGAGTATGCAAACATACATATGCAAAATAGGGGATAAGTGCAAGCAGTTTTTTAGTCGTTAAAGTTTCCAAAAAAAAGGATTGTTTTGTTCAGTTTAGCTAGTAGAAAAAAACACCCAACCATAAATATATTTTATAAAAATCCAGTTTAAACAAAACAGGGTTTAGAAAGCTTGTTCTTTTAAGATCCATATGCACAGTTTTAGTGTGCGCATTAATCTATTTTTAATTAATGTAGGTGCAGTATTGACTAGTTCTGATAAATATACATGCAAAATAGAGATGAGTTTCCTTCTCATACTCTATAGTCTCTAAGGCATGGCTATTGTGCATGTGCGATACCCAGTGGGTGCAGGAGGAGGAGGAGCCAAAATGGCAGCCCCCATGTGACAACTTAAAAACCACGTACATTCACCATCATTGGGCTTGTGTCACTCTATGTACTTTGTTTCTAGCCCAAATTATTTCTTCACTTTAGTTGGCTTTTAAGGGGTGAAATATATGAAGGAGACGAAAACCTCAATGAGATAGTGAGGCCTCAATAGCTGAGTCATGGTGGAAAAGCCAGGTTTCAGTAACATACTTAGTAACATAACAACTTAACTAAGGTTGAATAAAGACATGTCCATCTAGTCCAACCTTAATACCCTTCTCTTCAACCCTACCTAACTGTTGATCCAGAAAAAGGCAACAAAAAAAAGCCAGCTAAAAAAAAGGGTGGGTTAGGGATTCCTTTCTGACTCCAATCCAATCCCCTAAATCAACCAGAACTACAGTATATGTATTAATACCAGTAATTCTCAATATTTGTTAGTTTTACAAACTTATCCACCCCGCTTTTAAAGCTATTCATTCACTTGCCATTGCCACATCAGCTGGAAAATATTTCCACAGTTTCACTTTTCTTACTGTAAAGACACCTTTCCGAACGTGAAGGTGAATCATCTTTTCTTTAATCTTAAAAGATGTCCATTGATATAACCCATTAGTGAACACTGCACCGGAGAGTTTGTGGCCCATTAATATTTAAGGAATAATACGCTACTTACAGTGTAATATAAGGAGATTACGCCACAAAGGAGTTCCCTGACCATATAAAAGCATAAGGCCGCTAGGCCGAGTGTTTTTATACAGGTCAGGGAACTCTGAGGTGAAGTAATATCCGTATATTATTCTGTACTTACCGTAGCGTATTATTCCATATAATATGGTAAAAAAAAAGAAAAATCCCTCTCTCCCCCTCCCTGTAATTAGTAATGTAGATAACAAGCCCAGTTTGTACATACAAATAGTTAACTGCTGTTTTTCTATTTCAAACTAAAAGAAGACAATAAACATCGTCTCTCACCCGGTGCTGGTCTGGTTCGTTACACTGAATTAATTATTGTGCTGATATTGTGCATTCCTTTGTCTGAATTACTGTGCTGATAAGGAGGAGCGAGTGGCTGATTCCATTATGACTCAGTCAGTCAGTCAGTGTACAAAAATGGGCTTATCTTCATTACTAATACAGGCAGGGAGAGAGAAATGGGGAGGGGCAGTGGAATACAGGAAGTCACTCAGTGACATCACTGAGTGAATGATTATATAGATTCTCACCACTGCACCTCCCCGTTGAAATGCCAGAGCCTTATGTATTATATTTCTATAAAGTGATCATATCCCTGCACTATCGTCTCTTCTCACCCTAACTTATCTAATCTGCCTGCATATTCAAGCCCCCTCCATTCCAATTATTATTTTAGTTGCCCTTCTTTGAATTTCCATTTCCAAGATGTTCCTTTTGTAGGATTTTTTTGGGGATTCCAAAACTGCACCGCATATTCCAAATGAGGCTTTATCAGTGCCTTGTTGTTAGAAGTCACTTCTTTGTCTGCTTTAAACTTTAAAGCTGGGTACACACGATGAGATATTTCGGTCCGATCGACCGATAGTTCAGTGTATCGGTCGTTCGGACCTAAATTATCGCATCCGAATGTGCCCATGTCCGATCGACCGTTCGTCCAAATCGGACGAAAGGACGATCGGACAGGGTGGAAAACCTCGTCCGATCGTGCGGTCCTCTATGGACCGCACGATCGGTCGCGGTGACTATCGGACGCGGCTGCTTTTGCCGCGACCGACAGTCCTTCCTCCTGGCCGACCGTTCGAAAGTATTGGTCGGTCAGGAGGAAAAATCGCTAGGTGTGTACCTAGCTTAAGTTCGACAGAACAGTGTTTGTTTTAGTAACTAAACCATTTATTAAGGCTGATCTTCACAACATATAAACAAAATTACACATCTGATCTACACTTATATTGTTTTAAGTTAACTTACACATTATCTTTTTTTGTTCTTTTCGGGAATTCTCTGTTCCTTCATCTCTGTTAGGAATTAGTGTTGTCCTTATTGTTACCACTGTTACATCATACTGCATGAGCATGAAAGCACACCCATAAGCTATTCTTACTACCAACTCATAAGTCCCAAACTAGTTTAGTTCAGAAAAATGTATTTACAAGTTATCCACCCCTTCTTTCTTTGGTTTATTTTTAACCAAACTTTCATCTTGTTGTAGGTGCATATCTTTGTATAAGCAGTGTACGCATGTCCCATGAATGCAGCCTCTGAATACACCAGCTGGTGTGCATTTGATCTCTGCAAAGGCTAGGGACCAATGCATGTAGGGATGGTATCCGGTATCTTATTCTGGTACTATGGCTAGAGCAAAAGTTTGTAAAAATCACATTCTTTAAAACTAGATTGATTAAAAACTAGATTGATTAAAACACTTTTAATCTTTATTACACTTGTAAAGAGGGAGAATAATAATTTTCTCCCTTGAATCTATTCACCTCTTTATACAACACAATATCTTGCTAGCTGTAGGCCGTTACTGTCTGGCATTGCTTGCTACAGCTAAGTCTGTTATCTGCTAGAACCCCCAAATCCTTTTTGAATAGAGATTCACTTAGCACAGAGCCATTTATGGTATATGTGGTTCAAGGATTTTTAAACCCAAAAGGCATCATTTCTAAAGGGTTTGTCCATCCAGATGCGGCTGCTGGCTATTGAGACCACCGATGCAACACGCTCTGGTAAGTAAGTTTCTGGGGACTTTTTTAAAATATAAATATGGCTTTTTTGGTTGGGAGAGGGGTCATAAAACAATTGTTAGAATAGACACTGCAGCATGGGGGGAGGGCCCCTTTGTGCATGCCTGAGTCCTTATTGAGGACAAGAAGGAAGCAGGCAACTGAATTACTTGCAGATAGTTCTTATTTTTTTCTTTCTGGGACTTTGAACAAGCACTGCAGGAGCACCATAAGGAGCAAAATGAGTACGGTAAGGATTTTTTTTAACACTACACTGTGGGGCCAGCAGTGGGTTAAGTTTTAGTTTTGTGGGTGAATATGCCCCTTAACCCTTTCAGTGCCAGCAGAATTCACCACTTTGCGTGCATTAAATGCCAGAAGAATTTTCAGGATTTTAGACACATTTTGTTCAGTAGTTTACAGTAGGAAACCCCCCAGTAAATCAGGAATATTATACATTGTTTTTGTATAAAGCGTACTTTAACATGGTAACAAAATTTTGTAACTTTTCTGGAAATTTTTACTGGAATTATGGGTAAAATATGTCAAAGAAATTCAAAATTTGCAAATTTTCATGGATTTTTCTCATTTTTATTTATAGTTATCTTAAGGTTACACACAAAAATCTTACTGTTTCTAAAAGCTCTGATACTCCCGAGTACCAGATATATGTAGGTACCCCACTTTTCCTGTATGGGAGACCCCCCCCAAACTAAAACTGCACCTTCAAGAATATTACACTAAATTGAAATGTATAACCACTTCTGACGGTTAACGTTGAATATCTACGAAATTAACTAAAATATCCCCACAACTGAAACCACATACCCGCAAGATATTATGAGTGAGGTAAGTTTCGATCAAAATGCAGATACCTGGGTGCAGCTCTTCGTCCAATTGTAAGTTATTTTCTCACATTTTCCTTTTTGTCCTCAACTTAAAATCAGAGACAAAATCAAATGCAAATTTCAGCTAAAAACTGTTACGGAAAGTTCAAACGCATTTCAAATATGAAATCCTAACCCCTCCCGAGTAAAACGGTATGCCATATTCATGGGTGTACCTAGAGACATGGCTACCAACTAACCCAGAGCGTGACCAATGCCAAATGTCAGTAACAGCAAAAAAAAAATTATCCGACTCTGTATTTGGACAGTCTGGAGTTTTTCCCACAAAACACCCCCCTAACTCAGAAATACCCCCCACCTTCAGCTATGTAACGCTGTAGTTTGTTCATTAATACCATCAATGGTGTGGGCGTAGTTCGCACTTTTCTGAAAAAATTAACAAAAAACAACTTCAGAAGTAGAAATCATGCCAAAACCTCATAGAATGTAAAAAAAGTTACTTAATATAAATCTCCCAAATGTCCTGAATCAAACGGTATGCCATATGTGTGGTTACACGCGCGGACATGAAAGTGAATAGCCACGAAGTGAGACAATGCATGATGGCTAAGAAACAGCGAAAATATTTAGCCAACTCCAAACAGTCTGTTTACCACAAAACACCCCCTAACCCACAAATACCCCCCACAAACTATATATTCCTGGAATCTGCATACCTTCAGCTATGTAACGCTGTTGTTTGTTTATTCACAACATCAATGGTGTGGGCACAGTTCTTCGTAGATCTTCGCACTTTTCCTGACAAAGACCAACATTCGAAGGTAGAAATCATGCCAAAACCCCAAGTAATGTAAAAAAAAAGTAACCAAATATTATCTCCCAAATGTCCTGAATCTAACGGTATGCCATATGTATGGTTACACACGTGGAAGCGAATAGTCACGAAGTGAGACAATGCACAGTGGCCCAATTACAGCAACTTTTTAGATTTGTCAGACAACACCCCTCTATATTAGAAATACCCCCAAAAACTATATATTTTTGGAATCTACACACCTTCAGCTACACAATGGTGCAATTCTTTTATGCATACCACCAATGGTGTGGGCGCAGTTTTGTGTAGAATTTCCCCCCTTTTTTTTTAACCAGATTTTTTCGGAAAATTTACAGAAATACATTTAAAAATTTTTAAAAATCATGGCAAATTTCCCTGTCATGTAAACAAAACTTGTCAAGTATCAATCTCCCAAATGCCCTGAATCAAACGGTAGGCCATATGCATGGTTACAAGCCACTAGTCACAAAGTAAGCCAATGCGCAGTGACCCAATAACAGTAACTTGCAAGATTTTGCTATCTAAACACCTTTCTAACTCAGAAATACCCCCTAAATATATATTCTCAGAATCTATACACCTTCAGCTAATCAACTGTGCCATTTTTTCATTCATACCATCAATTGTGTGCGCGCAGATCTTTGTAGAATTTTGCACTTTTAGCAGATTTTTTGGGGGAAAAAAAGAAATAAAGAAAGAACAAATTTCAAAGTTAAAAATCCTGCCAAAGCCCCAAGTAATAAAAAACAGTTACCAAATATCAATCTCCCACCTGTCCTGAATCAAACGGTATGCCATATGTACACAGAGATGTTGCCACCAAATAGCTCAAATGGGACGCATGCACAAATGCAATTACAAGAAAAAATCAAAGTGCTCTGTAGTATGAACAGCCTACACTTTTTCAAAGGAAACAGCCCTGAAACTTTGAAACCCCCCCCCCACAAACTATATATTTTTGGAATCTACACACCTTCAGCTATGTTATGTTGCCAAGCTTTCATACATATATCAAGAATTCCAGATGCAGTAATCCAAAGAACTCTGTGTTTTTAGAAGATTTCGTGAAAAATAAAATAAGATGATTCAAAGGTTGAAAATACTACCTAAACCCACTTGCCAAGTAAAAAAACCCACTAAAATGTAATCTCCCACATGTCATGAATCAAACGGTATGCCATATGCGTGGGTGCAAACAGAGACAAGGCCACCAACTATCTCAAAGGGGATGCATATAGAAGTGTAGGTACAAGAAAAAAAATCAAGAAATGCCACAAACCATGGCCCATGCACACACTCCCCCTTTTAGTGGTATTTAGTGAAAACCGGTTGATACTAAGTTGCACAAGTTTTTACACACTTTACTGATCCTAAAAATTAAATCCTGCTCTTTTTTTGGTACCTCTGCAAAATTTTCTATTTTATAAAATAGGCTTTAGTTTCCCTTGAAATCGGACAAATAATTATCTGGGTTTACTTTAACGATATCACCGGGGACATTGGGAAGCTTAAAGTTTTTTTCTAATTTTATAGTTTTAGTGTAAAAAAAAAAAAGGGGTGGTGGTGCATGCCATCACTATTCTTTTTTTTTTTAATTTTGTGAATTGCATGCGTTCCGATAACGCAATATTGCGCAAACTACAGCACAAACTTACTGCAACACACGTCATAGCATTTGCATATTTCATTACCAGGCGTTGTAGTATGGCCACAACCTTAGAGAACAGAGACTAGATGTGTGACAAGCATTTAAAGTTGATTATATCTACATTTTAATAATGGTTAATGGGGTGTTTGAGGAGCAGGTATAGTGCATGGTAAAGAGTAAAGAGATGGAGAGAACAGTGGTGTGGAGGGGTAAAAGATAAATAAAATCTTGGGAGCAAGGTGAAAATCTTTTTTACAGTGCTATATACAGTACTGTATATTGTTACTCCTATGATATCTGCATGTGTAATGTAAAATGTACTATGGCTGCCATTTTTTTTATAAAAAAAGGTTTTCATTCATCCAGGACATGAATACTGTATATTAAGAGGTATTAAGTTAGATCAACTGAACTTTATTTCTTGAAAACGTTTTGCTAGTCATCCAACTGGTTTCTCGATTCGGAATGACTTCAATACATCTTTGGCAATAAATATCCTGGAATGTGTCCCAGTCTGCATATACCTTCAACCTCAGTGGGGGGAAAGTCTAGCACCATGCAGTAGACATCTGGATTTCACACTAAAAGGCCTCAGAGCAACACAGATTTTGCAAAAGGCACAAAGATAACTCATGAATGAATGTGACAGAAACCTTTTACGGTTAATGCTTTAAAACACATCAGTCAACTAGAACAGAACCTGACTTCACAGCTACCTGTGGCCATCTGCAAAAAAAAAAAAAAAAATTTGCTAAGCAAGTACAGTACAACACTTCAGCACTATAAGGGCAAGGAAAGGCAACACAAGTTTTGTTCTGTCATTCTAGAACACTCCCAAAGGAAACAAACTGCCTTATCTGTGGTAGATATTTATAGCAGCCACAGAAGCCACAATCCACAATAATAAGGTACCACAGAGGGAGACAGAACGACTTTACCTTAAGGTAACTGCAGCCTTAGCCAGTGCTAAACCACCAGCATTGAACCTGACTACAATGGAAAGACTACATTCTGCCTGCAGATAAGGGAAGATGAACAGTGTTGCTCAACACTTCGGATGAACATGCTAAGGTGACCACACTCCAGGCCGATAACACGTATGAAGCTCTTGCAAGAGATCCTACCAGCTGCTACAAGAAAAAGTCATGGACTTAATATAGCAGCTTTGAACGGACATAACAATTGATTGAGCTATGTATGCTTGCCTCCAACCTTGTGATGCCCAGTATGTATATAAGGACTTCCTAAGACACAAGAAAGAGGCACCACAAAGACCAATTCAATGTGGCAAAATACTGCATCCTAGGTCCTTAATTTTGATGTTCTAAGCATCTCATCCAAAACTCCCAGGAATTCACTAAAAAGATTTAAGATGTAGACTCTGTAAAGAAGAAATTATTATGCCCTATGATGTGACAACCCTCTTCACCTGTATAATCCATTTGAGAACAGCACTCTTTAAAACATATTTTGTTTGAATTATTCTAAAACAATTTCATGCCACACCACATGGCTCACTCACAGTTATATTGATGACATGTTTGCAGTGTGGGTGCTTATGATGCCATAATGCGGTTTTACAATGATTTAAATAATGCAGATGCATTGAAATTAACAAAGTGGATATAAAATCAATTTCCTTTTGGGATAACAGGGTGACACTGGAATCAGAAATATTATTGACAGACCTATTTTCAAAGCCAACCGACAGGAACTCTCTCTGCTGTGATACCCAAATCACAATTTGAAAGAGAGAAGAGAATCAAAAGTGCAACAGAGGTTGGATGAGATAGAGGAAGAATTCAGGATGAAAGGGCATCCCAGTGAGCTACTTAAAAAAAAAAAATTGGGTAAAACAAGTTAAAAATTTGTTTTTTTCGTAAACAAATATAATTAACTATTACAAAAAGTAACAGAAAAGCTCAATAAGAGATCAACTAGTAAGAGCAGATATGGGCTCTTAAAAAACTGAAAGACGGACGACTCTAACGGTACTAAAAATAGAAGGGACATTCCCCTATATACACCTGCAAAAAAGGGGATGTCGTATACCACCCTTCAAAAGGTACCAAATTGAAAGTAAGAGGATGTTCTATGTGTGTCATCTTATGTAGTTTATGCAATCAAATTCCCTTGTAGCAAACTTTACATTGGACAGACATCCAGACAGCTAAAACATGTATTAGTAAACATAAATTAGAATTAGACAACCCAACTGCACAATATTTTATTCAAGAAGGACATACATTTTCCCTGTTTAGATTCCAAGTACTTAAACAAGTATCCAAAAAACACAAAAGAGGAGAAAGAAAAAAAAGATTTACTCACCTGTGAGGATTAGGAAAAAAATAAGACTGCACCGTACCTGGCTCTGCTTCAAACAGGCAACATACGGGAGCGTTCACATCCCAGACAGGACTGGCAACCCCCAGCACATCCAAAGAAAAAAGAATCTCAATAAACCAAAGAAAGAAGGTACCTTTATTTGTTAACTTGGCATCAGAGGGGGATAGAGAACAAGTATCAGACCCTGACTGGTTTTGTGGCTGTCACTTGTCACACCCACCACCATACCTTTTTAAGGGTTTGTTCCCAATTAGTTAACTATTCAAAAATTGTGAATCAATTATACATCTCTTAAAGGGAAAATTAGAAAACATCTCTAAAAGGGACAGTGGAGGTAAAAAAGTGCATACAAGCATTTTTGGTATAAAACAGTACAGTACATATGCGCATATAGATTTAGGTCTATCATTAAATACATATACATGTAATTATACATTATGTAATTTAGGTCACTATCACATCCTATAAGTGAAATAAAAATGAAATTAAAAAAGTGTCAAATGAAACCGAATACATTGATAATTTAGTATATAGAGAAGACAATCAATATCTAAGTACTGTAGGGTAAAGGAATAAAACTTTCAATAAATAGATAGGTAAGAAAAAGAATAATAATCCCAATTATAACTGTACTTAGATACAGGGATTATTAAAAAAAACTCATATAATAAAGATATTGTGATATATTCATTAGATCAATATATCATAAAATAAATTAGAAGTATTAATAACACGAGTAACTACACCAAAGAAATGTATATAAATAAATCAAGATACAAGAAGACTATCAATAAAAGGTACGGTGCACTGTTGTTTTTTTTTACCTTATAAGCCTTACTAGTGATACCAGAATGCTGTGATACCGACTTGGATGTCTCACTGGTGCTTGGGAATTGGAAGATTTTCTCGCTATATTTGGATGGGCAGTCTATACAAGCTTGGAGGTACTACTCTCGGCATACTGAAAAATGGCGGAGCAAGGGGGAGATCGAAACAAGCAAACAACAGACACGTTGAAGAGCTCGGAAAGCACAATCAGTGTTTCCAAAGGGGTACAAACTAATTTATTTACTTCTAAGGACTTATATTGCTCAACTAGAAAATTAGAACGTTTGAAATTCAAAGAAATCAAACTATGGTGATAGATCTCCACGCTTAAAAATTACATTAAATGTTCATGGGTCCTCACGAGTTTATTCAAAAAGATGAGTGTACCTTGAGCTGCAGGTTTTTGTATCAAACTTCATCCAGGCTCAATCCAATTGCGTCTGGGGTTCCACCACAATCCCAGGAGTTTAAGCATTAAAGATCACAAATTTGGGGAATGTAACCAATGATTTTATGAAAAGCTGGAATGATATATTAAATGATTGTTCAATTAAACTGATGCAGCTTCTGGTTAAGTGGCACGAGGATCAGTATAAAGCTATACAAGAGCAGATATCCATTTACATTATGGAGGTTAAGAACTCTCGTATTGGAGAGTTTATGGAGGTTAAGAACTCTCAATTAGTAAAGGACTTTGGTGAGAAAATTTCAAAGATTATGGTATTTTCTTCCTCAGAAATAAGTTGGATTATGAACATGGTGCCATATTTAATTGCTGAAGAGATTGTAAAAAGCAACAATACCCAAAATCTATTCTGAAAAAAGAATGCAATAATAAATAAACATCACGCTCTGAATATGGGTAAAAAAAGATCAGGAAGAGTATTTCTTTTGATTTCGATAACCGCACCTAAGATGAAGAATCTGTTAAAAGTATAGCATTAACCATCATTGATACAAGTTTTTCAGAAACAGTTACAGATTCAGATAAACTAAAAGACAGGGAGCGGAACAATGTGACGACTTGAGCAATGGGTGCAGGGATAAAAGATTAAAAAGAGAAAAAGATACAGACATGATGAGAAGGAAAGAAATTAGTTTTTACAGACTATGGAACCCAAGGATGTAACAGAACCCACAGATATACCCGATGACATCAATGGTAATGTTATCCATTAATCCAGTTATGGTTTATATAGTGATGAAATGAAACTTTTCAATATGGGATTGAATTTCACACCTTCAACACACTTCTTATAGATTGATACGGTCATTGATTTGAATCATTTTATAAGGAAAATAACTTTAAAGAAACATTTTTCTATGACTGACAGAGTTACAGTATCTGATTACGATGAGACTTCTTTGGCTATTGATACACTGGTTACATTGATACAGTTACCAATGTTTCAGAGGAAATTCGATGTAATGATCTGAGTACTCTTACAGAATCCAGAACTATTAATATATCTGCACAATTATGTTAGATCACATGCATGGCACATATATCAGCAAAAGTATACAACAAGTCTTGTTAACCACAATGATGCGCAAACTGTTTCTAAAAAGATTGAACATACAGATTTGAGAAATAATAAAAAACCGTATATACTCGAGTATAAGTCAAATTTTTCAGGCTTTAAAGTTAGCCTGAAAGCCTAACCTCGACTTATACTTGGGTCAAGTCCTAATTTAGATCCAAATTCTGCAATTGCGGATAGTAACCAGTAGGTGGCGCTGTGTTAACCTGCACAGAAAGTTACAGGAGCTGATCTGCCTTTACACTTCCTGCTTCCTGTAGTCTGGCTGCTGGACTCACTCAGCACTGCTGCCACTTCTCATCTGGATGCTGTAAATCTGATGGGTCTCCTCAGTTTGGGGCAAAAAACAGCTGCTAGTTCTGTGCAAATGACAGCTTGAAACTACAACTCTCAGGTGACATTTTTAACTATTGGGATCAGAGAGTCCTTTCATATATGGGGGTCAGAGTGCCCTTTACTATATGGGGGTCAGGAGAATTGTAAATGATGGTAAGCTTAATTAAAAGATTACTGAACCTTGCCACTCCACATGTTAAGAAACTGCAACTCCCAGCAACAAAGCATGCTGGGAGTTGTAGTTTCCAAAACATCTGGAGTGCCAAGGAATTGGGGGTTACTGGTACTGGATTTGACTATTACTGTATAGGATTCATGTATGGGAATTCTGCTGTCCAATTAAAGGGCAACTTAAGCCACAAAACAATACTGAATCAGAAGGCAGTAGTGGTCATAATTTCTACCCTCGACTTATACTCGAGTCAATCAGTTTTTATACATTTTTCAGGTATAAATAGGTACCTCGGGTTATACTCGGATCGACTTATACTCGAGTATATACCGTACATTTTTTTCCTATACAGAGTAGGGGTAACGTCTTAAATACTTCATTGATAAAAACATCTAACATCAACACTATACAGGATATTTTAACCCCAAACTTAAGAAAACCTCTTAAGAAGTTACAAAGTACTAATAAAATAGTAGTGAGTCTGATAAGGGGGCTTATGTGGTGCTACTTAACAGAGAATACTATGTAATACTCAAATTTAATTAATTCTGGAGGCGTTGGATTATATTTTCAGGCATAACTTTGTTTCAGGGCTCTTACTACCTCTAGACGTGTGGGGCCACGTTTTTCTTCCTCATATTCCAACCTGTACACGGGTTGGTGGGAGTGTCTCCACATGTATGGAGGTAGCAACCCCTTTAAATGCAATATCATACGATGTTACAGATATATCGACGATCTGATTATCTGGTGAGGGTCGGAATCTGATGTATGTGCATTTATTGTCTATTTTAACCATAATCATCTAGGTCTCCATTTTACATATGAACATCATAGGAGTGAAATTTCTTTCTTGGATATTATTGTGATAATGTTCTTAGTGAGGTATATAGAAAATCTATACATTATCTAAAAACACATTTATTAAGATTTGATAGTAACCACCTTAGACCATTTTTCAGGAGTATTCCTGTGAACCAATTTTTGCGTATCAGACTGAAATGCTCAGTATGGGAGTCCTTCAATTCCCATGCTATGTCCCTTTGAGGCATGAGCTATAGTTTTTTATCCTGGTATGTCAACTGCACTAGGCTTGAAAAGAAGTCCTTGCAGTGCATCTTTAAGCATGCTCAGTATACTATCGGATCTGAATTAAATTCTATCGATAATTTGTATAAGTGCAGGGCAAAACGTTTAGATGGGATTATGATGGATCCTTCCCATCCAAGTAATTGCTTTTTAAATTTGCATCCATCAGCTAGGCTGTTTAGGAAGTCTGACTGTTTTAAAATGGATTTTATCCTCCAGCTGTAATGTTTTAAATTCTGTTTGATTCCGTCTCCTTGTGAAATTATTTTGCGACTTGTTTAAATGGAAATTTCATGGACCGTGTACAATGCTCAGTACTATGACAATATACTGAATCTTGATTTTCTTCTCTATATACTAAATTATCAGTGTGTTCTGTTTCATTTGATGCTTTTTGGATATATACATTTTAATTTTAAATACGGGGACTGTCCACCCATGTGGGGAAAAACAAGTATGTTGTGCAAAAACCTGCAAAACCTGAACTTTGTTTGGTTTGCAATCATTAATTCTGCTCCCAGCAAGAGATTTTATACTTACCAACTGCAGTCTCCACTGCAGCTGCTCAGGAACACAAAAAAAAACCACAGCAGCCGCTGTGGAGAGGGAGAGCAGACACTGGACAGAGCTTGTAAGTATAAAATCTCTTGCTGGGAGAAGAATTAATGATTGCAAACCAAACGAAGTCCAGGTTTTTTTTTGTTTGTTTTTTTTTTTTAAACTCCTTTTATTGATTTTCCAACAAATTCAGGTGCAATATACAATATTTTGGCATTTAAGAATAAATACAGTTTTGTACAAAATTGTGCTGAGGTAGTCATTGTTGGAATTATGGAGATAATGACATTCGTAATAACTTAACTTATCAATAAACAAACAGTTACCAGCCAAAGTTTTGTGATTGCCAGAGAGAAGGACTCTTGTCTGTAGCGTCTTGTGGTTGAATGTTCTTTTGCCGTGCGCCCGCCCAGGTCCATCTCCAGGGGGCCCCCCCGTGTACAATGCATGTTCACATTTCGGAGTTTTGTCCGAGATAGTGCTAAATATTTAGGGAGCTATATTGTAGTGCTGGGGGAGTCCAGCCAAGCATTCCAGGTTTTGTGATACTTATCTGGGCAGTTTCTGTGTTGGTAAATAATTTTGATATATGGGAGGTCGTTGTTCACGAGCCAGAGACATTTTTTAATACTTGGGGTTTTATTGGACAACCAGCGCATAACGATCGCTTTTTGAGCGTAAAACAATGTTTCCTGCAGGAGAGCCAGCTCGGTGGAGGACCACACATCTTCTTCCAGCAAACCAAATACACAGGTTACAAGTGTTGGTTGGATGGGATGCGGAGTAAGGTCTCTTAGGAAGTTGAGAACCTCCTGCCAGAATCTGCTTATCTGTGGACAATTCCATATTAGGTGTATAAAGTCTGCGTCAGGTGTTTGACACTTGGGACATACAGAGGGTTGGTTGGTTTTCATGTGTTTTAGTTGTTTTGGGGTGTAGTACGCCTGATGTAGTATTTTCAATTGTATGAGTTTATTGTTTACTGCTGGGGATACTAGAGAGTGTGTACTAAGGATCTCGGGCCAGCGATCCTCTTCTAACCCTGGTAAATGGGGGGACCACTTTTCTTTGGTGAGTCTCATACTGGTTTGTGATTTGGCGGATATCAAGCAAGTATAGAGTTTAGAAATGACCCCTCTTAGTCCCTGCGTACGTATTATACCAATCATTGGGTGTTTAGTTATGTTGTTGAAATTGTTGGGGAAAATTGTTTTTAGTGCATGGTGGATTTGAATGTATCTGTAGTGCAGAGAGTTCGGAATTTTGTGCTTGTGTTTGAGGTCTTGGAATGGGATTGGTTGGTTATTTTGAATCAAATTGCCTAGCGTAAGTGTTTTCTTTCCAGAGCGTTCGCCCTGGGAGACTGAGAAGTTGTGGAAGCCCTCTGTTGTTCCATAGCGGCGTGTGTTCGAAATGCCCTGTGAGTTCCAGGAGCTGATTGGTGAGGTTCCATGTTCTGATGGCCTGTTTATGCAGGGTGGTACCAGGGCCCACAATGTGCGTCTTGGGAGAGGCTAAGTAAGCCATAAAGGGGCCTGAGAGATAGGATAGTAACATCATGTCTGAGTTTGTTGGTGGTATGTCGGGATTAACCCACCACTGAAGTTGCTTCAGCTGGGATGCCCAATAATACAATTGTAGGTTTGGTAGTTACATCCCCACCATCTGTTTGGGGATTTGTAGACAGCTAGTTCTTATTCTTGCGTTTTTGTTGCCCCATATAAAGGAGAGAATAATACTGTTTAGTTTGATAAAAAATAATTTGGAGATATATAGTAGGGAATGTTGTGTTACATAAAGAATTTTTGGTAACAGGAATATTTTAACCAGCTTGATCCGGCCCCATAGGTTAAGAGATACATGCTTCCAGGCCAGGGTTTTATTTCTGGTGTATTCTATCAGGGATGAAATGTTCATGGTGTAAAATTGTTGGGGGGATTTAGTGATAGTTATACCTAGGTATTTGAAGTGTGGTACTATCAGCATTTGTATATTGGTGGGGATTCTGTGTGATGGGAAGTTGTCGAGTTGGTAGAGGGCTGACTTATCCCAGTTGATGGTTAGACCCGAATGTATTCCAAATATATTTATAAGTGAGAAAGCATAGAGTCCCAGATACTCCTCTTACTGGTCAATTCGGAATCCCCGTATATTTGGGTTAGCTCTGAGACTCAGGGCTAAAGGTTCTATTGCTATCGCGAAGAGATAGGGGATAATGGACACCCTTGTCTGGTGCCCCGTTGAAGTGGGAATGTTTCTGACAGGTCTCCGTTTATCAATATCTGGGCTGTCGGTTGTGCATACAGAAGTTTAACCCATTTAATGAAATTGGGGCCCAAATTAAATTTTCCCAGAACCTCCCATAAGAACGGCCATTCAACGGAATCGAATGCCTTGCGCGCATTCAATGACAGAATAATACGTTCACCAGCGTTGTCGTGGTTAAGTTGTGTCTGTATTAAGGTACGGCGCAAGTTAACTGATGTTGATTTGTTTGGCATAAAGCCAGTCTGGTCTGGGTGTATTATATGGGTTACGACTTGTTTTAGTCTCTGTGCTAGAATTTTTGCTAGGATTTTATAGTCGGATGTTAATAATAACATCGGTCTGTATGATCTGCATTCTTGTTTATTTTTTCCGGGTTTGGGCAAGACTACTACAGTAGCGTTATAGAGGTCCCATGGAGTCTCCCCTCTCAATTAGTTTCCATATTTATTCAGTTACTTTTAGTTCCATGGAACTGCAGGCAACGTAGAACCTTCCTCTGGGCGTGGAGTCAAGTGCCCTGAGGTCTCCTCCAGAGCCTCTGATGGGGAGGATGTGGCATTGTTCAGGGAGAGCAGTGGTCGTACCGCAGGCGGAGACCTTAAGGGAAGTTCAGTGCAAATACACGTGCTTTTTCGAGAGAAAAAAAAGCAGTATTTTTTTTCATCCCAATGACCTAATCTGCCAATTCAGCATTTTGTCTGTGATAAATAAATGCAACCGAAATACTGACTCCTTGTTTGCAGGACCCCTAATAGTGAACCGTTATGGTCTTGCCCTGGACCCAGCGCCTGGGTTGATTCAGTTGCTCAGTAGAGATTGAGCATCTCTGACCCATCCACCAGCCAATCAGTAGAAATTACTATTAAGAACATTCCAAGGAAGTGGTGCCTCCTGGGAAGAAGGACAATGGGAACCTGAAATGTCAGCTCCCTAAAGTCAACAGCAGGGAACAGCAAAGGGTATGAAATCAACTGATTTTTAAATGGGAGAAGAATATGTAGAATATCTAAGAAGGCATTACAGACTAACAATTTAAAAACAAATATTGATAATTTCCACTGAACTGTCCATTTAAGAACCAGAACCCACAATGCAGAGAGGAAGAAACTGAGAAAGCAAAAAGGAGAGATAAAGAATTTATTTTGAAGAAGGGACAAAGAAACTGGCAGGCAACAGGTAGCTTGGTCAATAAACAGGCAGAAGGTCAGGGCTGGCAGCAGGTAAGTTTGGTCGATAAAAAGTAGGTCAGCAACTAGAGAATCAGAAAAGTAGAAGGAAATGGTCTGCTCGCATCATCAGAAAGCGTCATTCCCCCATGGGGCTTTCGAAATTAGAGTTTCAATTTTTGATGTTTTCGGACATGCACGAAGAACTCTCGAGGCAGATGGGCGAGTTTCGCAGAGCCAATGGTAAATATAACAATGTGCAATGTTTTGGATCCACTGATCCTTGTCAAGTCAACAAAAACTTAACTTCCGTTTACTTTTATCCTTGAGAATGCAATGCCCTCTAGAGGCAGCATGAAACTTGTATCAATTAAAAAAAACAGTTAAACAAAAACAGACAATTATTTACAATCATAAACCCTTATTACCCAGAGATCTTACATTTGTCTTATTTAAATCTTTGGTTGGAGGCCATCTAGTCTCCTAATCCATCTTAAGCAAAAAAAAAAGTCAACACACCAAAGAGAGTGAGACAACTCTTCTAACATAGTAGATACCTTATTTATGAACACGGCATCACAGACTCTGACTGGTTTTATGGTGTAAAACTATACAATATATATGCAAGTAATTATACATTGTTTTTGGGGGACTAAATTTACATCCTATAAGTGAATTCATACGAAAGTGGAATAAATATTAAATAAACTATTAAGATTAAATAAAAACAGTAAATAACTTATAAATATAAAGGCACTGTTCATCCCTGTGGGAGAAAACGAGTATGTGTGTGCAAAAACCAACAAAACCGGACTTCGGGGGTGGGGCCAAGATAGCGTGCCGAGTAGACGGGGGGACAGAAGCTCTCCCGGCAAATAATCCTGAAAGCCCATAAAAACCGTCTGCAAACGCAAATTTTTACCTCACCAGTTCCTCTTGCTGCCAGGATGACCAAGCAGCCCTGCACGGGGAAAAAGGCCAGCTATGCCGAAAGCTAGGAAAGTACGCTCACGCAGCAGCAGGAACGAACAGGCCGTGACCGCGGACCCGCCGCCTACCCACGTGGCGCCGGACACAACTGCGAGTTCCATCGACCAGCAGCAAGACGCCATGCTGACAACCCATCGCCAGCACAAATACTGGCTGCCATCCTGGAGTCCAAGGCCCTCCCACCGTCAGGATAGAGGAGGGGTGAGGGTCGATGTTGGCCTTTTTGCAACAGGACTTCCAGACCCTGAGGCAACGTATGAGGGAACTGGAGGGACATGTCTCAACAATGGAGGACTCCCTGAGGGGATAGAGGGTAGGGACCCTGAGGCATACCTTGCCACGTGGTTTCAGAATACTTTTGGAGCAGACAACATGTCGCCGTATTTACGGTGGAGCGGGCTCACCGGTACCCACCAGCCCCCCCTCCAGAGCAAGACCGCGCCCGATGCTGGCCAGACTGCTGAATGCGAGGGATAGAGACACCACACTTCGGCTCGCCATACAAGGGTCAGATGCAGCTAGAAAACGCCACATCATGCTGTTCCCAGACTACTCCATCGACCTACAAAAGAACGGGCTACGTTCCGGTCGGTGAAGCAATGCTTGAGAAGCTTGAACATCCCATACGCCATGATGTATCCTGAGCGGCTGAGCATCCAGCATGGTAACAGTGCAAAGTTTTTCGACTCGCCGGTCGAAGCTACCACCTGGATGGACACCCAGCTGGACCCACCCCGCAAATCTAAACTAGAATATCCAAGACACCGAGTTTTGTATCTCCAGGAGCCAGTACTGTACTGTACTGTTCTCTCCCCTTCCCGGCCGCCCCCCCGCGCGGTTGGGTGGGGGGAAATGCTGTGTTTGGACCCCCAGTGTGGTGATATGCTAGAACTGTATTGGTTATAACTGAGCCAACCCCACACGAACACCAGCGCTGCGCGGCACTATGCCTTCCCTAAAACACCTGTTTAGAACTGCCTTATCATACAACACAATACCTGCCACCGCAAGGTGGACAATTGGGCACTGACATGATAGAATTTCTGGAATGCTGCCCACTGTTTTGACCCACAAATGGTGGCCGCCTGCATTACTTCCTAAATCAGTTGTCAATGCCCTGAACGACCCACAAATGGTTATGGAGTAAGACCTGCTCGAACAGAACGATTCCCCTTTTGCCCACCCGTCCTTTATGAACACCACCAAGGGGCACCAGGGTGATCGGATACCCAATGCCCCTCAAACGAACCGAGTGGGACCGGGGCTGTGTGGTGGGGGGGGTGGGACCTGGGGGGAATGGTTGTATTGCTGGTAGATTATGTGTCACTAGATTTAAAGGTTGTCGGTTAAACAATTTATGTAATAAGGTACTTGTCGATAGACTGGAAATGTATAATTTATCTGCCTGCGTTTGCGGCTCCCTCCGGATCCTGGGCGCCGCTCCCTTCCCGCCACCCACCCCAGAATGACATGGGTCAACATATTCTAACACAATTCAGGTGGAGGGGGGCGAGCTCTCCGATATCCTGACTGTCTCCACTGTCCTCCCCGACTGATCGCCTCCATATGTCATGATATGGCTGGCCCCAGACCCTGGGGGTACTATTACCCTGGAACGGGACGCCTCTATTTATGGCGGGGACGGGGGAGCGGAATGTTTGACCCCAACATACGAATAATACCCTGTAGCGCCCTGAATGGGGCCCGCTCGGCTTCTCTACAGCTGTGCCCCAACCCTGGATGGCCGGTGAAATATCTAAAATAAGCTAAAATTCTCCCCTCCCAGAACGCATCTGACGTCTGTACCTGAACTACTCAGTTCCCCCCCGTTGACTCAGTTAAGAGGCACTCCAGCCTCCACTGTTCAGCATTGGTTGTACATTAGTGTCTTTAGGTTAATACGAGTTATTTGTTATTGTTTTATCTGTATCACTGTTATGTCAATAACCATTCTTAATATGTTTTGCCTGATATATAGCCAGTAGAGATGGGGACAGCCGTGCCTGAATGTCCGGGAACCTGATCCAGGGGCCCCCCGTGGTAGAAGTTCGCAAATACAGGATATGGGTGAGTCGAAAGCTTCCCTTAAAATACTATTGCGGAATGTTAGGGGCCTGAATCATGTAGAAAAACGCACACATGTGTTTACAGTGATCAACTGACAGAGCGGACATAAGTTTGCCTGCAGGAGAACCACTTAATTCGCACACCACCAGACTCACACAGAAACCATGGGTTGATGGGCAGCGCATAGGTGTGCTCAACGTACTCCCGGGGAGTATCTATACTGTTCAGGAAAACACTTAAACATAAAACACTTTTAAAACAGATCCATATGGTAGGTACGTCTTTGTCCTCGCAGAAATAGAAAACACCTCAATAGCTATACTTGGGATCTATACCCCCCCAACACACTGGACGTGTCATTATGGATAACATCATCCCACTACTTATAGGACACCACCAGATGCCCATCTTATATGTATGGGGGACTTCAACGCAACCATGTGCCCAACAAAGAGCCGGCTACAAGTAAATCCCGCACCAACAAACCCCAGATCAGGGAGCACAACTCCACTTGCTTCTTTTCACACAAACTGGGCCTGGATAGATATCTGGAGACATCGCTACCCACAACACAAGGGAATTCACCTGTCACTCCCCACATATATACATTATCTAGACTGGATTACGTTTTCCTTACCAAGAAAACGGTACCCTAGTCACACAAAATCACCCATCTCCCTCGCGGAATATCAGACCACTCACCCATACTGACACACATAACCTTACCAAATAGCACAACACAAACTAAACCCTGGAAATTCAATGCATTTTGGTTTACCCACTGACTCCGCACCGCCCGACACGATTCCAGAACAGCTGGAAGAATTCCTAACACACAACCCCCCAGACCACAATCCCAAACTTACCTGGGAAACACTCAAAGCATACCTAAGAGGCCGACTCCATTCATAAATCTCCTTATTAAGCGCAACACGCAACAATATGAAGACAGTCTGACTACAGCTTCTCCAGCGGAAAGGGAATATCCAACATCAAACCACAATAACCAAATCCAACTGGCTTAGAACACAACTCTTATACAACAATATGCAAGTTGAGAAAGCAAATCGTAAGCAGTTTTTTGTTTAAGCAGAATTTTTTTGAAAACGGGGGACAATCAGCCAAGTTACTGACGTATATGGTAAAGGATCATTCACAGACAAACACCATATTAGCTATACAAAACCCATCACAAACACTAGCTTACTCCACCCCACAGATACCAGTGGCGTATCTACGTTAAAACATTCGGGGCACGTGCCCCGGATGTTTTGCAAAGTGCCCCGAATGTTTTCCTGACTTGTGCCCCTAGTTCCGGACTCCCCGGGGACTCCCCGCGCGATGACGTCACGCGCACGCCGGCGCGATGACGTCACGCGCGCGACGCGCAGACATACAACGGCATCTGCTCGCCTCTCACAGATATGCAAGTTAGATCAGCGTGATAATAGCATGTAGCAGTAGATCTCTAGAGTAGACTAGATAGACGAGTGACGTGTAGCGAGACTAGGTGTAGATGATAGATGATTAGATCGTGAGTGAGGGGGGGGTTTTTATGTGATAGATAGATAGCAGAGTTAGATAGATAGTAGATAGCAGAGTTAGATAGATAGATAGATCGAAGAGTTTAGATAGATAGATTAAGAGATTTAAAGATAAGTAGATAGGCAGAGTTAAAGATAGATAGATAGAATTAGATAGATGAGATAGATAGATGTAGTTGAGATAGTAGGATTTAGATAGATAGATAGCAGAGTTAGATAGATAGAGATAGCATAGTTTAGATAGATAGATAGATAGTAGCAGAGTTATAGAGATAGATAGATAGACGATCAGAGTTAGATAGATAGATCGATAGATAGATAGATAGATAGCAGAGTTAGAGATAGATAGCAGAGTTAGATAGATAGATAGATAGATAGATACAGATAGACTAGATAGATAGCAGAGTTAGATAGATATATGATAGATAGCCAGGAGTTGATAGAGTAGATTAGATAGATAGCAGAGTTAGATAGATAGATAGATATGCAGAGTTAGATAGATAGATAGATAGAGCAGAGTTAGATAGATAGATAGATAGATAGCAGAGTTAGATAAGATAGCAGAGTTAGATAGATAGCATAATAGCAAGTTATAGATATAGATAGTAGATAAGAGAGAGATAGATGAACAGAGAGAGAGAGGGACAGATAGATAGGGGCAGAGGTCCATGTAAAAGGTACAAGAAGGTCTCCCTGGCCAAAGGTATGGCCAAGCGACTGACTACAACTGAACACAACAGTAAGTTTAAAATTACCAGATTGCTACCAGTATATAATGATATTGCCAGTTTACTGTGCCTTGTGTCATTAATTTGTGTTTCTCTATCCAAATCTCTATCTCTGTCTGTCTATTTCACTGTCTTTCTGTCTGTTTATCACTATCGGGCTGTGTGTCTATGTTTGTGGTTATCTATCTGTCTGTCTGTGTCTTTTTGGCCATCTCATTAAGTACTTAGTGGGTGTGTCCTAATTGGGGCGGAGAACGGGGCGTGGCCTAAAAAATGGAGTGCCCAGGAGTGCCCCGGATCTTCTTAGACCCTAGATACGCCCCTGACAGATACTGTCGGTATTTCAGGATTTTTATCATGAACTATACACTTCCAACCTCACAAGCACACCACAGGAAATATCTGACTACCTGAACGCGTTACAGTTACCCACACTCACAAACGAACAAAAACTACATCTTGACAGACCTATAATTTTAGAAGAAATACAGTCAGCCCTAGACGAAATGCCCAATGGGAAAACTCCTGGACCAGATGAGCTCCCGACAGAACTATATAAAAAATATAGCCAACACCTGCTCCCTCCGCTGCTTGAAATGTTCAATGAATCATTTGCCACTGGGACATTGCCACCATCTCTCTGCTATCTATCTATCTAACTCTGCTATCTATCTATCTATCTATGCTATCTATCTATCTATCTATCTATCTATCTATCTATCTATCTATCTGTCCCTCTCTCTCTCGCTGCTATCTATCTAACTCTGCTATCTATCTATCTATCTGTCCCTCTCTCTCTCTGCTATCTATCTATCTATCTATCTATCTAACTCTGCTATCTATCTATCTATCTATCTAACTCTGCTATCTATCTATCTAACTCTGCTATCTATCTATCTAACTCTATCTATCTATCTATCTATCTATCTAACTCTGCTATCTATCTATCTAACTCTGCTATCTATCTATCTATCTATCTATCTAACTCTGCTATCTATTTAACTCTGCTATCTATCTAACTCTGCTATCTATCTATCTAACTCTATCTATCTATCTATCTATCTATCTATCTATCTAACTCTGCTATCTATCTATCTAACTCTGCTATCTATCTATCTAACTCTATCTATCTATCTATCTAACTCTGTCTATCTATCTATCTATCTATCTAACTCTGCTATCTATCTATCTAACTCTGCTATCTATCTATCTAACTCTGCTATCTATCTATCTATCTATCTATCTATCTATCTAACTCTATCTATCTATCTATCTAACTCTGCTATCTATCTATCTATCTAACTCTGCTATCTATCTATCTAACTCTGCTATCTATCTATCTATCTATCTATCTGCCTGATGTAGTATTTTCAATTGTATGAGTTTATTGTTTACTGCCGGGGATACTAGAGAGTGTGTACTAAGGATCTCGGGCCAGCGATCCTCTTCCAACCCTGGTAAATGGGGGGACCACTTTTCTTTGGTTAGTCTCATACTGGTTTGTGATTTGGCGGATATCAAGAAAGTATAGAGTTTAGAAATGACCCCCCTTAGTCCCTGCGTGCGTATTATACCAATTATTGGATGTTTTGTTATGCTGTTGAAATTGTTGGGGAAAATTGTTTTTAGTGCATGGTGGATTTGAATGTATCTGTAGTTCGGAATTTTGTGCTTGTGTTGGAGGTCTTGGAATGGGATTGGTTGGTACTTTAGAATTAAATTTTTTCTTTCCAGAGCGTTTGCCCCGGGAGACTGAGAAGTTGTGGAAGCCCTCTGTTGTTCCATAGCGGCGTGTGCTCGAAATGCCCTGTGAGTTCCAGGAGCTGATTGGTGAGGTTCCATGTTCTGATGGCCTGTTTATGCAGGGTGGTGCCAGAGCCCAGAATGTGCATCTTGGGAGAGGCTAAGTTAGCCATAAAGGGGCCTGAGAGATAGGGTAGTAACATCATGTCTGAGTTTGTTGGTGGTATGTCTAGATTAACCCAACACTGAAGGTGCTTCAGCTGGGATGCCCAATAATACAATTGTAGGTTTGGTAGTGACATCCCCCCCAACTGTTTGGGGATTTGTAGACAGCTAGTTTTTATTCTTGCATTTTTGTTACCCCATATAAAGGAGAGAATAATACTGTTTAGTTTGATAAAAAATGATTTGGGGATATATAGTAGGGAATGTTGTGTTACATAAAGAATTTTTGGCAACAGGAATATTTTAACCAGCTGGATCCGGCCCCATAGGTTAAGAGATACATGCTTCCAGGACAGGGTTTTATTTCTGGTGTATTCTATCAGAGATGAAATGTTCATGGTGTAAAATTGTTGGGGGGATTTAGTGAAAGTTATACCTAGGTATTTGAAATGTGGTACTATCGGCATTTGTATATTGGTGGGGATTCTGTGTGATGGGAAGTTGTCGAGTGGGTAAAGGGCTGACTTATCCCAGTTGATGGTTAGACCCGAAAGTATTCCAAATATATTTATGAGGGAGAACGCTGTTGTGAGTGGTTGTCCGGGGCTTTCTAAATATAGGATTATGTCGTCAGCCTAGAGTCCCAGACACTCCTCATGCTGGTCAATTCGGAATCCCTGTATATTTGGGTTAGCTCTGAGACTCAGGGCTAAAGGTTCTATCACTATCGCGAAGAGATAGGGGTATAATGGACACCCTTGTCTGGTGCCCCGTTGAAGTAGGAATGTTTCTGACAGGTCTCTGTTTATCAATATCTGGGCTGTCGGTTGTGCATACAGAAGTTTGACCCATTTAATAAAATTGGGGCCCAAATTAAATTTTTCCAGAACCTCCCATAAAAACGGCCATTCAACGGAATCAAATGCCTTGCGCGCATCCAATGACAGAATAATACGTTCCCCAGCATTGTCGTGGTTAAGTTGTGTCTGTATTAAGGTACGGCGCAAGGTAACTGATGTTGATTTGTTTGGCATAAAGCCAGTCTGGTCTGGGTGTATTATATAGGTAACGACTTGTTTTAGTCTCTGTGCTAGAATTTTTGCTAGGATTTTATAGTCAGATGTTAATAATGATATCGGTCTGTATGATCCGCATTCTTGTATATTTTTTCCGGGTTTGAGCAAGACTACTACAGTAGCATTATAGAGGGATGGTGGCAATGTTCCAGTGGCAAATGATTCATTGAACATTTCAAGCAGCGGAGGGAGCAGGTGTTGGTTATATTTTTTATATAGTTCTGTCGGGAGCCCATCTGGTCCGGGAGTTTTCCCATTGGGCATTTCGTCAAGGGCTGACTGTATTTCTTCTAGCATTATAGGTCTGTCAAGATATAGTTTTTGTTCATTTGTGAGTGTGGGGAACTGTAAAGCGTTCAGATAGTCGGATATTTCCTGTGGTGTGCTTGTGAGGTTGGAAGTGTATAATTCATGATAAAAATCCTGAAACACCGACAGTATCTGTGGGGTGGATTAAGCTAGTGTTTGTGATGGGTTTTTTATAGCTAATATGGTGTTTGTCTGTGAGTGGTCCTTTACCATATACGTCAGTAACTTGGCTGATTGTCCCCCGTTTTCAAAAAGTTCTGCTTAACAAAAAATTGCTTACGGTTTGCTTTCTCAATTTGCATATTGTTGTATAAGCGTTGTGTTCTAAGCCAGTTGGATTTGGTTATTGTGGTTTGATGTTGGATATATTCCCTTTCCGCTTGGAGAAGCTGAGATGTCAGACTGTCTTCATATTGTTGCGTGTTGCGCTTAATATAGGAGATTAATGAATGGAGTCGGCCTCTTAGGTATGCTTTGAGTGTTTCCCAGGTAAGTTTGGGATTGTGGTCTGGGGGGTTGTGTGTTAGGAATTCTTCCAGCTGTTCTGGAATCGTGTCGGGCGTGGGCAGTTGGGTAAACCAAAATGCATTGAATTTCCAGGGTTTAGTTTGTGTTGTGCTATTTGGTAAGGTTATGTGTGTCAGTATGGGTGAGTGGTCTGATATTCCGCGAGGGAGATGGGTGATTTGTGTGACTAGGGGTACCGTTTTCTTGGTAAGGAAAACGTAATCCAGTCTAGATAATGTATTATATGTTGGGGAGTGACAGGTGAATTCCCTTGTGTTGGGGTAGCGATGTCTCCAGATATCTATCCAGGCCCATGTTTGTGTAAAAGAAGCAAGTGGAGTTGTGCTCCCTGATCTGGGGTTTGTTGGTGCGGGATTTACTTGTAGCCGGTCTTTGTTCGGGCACATGGTTGCGTTGAAGTCCCCCATACATATAAGATGGGCATCTGGGTGTCCTATAAGTAGTGGGATGATGTTATCCATAATAGACAGTCCAGTGTTTGGGGGGTTATAGATCCCAAGTATAGCTATTGAGGTGTTTTCTATTTCTGCGAGGACAAAGACGTACCTACCATATGGATCTGTTTTAAAAGTGTATTTTATGTTTAAGTGTTTTCCTGAACAGTATAGATACTCCCCGGGAGTACGTTGAGCACACGCTATGCGCTGCCCATCCAACCCATGGTTTCTGTGTGAGTCTGGTGGTTGTGCGAATTAAGTGGTTCTCCTGCAGGCAAACTATGTCCGCTCTGTCAGTTGATCACTGTAAACACATGTGTGCGTTTTTCTACATGATTCAGGCCCCTAACATTCCGCAATAGTATTTTAAGGGAAGCTTTCGACTCACCCATATCCTGTATTTGCGAAACTTCTACCACGGGGGGCCCCTGGATCAGGTTCCCGGACATTCAGGCACCGGCTGTCCCCATCTCTACTGGCTTTATATATCAGGCAAAACATATTAAGAATGGTTATTGACATAACAGTGATACAGATAAAACAATAACAAAATAACTCGTATTAACCTAAAGACACTAATGTACAACCAATGCTGAACAGTGGAGGCTGGAGTGCCTCTTAACTGAGTCAACGGCGGGGGAACTGAGTAGTTCAGGTACAGACGTCAGATGCGTCTGGGAGGGGAGAATTTTAGCTTAATTTTAGATATTTCACCGGATCCAGGGTTGGGGCACAGCTGTAGAGAAGCCGAGCGGGCCCCCATTCAGGGCGCTACAGGGTATTACTTCGTATGTTGGGGTCAAACATCTCCGCTCCCCCGTCCCCGCCATAAATAGAGGCGTCCCGTTCCAGGGGTAATAGTACCCCCAGGGTCTGGGGCCAGCCATATCATGACATATGGAGGCGATCAGTCGGGGAGGACAGTGGTAGACAGTCAGGATATCGGAGAGCTCGCCCCCCTCACCTGAATTGTGTTAGAATATGTGACCATGTCATTCTGGGGTGGGTGGCGGGAAGGGAGCGGCGCCCAGGATCCGGAGGGAGCCGCAAACGCAGGCAGATAAATTATACATTTCCAGTCTATCGACAAGTACCTTATTACATAAATTGTTTAACCGACAACCTTTAAATCTAGTGCAACATAATCTACCAGCAATACAACCATTCCCCCCAGGTCCCCACCCCCCCCACCACACAGCCCCCGGTCCCACTCCGGTTCGTTTGAGGGGCATTGGGTATCCCGATCACCCTGGTGCCCCTTGGTGTGTTCATAAAGGTACGGGTGGGCAAAAGGGGGAATCAGTTCTGTTCGAGCAGGTCTTACTCCATAACCATTTGTGGGTCGTTCAGGGCATTGACAACTGATTTAGGAAGTAATGCAGGCGGCCACCATTTGTGGGTCAAAACAGTGGGCAGCATTCCAGAAATTCTATCATGGTCAGTGCCCAATTGTCCACCTTGCGGTGGCAGGTATTGTGGTGTATGATACGGCAGTTACTAAAACAGGTGTTTTAGGGAAGGCATAGTGCCCGCTGCAGGTGTCGTGGGGTTCGGCTCAGTTATAACCAATACAGTTCTAGCATATCACCACACTGAGGGGTCCAAACACAGCATTTCCCCCCACCCAACCGCGCGGGGGGGCGGCCGGGAAGGGGAGAGAACAGTACAGTACAGTACCTGGCTCCTGGAGATACAAAACTCGGTGTCTTGGATATTCTAGTTTAGATTCTGCGGGGTGGGTCCAGCTGGGTGTCCATCCAGGTGGTAGCTTCGACCGGCGAGTCGAAAAACTTTGCACTGTTACCATGCTGGATGCTCAGCCGCTCAGGATACATCATGGCGTATGGGATGTTCAAGCTTCTCAAGCATTGCTTCACCGACAGGAACGTAGCCCGTTTCTTTTGTAGGTCGATGGAGTAGTCTGGGAACAGCATGATTGTGGCGTTTTCTAGCTGCATCTGACCCTTCTGTATGGCGAGCCGAAGTGTGGTGTCTCTATCCCTCGCATTCAGCAGTCTGGCCAGCATCGGGCGCGGTCTTGCTCCTGGAGGGGGGGGGCTGGTGGGTACCCGGTGAGCCCGCTCCACCGTAAATACCGGCGACATGTTGTCTGCTCCAAAAGTATTCTGAAACCACGTGGCAAGGTATGCCTCAGGGTCCCTACCCTCTATCCCCTCAGGGAGTCCTCCATTGTTGAGACATGTCCCTCCAGTTCCCTCATACGTTGCCTCAGGGTCTGGAAGTCCTGTTGCAAAAGGCCAACATCGACCCTCACCTCCTCTATCCTGACGGTGAGGGAGGCCTTGGACTCCAGGATGGCAGCCAGTATTTGTGCTGGCGATGGGTTGTCAGCATGGCGTCTTGCTGCTGGTCGATGGAACTCGCAGTTGTGTCCGGCGCCACGTGGTTAGGCGGCGGGTCCGCGGTCACGGCCTGTTCGTTCCTGCTGCTGGTGAGCGTACTTTCCTAGCTTTTCGGCATAGCTGGCCTTTTTCCCCTGCTGAGTGCAGTGCTTGGTCATCCTGGCAGCAAGAGGAACTTGGTGAGGTAAGAAATTTGCGTTTGCAGACGGTTTTTATGGGCTTTCAGGATTATTTGCCGGGAGAGCTTCTGTCCCCACGTCTACTCGGCACGCTATCTTGGCCACACCCCCGAAGTCCAGGTTTTGTTGGTTTTTGCACAACATACTCGTTTTCTCCCACAGGGATGAACAGTGCCTTTAATATTTATAAGTTATTTACTGTTTTTAATCTTTAATAGTTTATTTAATATTTATTCCACTTCTGTATGAATTCACTTATAGGATGTAATATTTAGTCCCCCAAATAACAATGTATAATTACTTGCATATATATTGTATAGTTTTACACCATAAAAACCAGTCAGAGTCTGTGATGCCGTGTTCATAAATAAAGGTATCTACTATGTTAGAAGAGTTGTCTCACTCTCTTTGGTGTGTTGACTTTTTTTTTTGCTTAAGATGGATTAGGAGACTAGATGGCCTCCAACCAAAAGATTTAAATTAAGACAAATGTAAGATCTCTGGTGTAATAAGGGTTTATGATTGTAAATAATTGTCTGTTTTTAGTTTAACGTGTTTTTTTTAATTGATACAATGTTTCATGCCTGCCTCTAGAGGGCATTGCATTCTCAAGGATAAAAGTAAACGGAAGTTAAGTTTTTGTTGACTTGACAAAGGATCAGTGGATCCAAAACATTGCACATTGTTATACTTTACCATTTGGCTCCTGCTGAAACTCGCCCATCTGCCTCGAGAGTTCTTCGTGCATGTCCGAAACATCAAAAATTGAAAACTCTAATTTCGAAAGCCCCATTGGCGGGAATGACGCTTTCTGATGATGCGAGCAGACCATTTCCTTCTACTTTTCTTGATCTCTAGTTGCTGACCTACTTTTTATCGACCAAACTTACCTGCTGCCAGCCCTGACCTTCTGCCTGTTTATTGACCAAGCTACCTGTTGCCTGCCAGTTTCTTTGTCCCTTCTTCAAAATAAATTCTTTTATCTCTCCTTTTTGCTTTCTCAGTTTCTCTCCTCTCTGCATTGTGGGTTCTGGTTCTTAAATGGACAGTTCAGTGGAAATTATCAATATTTGTTAAATTGTTAGTCTGTAATGCCTTCTTAGATATTCTACATATTCTCTCCCATTTTAAAAAATCAGTTGATTTCATACCCTTTGCTGTTCCCTGCTGTTGACTTTAGGGAGCTGACATTTCAGGTTCCCATTGTCCTTCTTCCCAGGATGCACCACTTCCTTGGAATGTTCTTAATAGTAATTTCTACTGATTGGCTGTTGGATGGGTCAGAGATGCTCAGATCTCTACTGAGCAACTGAATCAACCCAGGCGCTGGGTCCAGGGCAAGACCATAACGGTCACTATTAGGGGTCCTGCAAACAAGGAGTCAGTATTTCGGTTGCATTTATTTATACACAGACAAAATGCTGAATTGGCAGATTAAGGTCATTGGGATGAAAAAATACTGCTTTTTTTTCTCTCGAAAAAGCACGTGTATTTGCACTGAACTTCCCCTTTAAGGTCTCCTGCCTGCGGTCACGACCTGCTCTCCCTGAACAATGCAACATCCTCCCCATCAGAGGCTCTGGAGGAGACCTCAGGGACACTTAGACTCCACGCCCAGAGGAAGGTTCTCGTTGCCAGTTCCATGGACCTAACAGTAACTGACCTCCAAATATGGAACCTACTTGAGAGGGGAGCTCCATGGAGGATTTGTGTAAGCTAGTTACTGACCTTCAGGAGACTCTGCAAGGTTAATACCAACTTGAAAATAGACTCCACACTCTGGTTTTTAATACTAATGCTGCCATTAGTTGAGTAGTCCCTCAATCATCAGTTGTCGACCACACTGACCCAATGATCCCTCTTCCTGACATGTTTGCAGGCGACAGACAGTAATTTCAGCAATTTAACTGTGAGTTGTACTTTTCCCTCTGTCCCAGCAGCTTTGGGAATGAGAGAATTAATGTGGGTTTTATCATCTCCCTCCTGCAAGGAGAGCCTCAGGCCTGAGCCCTTCAACTACTGGATCAAGATAATCAAGCATAAGCCAATATAGCTACCTTTTTTCTGCGCTACCCGAGATCTATGATGATCCTAGACGGGCTACTTTTGCAGAAATGGCACTGCGTAATCTTGTCCAGGGGAAGAGGCCTGTTGAAGATGATATTGTTTAATCTCATCCAGGGGAAGAGGCCTGTTTATATAGGATTATATTGCAGATTTCCGTAGAATCGGCACAGGTCGAATGGAATGATCCAGTCTTAATTTTTTTTCCGGTTCGGCTTGACAGAGATACTCAAGGATGAGCTAGCCAGAGTTGGGGTGCCTGCTGATACTGTGTTACTTTAATGCTTTCCTTACAGGGCCCCAACCGAACAATTGAGGTTGAAGCCATTATCGACTCGTGTGCCTGCAGTTGTTTCATGAACGAGGCCATGGCTAAAGATCTGCAGTTACCTCTTAGTGAGAAGTCTGTTCCTTTATTTATCCAGTCATCAGATGGGTCTGATCTCAATGCCAGCAAAGCAGATGCATTATCCAGAAAGTTTGTGGACACCTCCACTACTTCTCCTGATACTATTCTTTCGACAAGATATTTTCAGACCAAGCTTATCAAAGACGTCAAGGAAGCCTCTCTTCGCTTCCATCTTCTGTTCCATGAAGGTCTCTTACCATAAAGAAAATATTTTTTTTTCCAAAAAGAGTGTAAAGCATTACAAAAGCCTTCTTCATATTTATCAGGATACCATCCGCAATCCAACAGTCAAATGGAGAGAACAAATCAGACATTGGAACAATATTTCCGCTGCTTCTCTACAGCTTCTCAGGAAGATTGGGCCTTGCTATTACCTCTGGAAGAATTTGCATACAAAAATGCTTTACAGGCTTTACAGTGCTCTCCATTCTTTGCAAATTATGGTTTCGATCCAGTATCCTTACCTAATGTTTCATGTACTTCTTGAAATTCCAGATCTCCAATCCAGGCTACATAAGTTGAGGAGAAAGTCCTGCCTTCTCTCTTGGGTTTCTAGTTTTTGCTTTCTACAAGGAATCTTAAACTTAAGGTATCTTCAATGATGTTGGGACCTAGATTTATTGGCCCCTTTCCTATTAAGAGAGTTATCAAAAATGGTAGCTTTTGAATTAGACTAATATAGGACTTTGAAGGTATATCCAGTGTTTCCTGTTTAAAAAGTTTTGTCTCTAATTCCTTTTCTGGCCACCTCCACCACCGCTACCTGTTATACTGGAGGAGAATAAGGAGTATGAAGTTGGATGCCACGCTCTCTGCAGGTCAGCTCAAGGATCTCATCAAATGGAGGGCATTTGGAGCTGAGGAGAACTCATGGGAACTGGCCATACAGGTTCATGCTCCGCAACTGGTAAAGATCTTTCTTCAGCTTCACCCAGAGAAATCTAATCACAATTAAGAGCTTGCCCATGGGGAGGGGGCACTGTTATACTTAATGATTGTCTCCTGCTGAAACTCGTCCATCGGTCTTGAGGGTTCTTAGTGCATGACAAAATAAAATGAATTACAAAAACCTTGAATTTCGAAAGCCCCGTTGGCGGGAATGGCGCTTTTTGATGATGCAAGCAGATAATTTCCTTCTACATAAGTTCCTGGTCTAATACTTCCTTTGCTGTCAGTTCAGATTTATTTCCCTGCCTCAGCTCCTGTCCTGCTGTGTTCCTGTGCTTTATTCCTTGTTTTCTCTAGTTGCCAACCTTCTAACTGTTTATCAACCAAACATTACCTGCCACAAGCCCCGACATTCTGCCTGTTATTCAGCCAAGCTTACCTGCTTTCAGCCCTGACATTCTGCCTGTTTATCGACCAAGTTTACCTGCCACCAGACCTGACCTCCTGCCTGTTTATTGACCAAGCTACACATTGCCTGTCAGTATTTTCATCCCTTTTCAGTTTTTATCCTTTTGGCTTTCTCAGATTCTCTCCTCTTTGCATCATGCAATCTGGTTTTTGGGGTCTCCCCCTGGTATCCCTGAACAGCTCAAGATCCTTACCATCAGAGGCACTGGAGAAGACCTTGGGGACACTCCGCGCCCAGCAGAGGGTTCTCTGTGCCAGTTCCGTGGCCTTAACACACATTGTCCTCTGATAGTTGTAAAATGAGTCATGAAATTGTTTTAAAATAATCCAAATAAAATATGAAGTTTTAAAGAGTGCTGCTTAATTGGATTACATTACATATACAATGTGAAAAAACAAGTGTGCACCTGCTTTTTGTTTCTCAATAAGCGTGTGCTGGTCAAATTGACTGTTTGTGGAACTCTTCACCTGTATACCCACCACAGAGGCTATTCAAATAGTAAGTAAACTGTTCCAAGATAACACTCTTGCTAACAGAACAGGTGTGTTACCTACAGGACTAAATCCTTAATACCCCCAACAAAAACATGGATGTGCAATGGAATTTCCAGTTTCACCCATTGTGGCAAACTTTTACATGGAGGAAGTGGAAAGAAAGGCTCATAAAACCATCAAGGGCATTGTACCCAGCCACTTGTTAAGATATGTAGATGACACATGGGTTAACCCTTTCAGTGCCAGATGAGTTTCCCATTTTCCAAAACTGTTTGTGCCAGGTGAATTCTCAGGATTGTGTCCTCAATCGGTTTAGACTAATAAATTTAGGTTTAGTATGAATACCCCTAGTAAATCAGGAATATTATACATTGGGGGGTTTTTCAGCACAGTGTGTACCTTAACAAGACATCAGAGTTTTGTAATTTTTACTGGATTTTTGGTTAATTATCTGTTGCCAACTAAAAATTTTCCTGATTTTTTTTTTTTAACTTTTCTACCATTTTATTTATAGTTATCTTAAGGTTACTCACAAAAATCTTACTGTTTCTAAGAGCTCTGATACTCCTAATTACAACAATAACAGATAAATGTAGGTACCCCACTTTTTCTGTACCGGAGACCATCCCAAATTAAAACTGCATTTTCGAGAATATTACACCAAATTGAAATGTATAACCACTAACAGTTAACATAGAATATGTACCAAATTAACTAAAATATGAGATAAGAGATATTTTTAGAAACTACATACCCACAGTGAGGTAAGTTTTGATCACAATTGAAGGATGCAGCTCTTCAATTATTTTCTCATATTTCCCTTTTCCCTCAAATATAAAATCAGAAACAAAATCAAATGTAAATTTCAAGTAAAAACTGTAGAGGAAAGTTCAAAATTATCTCCTGAATAAAATGGTATGGCACATTCATGGGTGTACTCGAAAACATGGCTACCAACTAACCCAAAGTGGGATCAATGTCAAATGGCAGTAACAATATACAGTATGAACAGTCTGCAACTTAAGAAATATCCCTAAAATGTACACACCTTCAGCTGCGTAACCCTGTAGTTTTTTCATTCATACCATCAATGTTGAGGACGAAGTTCTTCATAAAAGTTTGCACTTTTAGCATATTTTCTGGAGATATTAACAAATAACAACTTTCAAAGGTAGAAATCAATGCCAAAACCCCATGTAATGTAAAAAAATGTTACCAAATATCAATCTCCCAAATGTTCTGAATCAAACGGTATGCCATATGCATGATTACACATGCAGACATTATAGCAGCTAGCCATGAAGTGAGAAAATGCACGATGGCTCAAAAACAGCGAAAATTTTCAGTTACCGTATATAAATCTCCTGAATCCTAATATCTCCAATGCACAGTTGCCCAATTACATCAACTTTTCAGATTTTTCACACTAAACACCTCTCTAGATTAGAAATACCTCCCAAAACTATATATTCTTGGACTCCACACACCTTCAGCTACTCAACAATGCCAATCTTTAATACATTCCATAAATGGGGAAGTGGAGTGCGGCATGTAGTGGTCTTAATACAACACAATTGTTGTTGCAGAAACTTGCTCTTTATTGAAGTGAAACACACAACATGTTTCAGACTGAATAGTTCTTTATCAAGTGTGCAGACATAGCATGGTACAAACACTTACTGTATAACACAGCAAACAGGATGGGACATAATTAGGGGTAGGGGTGGAAGGAGGGAAGTCTAAGGGCTAGGCCACACTAGCGCGTTTTTCGCGCGTTTGCGCACGCGTTACGCGCTCGCGTTTGCGCCCGCGATTTTCGCTAAAATGGAAATCGCGGGAACGCAAAAATTCCCGCGATTTCCGATGCGCATGCGATTGCGTGTCCGTTCGCGTTATGGTAACGCATGCGTTCACCATTTTTGGTGCATTAACGCACGCGTGTCCATAACGTGAAAAGGCGAAAACGCATGCGCAAAACGCGAACGCGAGCGCGAAACGCGCAAGAATCGCGCACACAAATGCGTGCGATAACGCTCGCGATTTTGTGCGCGATTCCTGTGCGTTGCAGTGTGGCCTCACCCTAAATCCTATGGGAATCCAAAGTCCCAAATAGATGAAAGTCCAAAATGCTCCAAGCTTGGGTATAGGAGATGGATACATGATTGGATAAATATCTGTTGTATTCAATTAGATCAACTGGACTTGAAGTTTAGTTCTTGAAGACGTTTCGCTAGACATCCGACTGGCTTTCTCAATTCAGAATGACTTGTACAAGAATCTGTGGCAATTATGTACCCTGGAAAATCTCAAATAGCATATCTCAGCCAGGTGTTAATGGCAGGATTGCATAGTGGCTAAGAGGTGTTATATGAATGCCCAGAGTAAGGTGTCAAAACAGCATGACACCACTAAATTTCAATCTCCCACATGTCCTGAATCAAACGGTATGCCATATATTTGGGTGCACACAGATGTAGCCACCAACTCAAATATGCGCAATTATAAAAAAAAATCAAAATGCTCTAATTTGAACTTTTTCAATGAAAACAGCCCAGTAACTTGGAAATACCCCTCACAAACTATATATTTTTGGAATTTACACACCTTCAGCTATGTACCTTTTCTGTGCTTTCATACATACATGCAGAAGAGGGACAAGAAAGGATGAGGAAGGAGGTAGTTTTGTTAGGGTTACTAGGGGAAGTGGGGGACGGAAGAGTAGGGGGGCTTCTTCCCAGATTGTCCATCCCAACAGATTTGCCGCCTTAGGTAATGAAGTGGAGGAGGACACCTCGGAATTAGCATGTATGGAGGGGGCTAGTCCCTTGAGCACCCAGGGGACTGCCATCTCTGATACAAGGGAGGAGGAACGAAGGGTCAGAAATGCTAGGCAGGTGGTAGTGGTAGGGGACTCAATTATAAGGAAGGTAGATAGGGTAATCTGCCGCCGAGACCCTACATGCCGAACTGTGTGTTGCCTGCCTGGTGCTAGGGTTCGGCATGTGGTGGATCGTGTAGACAGATTATTGGGTGGGGCCGGGTGTGACCCGGCGGTCTTGGTTCACATTAGTGGAGGTGGAGGTGAGGTCCTTAAACATGATTTCCGAGAACTAGGGGCCAAGATAAAAGCAAGGACCTCCAGGGTAGTGTTTTCAGAAATACTACCGCAGCCACGTGCTAAGCCAGGGAGACAGCGGGAGCTTAGGAGCATTAATGCGTGGCTAAGAGAGTGGTGTAAGGAAGAAGGGTTTGGGTTTATTGAGAACTGGGCAGACTTTGCTGTCGGCTACAGGCTCTTTAGTAGGGATGGGTTGCACCTCACTGATGGTGGTGCAGCTGTTTTAGGGGAGAAGATGGCTAGAGGGTTGGAGGAGATTTTAAACTAGGTTTGGGGGGGGAGGGTATTAGCAGTCTCACTGGGAAAGATTGTCCAGGAGGAAAGCAGGGTGTAGATAGGCCAGTGGTGGGTGGAAAGGGGGGTGGGGCTAGCATAGGGGATAGGGAGGAATGTGTACGAATAAATTACAGGATCATAATCTAAAATGTATGTTTGCAAATGCGAGAAGCCTGGCTGACAAAATGGGTGAATTGGAAATGATGGCATTGAATGAAAAGTATGATGTAATAGGTATAGCAGAAACGTGGTTGAACAGTTCTCACGACTGGGCTGTAAATATAGAAGGATATGCCTTGTTTAGGCAGGACAGAAAAAAAAGGAAAGGGGGAGGAGTATGTGTTTATGTTAAAAAAGAATTGAAGCCAAATTTAAAAGAAGAGATAACTGGTGATATGGATGATAAAGTGGAGGCAATATGGGTGGAATTAGGCAACAGGAAAGGGGGTAATGTCATTGTTGGTGTCTGCTATAAGCCGCCAAATGCTAGCAGAGAGGAGGTGAGTAAACTTCATATGCAGTTGGCAAGGGCTGCAAGTTTGGGGAGTGTGCTCATTATGGGGGACTTCAATTACCCTGACATTGATTGGTGGTCTCTGTCTCTGGAGAGTTTTCTGGGTCACGTGCAGGGGAGGACACTCCTCCCCCTCCGTCTGGACCCTTGAGGGCTGCATTTCCCTGGCTTTTAAACCCTTTTCTGCGAGTGTAGGGAACCCTAGACCCACCCCAACCCCACGTGTTAGTTTACTTAAAAAACGCTGAAGCATCTCTACTTACATCCTTCCGTCCCCTGACGTTCTCTACTTGCCATCAGCCGCCCCTTGATTCTCTGCCTCTCAGACAATCACAATGCGGCTGCTGGTCCGGCGCCCCTGTTTGCTAGTTCGACAAGGCAAGGGCCTGGTCATTGAACTATAAGTAGAGTTTTGCTTCTTTTTTAAACTAAACACTGGTGGTTGGGGTGGGCTAGGGTGCTCCACACTAGAGATTTTTTTGTGTTCCAGGTGAGATTACCTTTAATGTATAATGTACTAGCCACCTTTGACAACACATGCTATAGATTTCCCCTCCATTTAGTTGAGCCTAGTTGTGCCATAGATTGTAGGCGTCTGTCTAAATAAGTTTTCATGTTAATTGTGAATACCAATTATTATGGATATTTATAGGGGTGGATTCTTAGTGTGTGTACCTCTTATGAGTGCTTATGGCCGAAAAAACGCATCATGTCACTCTCCTCAAACCAGCTTTATCAGTCTATTACTGTTATAATCACCACAGCCTGGATCAAATTTTCTAGTTTTAGAAACTTATCCATCCACTTTTAAAAAGCATTCATTGAACTTGCATTAACCAACATCGGCTGGAAGACATTTCCTTTACAGTTTCAGCTCCGTCTCCACTGAAAGAAATATTTCCAACCTAAGATGAAACTTTTTTCCTTAAACGGATGGTCCTCGAGTCCTGGAGTATGACCTATTAGGACAATTGCACCAGAGCAGTATATTGTATGGCCCATAATATATGTGAGATCCAGTATCTCCACGTCAAAACGTAGCTCTCCCAATGTAACCGCCCTACTGTCTAACTGCCCTTATAGTCAAGCACTTCCATTCCTTTATTAGTTAGTGTTACGTTTGTAATGGGATTCGGAAATTGCACTGCATATTCCAAAGTGGCTTACTTGTAAAGGGGCATAATGTTTTTCTCTTAATCTCAATTCCCCTCTTTAGACAAAGTACAATATCTTGCTAGCTCTGCCGATTGCAGACCTTGGCATTTGTTGCTACGGCTAGTTGCTTATTACCAAACCCCCAGATATCTTTGTCCAGTCAGATGCCATTAACACAGGAGTTATTTATGGTGTAGGTAGTCCCAGATTGGCTAAATCCCAAATCAATCACCTTACATTTATCAATCATTAATCTCATCTGCCATTCTGTGCCCATTTTATATCTATTTCTAGTCTGCTTGCAGCAATTGCACTTCATTTGAAGTTCCCCATGCTTTTAGTGCATCAGCAAACACAGAGAACCTGCTGCTTAATGCCCCTTCTAAGGTCATTTTAAACAATTAAAAAAATGGCCCCAGTACGAACCCTAAACACTCCACTTAGAACTTACCCCATAGATGTAGCTCCATTGAACCACACTATCTGCGATCCAATAACCAATCTCATCCTGTACAAATGTTTGTTTCTTAGGCCTAACAGTCCCTATGTGGCACACGTATCAAAAGGCTTAGCAAAATCCAAGTATACCACATCCACTGCTGTGCCTGATAATTCTTACTGCGCTTCTTCAAAAAACCAAGTAAATTTGTCTGGCACATCTATTTCTTCATAATTCCATTGACACTTACTAATAAGAGTCATTTACTGGAGACAAAGTTAAGGATATGATACCCGTACAAAGTTTCCATCCACCAGACAAAAGTAAACTGAAAAGATAAGAACAGTATATCTCAATAATGACCTGAACAAAACTGTCTTAAACCGAGGATGTATTCCCATGTGGTCCTGGGGCTTATTATGTTATATTTTGTCTTATGTTTCGTTCCCATATCCTCGTAGGCCAGAGTGAATATTCTCCCTCATTCCTTTCTCGGCATCCGCTAAAATAACCATCTTCAGCCCCGTTTATTTAATGGTCCCACCTCTTACTTGTCATGTATATAATCTGGGTAAAACTTCTTCATTATTACTGTCACATACCACTTCATCAATGATCAGTATTATGTATATAAACATTTGCTTCAACGCTCTGTCAGTCAATACTATGTCATTCACCCTCCCCACCTGGTTACTTACTTCATTCATGACACGGCGATAACTTTCTTGATATTCATCCAGCCATCAGTCTAGTATATCTTCCCCGGATCATATATGCATCCCACTTCCCACACCAAGCTGGATCATCTTATTACTAATGGTCCTATGCACCACCTCCCCACCGCCTGGATAGGCTATTAGCTGTCATATCAACTCATCACCCACACCAGCCTGGATATAACATCTACTTACTGTCATTCCCCACCCCTCCACCACCAGCATCCTGGATCAGTACTATTCGTACATATAACTACTTCCACATCAGCCTGGTCAGTTATACAGTCATGAATTCACACCTGATATATTACCAAGTCATTCACACTACACAGCGATGGATCAGGCCTATTACTTGTCATATCATCACCATTCACACACAGCTGGATCAGGTCTATTACTAGTCATATCACCACCTTCCCCACACATCTGGGATTTGTCTATTACGTTCATATCACTCATTCCACCACAGCCTGGATCAGTCTATTACTAATGTCATATCACCACTCCAACCAGCCTGAATCAGTCATTACTGTCCTCTCCCCACTTCACACCAGCCTGGATCAGTCTATTACTTGTCTATACCCCCTCACTTCACACAGCCTGGATGCAGTCTATTACTCTATCACATTCACACCAGCCTGATCCATCTATGTCAACACCTCAAAGCCAGGCTGGATCAGTCCTATTATGTCATATCACCACTTCCACACCAGCCTGGATCAGTCTATTACTAATGTAACCTATCACACCTACCAAACACCAGCCTGGATCATCATCATTACTGTCATCATCACACCTTCCACACCAGCCGATCAGGTCTTAGCGATGTCATAATCACCACTCCACCACACCTGGAGATCGTCTATTACTTAGTATATCACACTTCCACAACCGCCCTGGATCATCCTATTACTATGTCTATCAACCACTTCCACACAGCCTGGATCATTCTATTACTATGTCTATCCCACTTCCACACCAGCTGGATCAGTCTATTACTTTGTCATATCACCCCACTTCCAACAAGCTGGATCCATCTATTACTGTCCATAATCATTCACAAATCCCACCAGCCTGGATCAGTCTATTACTATGTATATCCATTCACCATATCCCACTACCATCCCCAACGCCGGGATCAGTCAGTTACATGTCTATCACCCACTTCACGACCAGCTCCTGGATCACTATTATGTCTATCAATCACCGTATCGTATACATATACACCACTCCCACACCAGCCTGGATGTCTAATGTCATTTACCCTCGAAATGATACGGATATCGTCACAAACCTTCCACACCAGCCTGGATAGTCTATTATATGTCCTACACCACTTCCATCACACCAGCCTGGATTACTAAGTTATCTACTTACACCCATGGTCAGTTATACTTCAATACACACTTCCACACCAGCCTGGATCAGTCTATTACTATGGTGCAATATCACCACTTCCACCACCAGCCTGGAATCAGTCATTACTGTCATATCACCACTTCCACACACGCCTGGATTATCGTATTACTAGTCATATCACCACTTCCACACCAGCCTGGATCAGTCTATTACTGTCCATATACCACTTCCACACCAGCCTGGATAGTCTATTACCTAGTCATAGTCACCACCTTCCACACCCAGCCTGGATCATGCTATTACTGTCATATCCCCACTTTCCCACACCTGGTATCAGTCATATCTATTGTCATATCACCACCTCCACACAGCTTGGATTAGGACTTTATTCATATATGCAATTACACTTCCACACCACCTGGATCAATCTATTACTGTATATACACCACTTTCCACACCACCTGGGATCAGTCTGATTACTGTTCATATCACAACACTTCAACACACCAGCCTGGATCATCTCTATCTGTAATATCCCCACCACTTCCACACACCACGCCTGCGATCCTTCTATTCTGTCTCATCACCAATTCCAACAAGCCTGATGCAGTCATATATATCATAGTCAACACCACCTCCACACACCACGTGGATCAGTCATGACTTACTGTCATACAAATCTCCTTCCACACCAGCCTGGATCAGTCTATTAACTGTCTGATCACCATTCCACACCAGCCTGGAGAGTATTCTACTATGTCTATTCACCACTTCCACACCAGCCGGATCAGCTAATACTGTCATTTTCAACCACTTCCACACCCAGCCTGGATCAGTCTATTACTATGGTCATAGTCACAACCTCCACACCACGCCTGCGTCCCCACTCAGTCTATTTACGTCATATCACCACTTCCCACAACCAGCCTGGATCAATTTCTATTCTGTCATAGTCAACAATCCACACCAAGCTGGATAAGTCTCATTACTATGTCATATCACCAACTCCACACCAGCCTGGCTCCGTCTATTACTTGATTCATATCACCACTAATCCTCCACACCAGCCTGGATCAGTCTATTATATTCATATCCACTTCACACCAGCCTGGATCAGTTATTACTGTCATATCACCACTTCCACACCAGCCTGGATTAGTCTTTACATGTCATATCACCACTTCCACACCAGCATGGATCAGTCTATCTACTGTCATATCACACCCAACTTCCACACCAGCTGGATCAGTCTATTACTATGTCTATCCACCACATCTCCACACCATCCTGGATCAGTCTATTACTGAGATCCACCACCACACCAGCCTGGATTGTCTATCTACTATGTCATATCACCACTTCACACCAGCACTGGATCAGTCTATTACTGCTGCATATCACCATTCCAGCCCCAAGCCTGGATCAGTCTATTACTATGTCCTCATCACCACTTCCCACACCAGATGGATCGCGCTACCTTCACACCTGTCATATCACCATTCTTAGCCCACCGCCGATCAGTCCTATTACTGTCCATATCACCACTTCATCCACGCAGCCTGGATCAGTCTATTACTCGTCATATCACCACTTCCACACCAGCCTAGGATCAGTTCTCTTACTGTCATATCACACACCTCCACACCAGCCTATCAGGCCACCTTGACAAAGTGCACACTTTTTACAAACCCAACTAGTGTGTACTATAGTTTTAGGTACATTAGTTACAGAACCAACTAAAATAAAATAAAAAAGTTCCACCAATATTTTAAAACGGATGATCGAAAACCCTTGTGTCGTACCTAAGCAAATCTCAGTTGTAGAAGAAAAACATTTATTTAAAAAAATAAATACCTTTTTCCTATGTCATTGTTTCTTGTCTGGCATTTTGTCTACAACCTGCAAAGGGAAAAAGACAGGGACAGAAAATATTCATTATTAGGCCAAAGTGTAAAATTTTAAAAGAATATCTAAAAACTATGAAGACGAACAGCAGCACTAGGTAGGCTTATCAAGCATTAAAAGCTGATTATGTGACCGGTTCATAATGTTCAATTGACAAATAGTAAACATAATGACGTGTCAAGTGTCCTTACAAACGCAAAGCCTTAGTCCTGACATATATAAGTAACCCTCACAACTCACTTCTATAATGTAAGAAATCTCATAGTGCCATACAACATCCATAAAAGGAATTAAGTGGACACCTGGATGCCTTTTTTGTCCTTAACTCTAGATTAAGAATGAACACTAGCTTAATACAAACACTTCTAGTAGACGTAAGGAATTATAGTGACACGTAGTGCCTGCCTACAAAACATACATCTTCTATAGACAGAGGAATTATAGTGAACACCTAGTGCCTACTACAAAACACTACTCTTCTATAGACGTAAGGAATTATAGTGACAACTAGTGCTTCTACTACAAAACATACACCTTTCTACTATGAGCGTAGTAATTGAGTGGAAATCGTGACACTAAATTTACTTCTAGCGTAGGAATTATAGACACCTAGTGCCACTACAACAACATTACACTTCTATAGACGTAGGAATATGTAAACCTAGTGCGACTAACTAAAAACATTACACTTCTATAATGTAAGGAAGTATAGTGACACCGTAGTGGCCTACTACAAACATACACTTCTATAGACGTAAGGAATTTAGTAAAACTAGTGCCTATACAAAACATAAATTACGTCATAGACGTAGGGAATATAATAGTAACAACTATGCACTACACAAAACATACCTTCTAGTACGACGTAAGAATTATAGTGAAACTATGCCACTACAAAACTACACTTCTCAGACGTAAGGAATGATAGTAACACCCTGGTGCCTACTACAAAACATAACACTTCTAAGACGTACGGAATTATAGTGACACCATGGGTGTGCACTACTAACAAACATACACTGCTATAGAGTAAGGAATTATAGTAACACCTGGTGGCTACTACACAAATAACTTTCATGAGAGACGTAAGGAATATAGTAAACCTGGTGCCTACTACAAAACATACACTTCTAAGTGTAAGGATTATAGTAACACCTAGGTGCCTACTAAAAACATACACTTCTATAGAAGTAAGGAATATAGTGACACCGATGCCTACTACAAAACTATACACGTCTATTAGACGTAAGTGAATGATAGTAACACTGTGGCCTACTACAAAACATATACACTTCTAGTAGACTTAAGGAATTATTAGTGACACCTGGTGCCTACTTACAAAATACCTTCTATAGACATAAGGAATATAGTAACACCTGGTTTCCTACTACAAACCATACACTGCCTATAGACGTAAGGAATTGGTATAGTAACCAACTGGTGCCACTACAAAACCTACACTTCTATGAGATGTAGGAATTAAGTAACACCTAGTGCCACTAACAAAACCATACCACTCTATATAAGTAAGGAATTATAGTTGACACTAGTGGCCTACTACAAAACATACAACTGCTATAGACGTAAAGGATATTATAGAACACCTAGTGCCTATACAACACAGTACATCTTTCTATAGACATAAGGAATTATAGTAAACATTAGTGCCTCTACAAAAACATACGGTGAAGGTTTGTCATTCATCCAGGTCATGGTAATCTGTTGTATTCAATTAGATCATGGACTTGAATTAGTTCTTGAAGACGTTTCGCTAGCATCCGACTGGCTTTCCTATTCAGAATGACTTGTACAAGAATCTGGGGCAATTATGTACCCTGGAAAATCCCAATAGCATATCTCACCATGTGTATAGGGGTGTAGATGTGGCTAAGAGGTGTTATAGAAGCCCAGAGTAAGGTGTAAAAACAGCATTGTACTGGCAGAATTTGGTGTCGAACTCCCCCCACCTCTATTTAGGCTGTTTCTTTATTTTTCACATAAATGGCCTCCTAACCCCTCTCTTGAACCAGTCATGTTCCTTCGCCAATATTTTAACATTACGATCGGGTGAAAGGTATGGATCTTTATCCTTAGATGCAGGTACAACGGCTGAGTCCTCAGGTCAGGACTCGGTCAGAAGTCCTCGGGTCAGACTCATCCGGTACCTGCATCTTAAGGATAAAGGACATACCTTTGCAGATTGTAATGTTAACATATTGGCGAAGGAACGTGACTGGTTCAAGAGAGGTGTTAGGAGGCCATTTATGTGAAAATAAGAAACCAACCTAAATAGGGTGGGGGGTTCGACACAACTGTCTGCCATGTACAATTCTGTTTTAACCCTTACTCTGGGTCCTATAACATCCGTTAGCCACTATGCCATCCCCTTAACCACCTGGCTGGATATGGCTAATTGGTGAATTTTTCCAGGGTACATAATTGCCACAGATTCTTGTACAAGTCATTCTATTGAGAAACCAGTCGGATGCTACGCGAACGTCTTCAAGAACTACACTTCTCAAGTCCATTGATCTAATTGAATACAAAGATATCAAAACATACACTTTATAGACGTAAGGAATTATCGTAAGACAACCTATTGCCTATACAAAACATACACTTCTAATATAATGTAAGGAATTATAATAGTGACACCTAGTGCCTACTACCAAACTGACACTTCTATAGACATAAGGAATTTAGTACCACCTGGTGCCTACTAACAAAAAAAACGTTTCCTATAACACCTCATAGCCACTATCCAATCACACCCTTAACCCCTGGCCGTGATATGCTAATTGGGATTTTCCATGGTACAAAATTGGGCCACCATTCTTGTACAATTCTTCTGAATTGGAGAAAGCCCGTCGGATGAACTATCGACGTCTTCAGAACTACATTTCCAGTCTTCCAGTTGATCTAATTGAATACAACAATATACCATGACCGGAGTGAATGAGAACTTTCCACAAGCATACACTCTATAGACTTAAGGATTATAGTGGACCATGTGCCTACTACAAAACATACACTTCTATAGACGTAGGAATTATGTGACACCTAGTGCCTACTACAAAACATACCACTTCTATAGACTAAGGAATTATAATAACACCTAGTCCCCTACTACAAAACATACCTTCTATAGACGTAAGATTATAGTAACACCTAGTGCCTACTACAAAACATACACTTTCTATAGACGTAGGATTATAGTAACACCTAGTGGCCTACTACAAAACATAACCTTCTATAGACGTAAGGAATTATAGTGGACACCTACAGCCTCTACCAACATTCCTTTCTATAGACTAAGGAATTATACGTACACCTTTAGTGGCCTACTACAAACCATACACTTCTTTAGACTTAAGAATTAACATACCTCTATAGACTAGGAATTATGTAACCCTGGTGCCTACTACAGAAACATACACTTCTATAGAACATAAGGAATTAATAGTAACACTAGTGCCTACTACAAAACATACCTCTATATGCTTGTGAAGGTTCTCATTCATCCAGTTCATGGATAATAAGAACCTTCAAAGCATGTTCAAATCATTTGGAGAAACCCTCACACTTGTCGGAAATATGAAAGGAGCAAGTGAAATTCGCAGACTACAGAAACCACCTGCGATTTAACCTCCATGCAGACAACAAAGGCTAGTACCATGCATCATACGTTGGGATTCCCCAGTTAAGGCATTAGAGCCAAACAGATACTGCAAAAACTCAAACCAACGCTCTAAATAACGGTACGACAGACCAACATTTTACGGCGATGCTTTTAATGACAACATTAGTCACAGAACAGAACCTGGTCCCTCATAGCTACCTTGACCATCTGGGAAAGAGTGATGGAATATCACCAAACAAGCACATCTTTCTCAGCACTGTAAGGCAAACAAAGGCCAACAGAACAAGTTCCTCTAATCGCTCCCAGAACACCCCCAAAGGGAAACAACTACCTTGGATACAAAGGAGGCAGTTGTCCTCTTCATCAAACAAGGAGGAATGGGTGAGAAACTTGTCTACCGGACCCTGACCCACCAGAAATGGAAGTCCTTGCTATGGCTGAATTTTGCCATCACTCGCCAAGCCATCCCTGTGGGGATATTAATAGCAGGCCACAAAGCGTCAATTCACAATAATAAGGTACCAACAGAGTGAGGCAGAGCAACTTCGCCTTAAGGTATCTGCAGTCTAGCCATGCTAAACCTCCTTCCATTCGCCTGAGTGACCACACAGGAAAGACCATCCCTCAAGAAGGATTCCAGTATCCACCATTCTACCGGCAGACAAGGGAAGTCACAGTGGTACTCAACCACCTCAGACTACCATGATAAGGTGACCATGCTCCTGGACGAAACAAACACATATGAGGCTTAACAACGGGAGCCCACCAGCCGTTAAAGACGCGTCCTAGACTTACTAAGTACTACAACAAGCAAACAGCTTCAAAAAGGGATCAGCCAATTTGATCGAGCATGTATCATCGCCGTACCCTGTGAGCACATCCTTCATATATGACCCAAAGATACATAAGGAAGGGGCACCACTAAAGACCTATAGTCAGCAAGCCTCGACTCTGTACATACAAGTAGCAATATACTAGCCAGCCAACATCTTAGGACCATGTGGTGGGAATTTCTTCTAAGCATCACATCCAGACTCTCAGGCGTTTCACCAACAAGATTGAAGGTATAGTACTCGGTACAGAAGAAACGTGGTTGTCCTAGATGTGACCATCTCTCTTCACCTGTATACCCACCACGGAGCTTTGACTGGTGAGAAAACGCTAGGCCCAAGACTGCACTCTTACCAGCAGTAACTGATCTCAAACCCAGAACAGGTTGTTCCGTACTGGACTTGGTGCCTGAATACCACCTATTTCAAATACAGGATAAGTTCTATAAGCAAAACAACGGATGTGCTATGGGGATCCTCCAGTTTTCATCCAACCCATTGTGGGCCAACCTTCATGGATGAGGTAGAAAAACAGGCACTTACGTACCTTTAAGGCAGCACCACCCAGCCACTGGTTCATATGTGGTGCACCTGGGTTAAATCCATCAGAATGAAGTACCAGCTTTCACAGAACACATCAATGCGGTATAACCAAACATCAAATTTAAAGGGAATAGTACACAAAAACAACAAACTGGCTTTCTTGGCTGCTTGGTATAATTAATAAAATGGAAACTGGAAGTAAGAGGTTTACAGAAACCAACAACACACAGATCAGTAATTTGAATGTTTGACTCCCAGCACCCCTTTCGAATTCACAAGCTGGTGTCTCAGAAACCCTGCCACCCAGAGCCGTAGACCTCCCCACTAGAGCACTAGGCGAAGGCTAAGAAATGAAACATCTCAGAGGACCCTTAAAACTTGTGGATTATCCGACTGGGCCTTTGTCAAAAGAAGTAAAAGGAAGAAAGAACACGACTAACCAACAGTGAAGGGGAAAAGCAAGACAGGAGGAAGAACATGGTCTCCCATATTTAGGCAGGGTCCTCCGAGAATTAAGAAGATTTTCAAAAACTCGTATCCCTGTCTGCTTTAAACCGAACACCACTGAGGCAGCAATTGGTACATCGCAAAGACCAATACCTAACACAAGAAAAGCTACATCATATATTCAGTCAGTGCAGTGAAGAATGCTCTGATTTTATGTGAGGGAGACCAAACAGCACTGCACAACGTATGGCCCAGCACAGAAGAGCAATTCCTCGGTCAGGACTCCGCCGTGTACTGCTCTTAAGGATAAAGGCTACCTTTAAGATTTAATGTTAACATACTGGCGAAGGAAACGTGGACTGGTTCATAGAGGTGTAAGGAGGCCATTGATGGAAAATAAACAACAAAGCTAAATAGAGGTGGAGGGTTTGACACCACTGTCCTGCCATGTATAATGCGGTTTTGACACCTTACTCTGGCTTCATAAAACACCTCTTAGCCACTATGCAATCTGCCTAAACACGCGGTGAATATGCTATTTGAGATTTTCCAGGGTACATAATTGACAAAGATTCTTGTACAAGTCATTCTGAATTGAGAAGCCAGTCGATGCTAGCGAAACGTCTTCAAGAACTAAACTTCAAGTCCAGTTGATCTAATTGAATACACAGTATATAACACTTCTATAATGTACGGATTATAGCGACACCTAAATAGCCTACTCAACAAACATACACTTCTATACGTAGGACTTAAACATAATACCTCATAGACGTAAGGTTTCTAGTAACAACACCTTGCCTCCTACAAACATACCTCTAGTAGACGTAAGGGAATTTAGTAACACCTGTGGCCTACTACAAAACATACACTTCTATAGACGTAAGATTATAGTAGACACCTAGAGCCTACTCAAAACTGACACTTTATAGACATAAGTGAATATATAACACCATAGTGTGCCTTACTACAAAACATACACTTCTATGATAAGGAACTATAGTAACTGTGAAACATCCTATAGTGTAATGCACTAAAGCCATACAAACATCACCAACTTCTTAGACTAAGGAATTATAGTAACACCTATGCCCTAACTACAAACATACCTTCTATAGGACGTAAGGGAATTGATAGTGACACCGTTATACATTACTTAGCCGTAGATCCTAGTGCCTAAAACAATACACAATTCTATGTACATAAGGATTTAATAGTAACACCCTAGGGCTACTACAAAAACTACACTTATATCGACAAGGAATTATGCTAACACCTAGGCCTACTACAAAAACATAAACTTCTCTAGACAACGGAATTATAGTAACACCTATTTTTCTTGTGCCTACTACAAAACATACACTTCTTATGATGGTAAGGGCAATTATATACACTAGTTGCCCTACTACAAAAACATAACACTTCTATAGACGTCAGGAATTATAGTAGACACCTAATCCTACTAAACACCTTACCTTTCTATAGACGTTAAGGAATGTCAGTAACAACCTAGTGCCTACTACCAAAACACTTCACTTTCGATAAGTAAAGGGAATTATAGTGGGGACCACACCTAGCGCCTACTACAAAACATGATCACATTTATAGACGTAAGGAATTATTAGTAACCTAGGCGCCTACAACACATAACACTTACTAAGACGTAAGAATTATAGTGACACCTATAAGCCTACTACAAACATTCCACTTATCAGACGTTAGGAATTATAGAGCCCTAGTGCCTACACAAACATCACTTCTATAGACGTAGGAATTATATAACACATAGTGCTACTACCAAACATACACTTCTATAGACAGTAATGACATTATAGTAACACTGTGCCTCTACAAAAACCTACACTTCTATAGAAGGAAGTTATAGTAGACACCTAGGTGCTTACTACAAAAACATACCTTCTATCGACGTAAGGATTATAGTAACACCTAAAAAACTGCCTCACTACAAAAATCACTTCTATAGACGTAAGGGATTATAGTACACACTAGGTGCCTACTACAAACATACCTTTCTATAGACTGCAGGAATGAATAGTAACCCTAGTTGCCCTACTACAAAACATACACTTCCTATAGAGGTAAGATTATAGTAACACCAGGTGCCTACTACCAAAAACATACACTTTCTATAGTGTAAGATTATAGTAACACCTAGTGCCTAACAAAAACCCTTCTAAGACGTAAGGAATTATAGTAACACCTGGTTGCCTCTACAAACATTACAACTTCTATAGACGTAAGCATATATAGTAACACCTGCCCACTACACATGCATTCTAAGCGTAGGATCAAACATACCTTCTATAGAGTATAGGTAATTGATAGTAACACCTAGTGCCTACTTCAAACATACACTTCTATAGAACGACGGAATTATAGCTAACACCTAGTGCCTACTAAAACATACACCGTCTATAGACGTTAAGAATTATAGAACAACCCTAGTCCTTACTACAAAACATTTCCCCTTTCATAGGTAAGGAATTATAGTGACACCAATGCCTACTACAAAACATACACTTCGTATAGAATACGGATTATAAGTAGACACCAGTGCCTAATACAAAACATACACTCTATAGACGTAAGGAATTAGTAAACACACCTAGGCCTAATACAAAACATTACCACTTCTATAGACTGTAAGGAATTATCGTAACACATATGCCTACTACAAAACAATACACTTCTATAGAGTTAGCGAATAATACTAACACATAGTCCGCCGCCCCCTACTTAACAAAACATACATTCTATAGACGTAAGAATTAAGTAACAACCTAGTGCCTACTACAAAACATACACTTCTATAGACGTAAGGAATTCCTGCTAACACTTGAGACGTAGATTATAGTAACACCTAGTGCTACTACATACACTATAGATACGAATGAACACAGTTACACAACCTACCTTCTATAGACGTAACGGAAGTATCAGTACACCTAGGCCTACTAACAAAACATACACTTCTATAGAATACGGAAGTATAGAACACTCTAGTGCCTACTACAAAACATATTATAGATAAGGCAATGTAACACTCTGCCTCTCAAATTACAGATGCAGTAAGGAATTATAGTAACACCTAGGTTGCCTAACTACAAACACATACACTTCTATATACGAGAGGAAATATATAGAAGCACATGGTGCCTTTACTACAAAACATACACTTCTATAGACGTAAGGAATTATAGTAACACCCCAGTCCTAAGCCTACTAGCAAACATAAACTTCCTTTACATAGAATTAGGACACCGTCGATAAACTCAAGAGGAACTTATAGTAAACACCTAGTCCTATACAAAACATACTATACTTCTATAAGATGTAAGGGAATTATAGTAACACTAGGGCCTCTCAAAACATACACTTCCTATAGACGTAGGATATATGTAACTACCTGGTGCCTACTACAAAATACCACTTCTATAGACGAACGGAATTATAACACCTGAAGTCATTATAAAAAACACTTACCCTTTCTATCAACTTAAGTAATATAGTAACACCTAGTGACTTAACTACAAACCATACACTGCTATAGACGTAAGGAATTATAGTAACCACCTAGGTGCCACTATAAAAAAACATCACTCTATAGACGTAAGACTTATAGTTAAACCTGGTGCCTACTACAACAAATTTTAAAAAAACAACTTTAGACGTAAGGAATGTATAGTGAACACCTGTGCCTACTACAAAACATACACTCCTATAACTAAGGATTATGTAACACCTAGTTGCTACTCAAACTACACTTTATAGACAGTAAGGAATTATAGTAACAACACCTGTGCCTACTAACAACATCCTTTATAGACGGATAGATTATAGTAACACTAGTGTGCTACTACAAAACATACATTATATAGACGTAAGGAATATAGTACACCTGGTGCTACTACAAACATACACTTCTATAGACGTTAAGGAATCGTATAGTAACACCTGTGCCTACTTAGAAAACATACACTTCTATAGGAGTACAGGATATAGTGGTACACCTAGTGCCTACTACAAAACATACACTTCTATAGACGTAGGAATTATAGTAAACACCTAGGTGCCTACTAAAACATCACTTTCTATAGACGTAAGGGAAATTATAGTAACACCTCGTCCTACTACAAACTATACACTTCTATAGACGTACGGAATTTAGTTAACACCTAGGTTCCTTACTACAAAACATTAACACTTCTATATACGTACAGGATTATAGTAACACCTAAGTGCCTACTACACAAACATTCCTTTCTATAACATAAGGAATTATTTTAATGATGAAGCCCCATTAACAACTATTCTCTGCATCCTATCCTTAACCAATTTTTATCCATGTACAAATGTGACTCCAGACCAACAGACTTAGCTTATTCATTAGTCGCCTAGGGGGATGTATCAAAAGCCTTGCAAAATCAAGTAAACTACATCTACTGCTTACCAGAGTCTAAATTTTACTTTACTTCCATAAAAGCCAAGCAGTTAGTTTGACAAGATCTATTTCCTCAAATCCATGCTGGTTACTACTTATAATGTCAGTCCTTGAAACATACTCTAGAACATGTTCCCTTATTAAACTTTCCAGGATCTTCCCACCACTGAAGTTAAACTTACAGGCCTGTAATTACCCGGCTGTGAACGACTACCCTTTTTGAATATTGGAATAACATCAGCCTTTTTCCAATCCAGAGGCACACCACCGGACATGAGGGAATCAGCAAAAATAAGAAAAAATGGCCTAGATAAAACTGAACTTAGCTCCTTAAGTACCCAAGGATGTATTTATCCGGTCCAGGAGATTTATTAATATTAACCTTATTAGTTCTTCTGTACCATATCCTCGGTTAACCAAAGTGAACTTGAATCTTGTATACTTTATTGCTACTATACTCATGATATCTGTACTTGGATCTTCTATAGTGTATACAGAGGAAAAAAAATTATTCAAGACATTTGTTTATCGCACACCGTAACTAACTTATCCCCATTAATTAATGGTGCCACATTCTCAGTCCCATCTTCTTACTATTAATATACTTAAAAAATGTTTAGGCTTAGTGATGCTTTCTTCAGAACTAACTTCATTATTAATTTTAGCTAGTTTGTTGCTTTCTTACACTCCTTGTTACAGTTTTTATACTCCCTAAAGGCCCTTCCGTTCCCTCGGCCTTAAAGGTTTTTTCTTCCTTACCCTTTGCCTCTTTACATCAGAATTCAGCCACATGGGCGGGATTTATTTTTTTTACATTTATTTCCCAAGGGTATAAATTTAGATGTGAACTGGCTTAAAATCCCTTGAACACAGTCCACTTCTGTTCAGTACCTTTACCTGATAATACATTATCCCAGTTGACATTGAAGAGCTGCTTTTAACCTGGGAAAATTTGCTTTCCTGAAATTAAATGTCTTTGTTAACCAGCGCACTTTTCCTTTCGATAAAAAAGTCCAAATGCCACTATTTCATGGTCACTATCCCTAAGCCTCCAGTTACCTTATATCTATAATGCGCTCCACAATGTTAGATATTACCAGATCCAACAGAGCTCCTTTTCTAGTAGGAACCTCAACACCTGTGAGAGAAAATATCCTGCAGCAAATTCAGGAACTCATCGCCTTTTTCTGTGATGGCAGTTCCACCAAGAGAAAAGCATGGAGCAGATGACTCACTGACAGCTCCTACACTTCAATTTTTTTTAACTTTGAACAGTCACTGCAGGAGAACCATTTGGAGCAGAGATGTAAGGTTAGGATTTACCTTACAGCACACAGTGAGTCCAGTAGTGGGTTCAATTTTAGATTTAAGGGTGGACATGCCCTTTAAAATACCAAATACAAAAAATCATATATATACAGAGGTAGTGTATGTTTCAAGGACTGACATTATAAGTAGTAACCAGCATGGATTTAGGAGGAATAGATCTTGTCAAACTAACTTGCTTGGCTTTTATGAGGAAGAGAGTAGGAATTTAGACTCTGGCATAGCAGTAGATGTAGTTTACTTGGATTTTGCAAAGGCTTTTGATACAGTCCCCTTTTGATACAGGCTTTTGATACAGGCGACTAATGCATAAGCTAAGGTCTGTTGGTCTGGGAGTCACATTTGTACATGGATAGAAAATTGGTTAAGGAATAGGATGCAGAGAATAGTTGTAATGGGGCTTCATCATTATGGACTAAAGTGCTAAGTGGGTGCCACAGGGTGCGTGTGTTGGGGCCACTCTTATTTAATCTATTTATAATGATTTGGAAGGTATTGTCAGCAAGGTTTCTGTGTTTGCTGACGACACAAAACTTTGTCGACCATTAAAAACTTCAGAGGATGTGCAATGGTTGCAAGGGGATCTAGATAGATATCACATTGGGCTGCTAAGTGGCAGATGAAATTCAATGTTGATAAATGTAAGGTGATGCATTTTGGACTTAAAAATACTTGTGCTACTTATACTATAAATGGCTCTGTGTTAAGTGAATCCCTGTTGGAAAGGGATCTTGGAGTTTTGGTGGATAACAAACTTAAAGGTAGCAAGCAGTGCCAGGCGGCAACAGCCAGAGCCAGCATGGTATTGTCTTGTATAAAGCGAGGTATGGATTCAAGGGAGAAAAATGTAATTCTCCCTCTTTACAAAGCATTGGTAAGGCCTCATTTGGAATATGCAGTGCAATTTTGGAATCCTGTGTACAAAAAGGACATCTTTGAAATGGAAAGGGTTCAGAGAAGGGCAACTAAATTAATAAGGGGATTGGGGGAGCTTGAATATGAAGAGAGTCTGGAAAAGTTACAATTATGTACGCTGGAGAAAAGGCGCTTGTGTGGGGATATGATTACTGTGTATAAATACATTAACGGGCCATACAATAAACTATCTGGGACATTGTTCACCAATAGAACATGTCAAAGGACACGAGGACATCCCTTAAGACTTGAAGAAAAAAGGTTTAGGCTTCAAGCTCGGAAAGGGTTTTTCACTGTGAGAACGGTAAAGCTATGGAACTGTCTTCCAGTGGACGTTGTTATGGCAGGTTCATTGGTCATTTTAAAAAAAAAAGCTGGATGAGTTTCTGCAAACAAGGAATGTTACAAGTTACTGGAATTGATACATAAAGTAGAGTTGATCCAGGGAAATTTCCGATTGCCACTTGGAGTCAGGAAGGAATTTTTTCCCCCTTCATAAATTTGGTGGTTTTTTTTTGCCTTCCTCTGGATCAACAGTTAGGCAGGAAATGAGGATATTGCTAGATGGGTTGGACTAGATGGACGTATGTCTTTATTCAACCTCAAATACTATACTAATTCTGCACACAGTTCTTTTTAGAAATGTTTACTTTTTTGTAGATTTTCGAGAAAAAAAATGAAAATAAAAAAAGATGAAATCTTGAACAACCCCTCAGTAAAAATATAACAGCCCTCTAAATATTGTTCTACCCCATTTGCATTCATGTATCTTGAAACACCGCCAGCATACAAACTCAAAAGAGACACAATGTGCAATTTTGTGGCTGCACTTAATATCATAGTGTGGTGTCAAATCGTTTTTGATACAAAATACTCCAAAGCAAAAAAATATTGGGTAGATATATCATTCTTTACAAAAAGAACACCACTAAATATTTTAGTATTTTGTTTAGGAGAATGTCAGGAGCCAAATTTTTCTCATTGAGTTTTAATTGGGTGAAATCTTGTAATGAAACGCCACATATACTACCAGGAACAGGGCAAGATTGAATCATGAGGTGGTTATATTAAGGAATGTGGGTAGATTGCTTACAGCTTGGCCAAAGAACTGGATTGGTTCAAAAGAAGTCATTTATGTCAAAATTAAGAAACCTGGAGGGAGGGGGCAGTTTTGATAACACCTCTACAATGCAATCAACACCTAACAATTAGGAGGTCCCTGTCCCCTTGCAGTCTTATGCTGATTGTGACACCTTCCAGGGTATTTATTGCCAAAAAAATTCTTGTACAAGTCATTCTAAATTAAGAAAGCCAGTCAGATGACTAGTGAAACGTCTTTGAGAACTGAACTTCAAGTCCAGTTGATCCATCTGAATACCACAGATATGGCTGCAAATTAGTATGTGTATATACACAAGCATATTAAATGCAAAATGAGGTGAATGAAAGAGAAAGTAATCAGAATCCAGTTTACTAAAATTAAAGGGTTTGTATGGATTTCCCTCAAATGATTTTAAAGGCAAGTAATACATAATGTAAAAAAAATATTTTCTAAGCATCCATTTAAACTGAAACTTAGTTTTTCTTAAAAAATGGGTATTGCAAGCTGGTAAAATTCTATGTGTTAATAAAGTAAGAGTAATTTTTTTTTTTTTTTAATCACCTGCAGGATACGTTCACAATTGGATCTCAAAAGGAAGCAGATATGGTGCAGAGCCTTACAGATAGGTTGGAGGCTGCCATCAAAGTGTTTTCTCAGAAAACTAAAAGGAGCAATGTAAGACTACCTCGATTTTTTTGGAATGTGCTAAAATGAAAACTGAAACATTAAAGGGCATGTCCACCCCCAAAACTACATTTTAATCCCCTACTGGCCCCAATGGGTAGTGTAGAAAAATCCTTACCATACATTCCTGCTCCAAATGGCTGCCCTGCAATGCCCCTACAAAGTCCTTAAAGTAAAGACCAGGAGCCTGGCTGAGTCCCAAAGGGTCTCTGCCTCCTGTCTCTCCTCCGGGAGAATTTGGTCATGCAGAGAGAAGCCCTCCCTCCATCTCCCTCCCATTTCTCTCTCCCTCCGCCTATCTCCAAACCCCTTTGTTGTAGTGTAGGGCTCCCTCACCCACCCCCAATCTCTATAGTTATTTGCAGAAAAACTCTCCCGAACTTTACTTACTTTGCCTCTTTCCCTCTGCGTTCTGTACAGCCGGAAGCTGTGTCTGTGATTGACTGCCTCTCAGCCAATCACGGACGCGGCTGCCGGTCCAGCCCCCTGCTTGCAGTTTCATGCAAGCAGAGGGCCGGGACTGAACACCGGGGGAAACAGACAATGTAAGTAGAGATCGGTAGAGTTTTTCTGCAAATATTTATAGCGGTTGGGGGTGGGAGAGGGAGCCCTACACTACAGAAAGAATTTACAAATCGGTTGGACATGCCCTTTATAAGGCATTTGAATGTAAAGCCGATTAAAATGATGTATGACTTTTCATTCTAAATGATTTCTAGAGAAATATCAAGTGGAAAGTGGAGATAAGCAGCTGGGATTCCATTTGTGATGGGAGGAAAATTATATAGGTTTTTTGGTGTGTGCTGTTTAACAGTCGAATAATATCACTGCAAAAAACAAATTATCTAAAATCCATTATGTGAACTGCCTGCTTAAAAATTGCATGCAATTTAAAGAGTTTTTGAGAAATTAGGAACTATCAGGGTTATTCAATAAAAGTTCTTATCGTTTAAAATGGTGTTACTTCTGCCCCAACCAATCAGATGTTAGCTTTCAAATGTTAAATAATATCTGATTGGTTGGGGCAAAATTAGCACCATTTTAAACGACAAGAACTTTTATTGAATCTCCCTGTATGGGCTTAAACAAACTTTTCTTGGTTAATTGGCCGTAAACTGCTTATTAAAATAAAATATCCCTACCTTTTTAGGCCATACCCATGCAATTTATTTTTTTCCATTGGTATTTGCAATCAAATCCCTCTATGCATAGAAAACCATCTTTATCCATTTATCTTTTATCCATCAGCCCACAGTAATAATAAATGAGACATTTTCTATCTGGTGTCATACCTGTCCATTCTTCCCACAAAAATTGATACATACTTTCCTCACCCCCAGACCTTACGATATTGAATTACCTATTACTATTACTGAAGACAGATATACAGCCTGCAGTCTGCTAAAATTGTAGAATTAATATTGTTACTAACAATTGGGGTAAAGGATGGAATGGCTTGCAAAGAGATATGAAGAGATCTCTTTACAAACATCAGGGCTTTGGGCAATTAGCTGTAGATCCATTGTTAAAGGACATGTAAAATGTAAACTGAGGCAAATCATTTTTTAACTAATCATTTTTTAACTAATCACACAGTAATTAGGATTAATTACCACCAATCTTAAATCGTCTTTTTTTCTTCTCTGATCTTCCTATCCCTTGGTTTTTTTAGCCACTTTTTTAAGAGGGAGGGGCGCAGCTAGTCACTAAAGGGCTATCAATCACCCCTCCCCCTGGCACACTACATGTAGAAACTATCCAGGTAATAAGCATTATCTGTTTCTCTGTGCTCTTTCTGTGCAGATAAACCCAATCTTATAGTTGGCTGCTGTCTGTTTTAGTCCCAATGTAGCACTGTACCTAAAGAAATAAATTCAAAGTCACACACATACACACAAACACACACCTTCAAACTCCTACAGCTAAAAGAAAAATCTTACTTCATACAAGCAGTAATTACAGCTCCCAGTGCTGCTTACCTTCCCATAGCAAAGCACTTTTACTTTCAATTTAGCACAAAATCACTGGGTGAATGCTATTGGCTGTAGTGAGGCCAGTAAAGTAAAATTGTAGAATGTTCAGTCTCATGAGTTTGCAATGGCAGAATTCCCAAGTGTATATGTTTGTTAACAATACATATCTCTATATGTATTAGTCATTTATATGTATAGAGAGGAGACAAGCTGCTAGAGTAAGGGTATGTTATGTTTTATTTTAATAAAGGAATGCATATATGTTGAACCCAAACAATATGGACATCATGAACACTTGGATAAGGAATACTCGAAATACCCAAAAGTAGCAGGTATTTATCAAAGTACTAATAGATACCGTATGTGAAATGATCAACAAAACACTAACATTTTGAAGCTGCCCAATACCTCATTAAGTTAAAAGAGGGACCTCTTCTAAAACGTAACTTTTAGGGAAGAAAAAGCATTAGTCCATCAGGCTGGACTGCTACCGCAAATTTACATGTCATGTTTTATGCTTTTATTCTGCTTCAAATGTTTTATTAGCCATTAACCCAAAATATAAAAATATTATTTCTATATTTATTTTAAATTAACTATTTCAAAATATTGCAAGAAATTAATAAATTAATTATGTTATATAATTATATTATAAATACATATAGGAGAGCTTACAAATGCACTTCCACATCTGTCTTTTTTTTTTTCTTTTTAAATTAATGTGTCTTGGAGATGGCCATACTAATGATAGAAACAAATAAAAAAAAAAAAAATTATCTAAATATATTCAAGGGAACTGTGGTCTCCAAAAAAGTAATGGTTAAATAAAAGCCTGCATTAATAGCCCTCGTCCCCCCTTCAGCTGTCTTTTTTTTTTTTTTTAAACATCTATTTTAAAGTCTGCATTTTCTGCCTGTGAAGATTAGCATTTTACTGGCTTTTTTCTGTCTCTAAGAAGAGCCAGGAATCTGACAGACTGAGATGACATCACTAATTTGTTTTCTGTGCAGGTACTTCCAGTGTTGTAGCTTTAATTGGGGGTCAAAGGGAGTATATCCGGTGGGCAGATACATAAGGCTACTAGGTTTGAACTTGGGTCTCATACAAGCCTATGAGTAAGAGTGGAGGAAGTGCTCAAAATGCGTCAGGCAGAGTTATTTGTTGGTGCGATTATGTGTGAATAAAGCACTTTTGAAGTTGAGGTGCTGCATGTGTGCGCGTCAGCTCCATCTTTCTCTGTTTGGATTTCTGGTAATACGGATTTGACTTAAGCGACGGGCCTGGGGCAAGTAGCATCCGGGGCATTGGGGTCCATTGGTGAGCATTTACCATGATGTATTGCTGTTTATATTCAAATAGAAAATATTATGAGAATTCTGTACCTGCAGATGTTGGGAGTTAACACAGAGATGGGTTTGGGGCATGTATAGGCACCCGGACCACTATTTTATATAAGTGAGCATCTATCAAACTTTATGATATATTTGAGCTACATGGAGGTATAGAGAGTGAGCACCGGTATATTTGCATGTTAGTTTAAACAGTGGATACTTCCAGTGTTTCCCAACATTAAAGAGGAACTGTGGTCCAAAAATGACTTTAGGTAAATTGATAGGAATTGCTCTCCTGAGAGTTTTTGCAATTTATTTCCATTGTTTATTTTGCATAGTTTTGAAGATATTTACATTTTTGTGTGTGATATGGCAGCAGCATCACCAGGTCCCCTGCACTTCCTGCTCTGAAACCTGTCAGTCAATCTGCCCTGTGTCTCCTCCCCTTTGCAGCCTCCCTGGTCCCTCCCACTCATGGACCCCATGGTCCCTCCAGTTGCAGGCCCCCCTTGGCCCATTCCCTTACAGCCCCATGTGGCCCTGCCCACTTACAGGTGCTGTGGCCCTGTCCACTTGCGGGTGCTGTGGCCCTGCCCACTCGCGGGTGCTGTGGCCCTGCCCACTCGCGGGTGCCCAAGCCCCACCCACTCACGGGTGCCTAAGCCCCACCCACCCGCGGGTGCCTAAGCCCCACCTACTTGCAGTTGCCTAAGCCCCACCCACTTGCAGGTGCCTAAGCCCCACCCGCTAACAGGTGCAAGTTCACCCCACAATCTAAATTCTACACATAGTTTAAGCAGCCTACAAACCCCAACTCCACAATAATCATGAAGGCAGATTTCCATCCAGATATTCCCATTTTGTGCTTTGGAAACAAAATTTACAGAGCTGCAATGCAGAAATTCTTCTGGGTAAAGCTGTCAGGGATGACTGATGACTTGCTGCTGCTCATCAAATCAACTCCTTATAGCATGTATGAGGTAGTTAAAGAGCTCTTGTAACTTTTAAAAGTAGATGGCTACCAGTACAGGAAGGAGTTATAGACATCTGGATGATTGGGCTGCCTTCAGAAACATCTTTTAATAGTTTAAATATTGTAGCAGCTGGTGTTACAATAGATTGCAGCTGGTTGAAATCAAGTCTATAAGAATGTTGCCAAATCATTGTTACCATCTGCAGATAGACTTGGGAGAAGGAAAATAAGCAGTAGCCAGGTGCACCCTGCCTATAAGATAATAAGGTGCATGAAGCATTTTACTTGAGCTCTGTTTCCCCTTGTGGCGCCACTGGCAGTAGCTACAATCCCAGGAATATCAATTTTGCATTAGACTTAAGCCCCACTGCCTGCCTTTCAGAGTGCGTTTTGTCCATTGTCTCTTTAAGTCCAATTTTTGTTTTTAGGGAGAAAGAAACGAAAAAAACAAACAAAGTTGCATAAAAATCTACAAGAAGATGCTGCTTGTGTCTCTACTTCAGATGATGTCATAGAGCAACACCCATTTATAACTACAGCCTCAGGAGAAGAAAGTGAAGAAAGTGAAGAAACAAAAACTTCTGCTGAAATATTGTCGTCTTTTACGTTGTTTTCCCAAGGAAACAGTGGTAACAAATGTGTTGTAACTATACACAAGTATCCAGGAAAACGTATTTTCTTTTGCATATAGCTTGTATTAAATAAAATACCATACTTGTGCATTCCAGACGTAAAATGATTTTTCCAGCATTGCTTTATTATTTTCACTATATAAAGTTTTGCTTGTTGTCATTTTACTTCTGGTGTTCCCTGTGCACTGCATCACTGCATATGATGCAGACACTTGATAACTAAAAATATAGCAAGACTGTCCAATCAGTGTGCGTATGCAAAAATGGCTGTTTGGATTACTAACTGATCTATATCTATAACAGAACTATTTTGAGAGGCAGTTTATGGTGGGTGGGATATTGTTGTATGTTGTGTGGCTAAAAAAAAATATTTTTTATTTAAGTACAGGGATTTCCTGAGACAGATCAAGTTTGTCCGTTATTAGAAACTAAAATTCTTCCCAACAAGCACTATAATTTATTTGTGATTTATCATCCTAAATTATTCTGCTGTGTGCAGTTTTGCTGTAAGTGGAGTGGTTACAGTTGTGTTAATTGCACAGTGGGAAATTCCCTTTTAATGGTGCCTCATAGTGATTACAGAGCATGCTTCCCCTCAGTTAATCTGGTCTGATAAAAGGGGTGTTGGTTAAGAAAGGTAGGACGATACTAAGCCTGAACAAAACAAGATTAAAGCATGCAGCAACACACACCTCACTCAGACCCTGATTCCCCGGCATATTCAGATTTTTCTGCTGCTGTTACGAGCACTGCAGGAGAAGAGGCTGCCTTTGTAAAAGCCATTGGCCATGGCATCGTTGTTACGATGGATTTTAATAAGTGGTCAATACCTGGAAGCAGCAGGACCGAAAGGGCACCAGCGAGAGATCAGGCTCTCTTTCAGGAGCATCTTTGGAATAGGTAAGTATGATGAAAATGGGGTATCTGATTGTGATGGGGTTCAAGGGACTGTATAACCTCTATATAAAATATCAATTTGAGAGTGGACATACACTTCAACCCAATATAAAATTACAATTAGAAGAAAGACAATGTATGCAAATATTTATATTTACAAATATGTGCTACTTTTTATCTGTCCCAACTATTTTAAAGGGACACTAAACAAAATATGTAAAGTAGCTGGCATGGAGATATATGATTCACAGGGAGGTAGGATTACATATTCCTATCTCCCTGCGGGCAATAGAACTAAACTGAGACAGCTTTACACTTAACTGCAAGTGCCACACTTGCTTTTTCTAAATAGCTGACTTCTCTCCTATCTTTTTTTATTGGCACACATGTGCAGAAGAGGCTCGGGTATTGGGATTCCTGGCCTCTTGTTTTTATGTGTGCGGGGGACGCCCAGTATTTGTAACTTGTATTTATATAGGTGTAGTAGGGTATATTACTGCACTATTGTTCTATTTGCACTATTGCAATATTTGCACATGGTACTGTATATGGTGAATAAATATATAAATTTTGCTGTTTAACATTGTCTGTGCTCCTTTATGGTGTACTGTGGGGATGGTATCGTTCCCAAATTTGTTTAGAGAGTTTATGTGGTTTTATACCAGGAGCACCACCTTTAAAGGTGTCACACAACAGCAGTAGCCATTAGCTGTGCATCTAGGATACCCCAATAAAGTGTTACTATCTGATTGTGATGCAATCCATGCAAAGTTGTGTTATCAGAGCGCATGCGATTCGCAAAATAATGGTTATCACATGCAGGCTGAAAAGTGGATTGCAGCACAGACCAATTGGCCAACACTACTGTGCGCCTTTTAATTTGTGATTGAAAAGCAATTATGATTGTTAAAACATGCTAGTGTGGACAATCCCAAAATCTCCACTATAACCTGGGCATCTATAGTGGGAAAATGAACTTTTTTTTCTTTCTTTTTCATGTGTTCTATAATTCCCCACAACCCCTAGAGTGTCTTCACTTTTTCCAGATTCCCTCTCTGTCCTGAGATCACCAGTTAGAAGAATACGTGATTGCATTCCTCTACTCCTACTTGTACTGTCAATCAAATCTGTGACGTGATTCCCCCCCCCCCTGCTCTGTAATAAACATAGAGATAAGAGCATTAGCAGGGGAAGAGATGTAGCTTTGATGGTAGATATAAGGCTGCACTTGACCCCCCTTCTTAATAGCTTTCACTGACTGATGATGGGTCACAAAGTGAGAGATCGTAAACTGTACAGTTCTCCTTCTTCCGTGTCTCCAGGACAGCTTGCTTTCTATTGGCCACTGTGCGTGGGTGTGTTTTTCAGGATGTTGAACTTTTAACTCCTACTGCACATGATAAGCTTGTCGGTTAGCTGGAGTTGAGACATGGAGGAGGTAACAGAGGGGAGGGGGAAGGGGGGAGTGCTGCACAGAGATCTGACACCATGGTTAAACAAAGTCACTGACAGGGATAGGATTAAGGCAGCATAGAGTACATGAATTTAACTTTGCAAAGGGGCAATGTGTTTTTTTCACTGTAGATGCCCTTTAAGTTGTAATTTACTAAACACTTCTGTAAACAGAATTTCCTTATATTTGTCATTGGGGAACATTCCCTGACACATGGATAGAATGGGATTTCTTATGCCTCCTGGTGGATGACTGCTGCTGGTACATGACAAGGAAAAAAGTTTATCTTAATCCCTTGAGCTATAAGCTATCCACTATCCTACATCCCTGTGAATTATAGATTCTCCATGGCCGCTACTTCTCTTTTAACATATGATGTTGAAAGTATTTAGAATTTTGCATATCATTGAACTAATAAAAAAATAGGAAATTAACAGATCTGTGTTCCACTAGAAAACCCCATGGTGAGCACATCCCCCGCAACAGTAGATATAGATTGGACGGCACTTGCTTCCTTAAAATGTTTACTTTATTAATAACATCATTAAAAACAAGGCTCTTTTCGTCCCAACATGCTCATCATGGCAAATATGCTAACTGGCAGGTGTGGCGTTTCGGGTCACATGACCCTTTCTCCAATCCCTCCCACATTGTTGGAGGTGGTTGAATGACGTGACGCTCGTGCAAATGCATCCGGCGTCCATGCATATTTACAGCCTTAGGTTACTATATAAGATACTCTCATTGTCATGTTAATTATGTAAAACCCTTCTATAAATTATGGTGACATAGTTTAAAGGGCAACTCCACCCCCGAAATTGATGCTTACCTTCTGTCTGTTGACAGAGCAGATACACGTGCAATCAGGGTGCCAATAGCGACACGATTTATATGCATGGCCGTTTCGGATGATAATCGTGTCGTGTATGTACACTTAGACGTCCACTTGGTTGAAGATCTGCCGGACGGTCGGGCAGCAATCTCTGACCGAATGGCCGATTTAGCCGACAAAGTGCCCATACATGACACAATTATCCACCGTAAATCACACATCGTAGTAGTGTATGAAATAATTTCATTGGAATAATCAGGCCATGTGTACCATCAATTTGAAAATTAAATTTTTACGTTGCTTACCTGCTAAGAGTTTTCTTGTGTACTTCCTGTCGGTAAATGGAAAGTAGCATCTATTATAATAAAACCCTAAAGCTACGTCCGTGAATCAGTGTGTCACTGCAGTTCCTATGGAATCGCCACTAGAGGGAGATGGTAAGATTGTCTCTGCAGTTCCTATTGGCTCACCACTAGAGGGAGAAAAACAGGAAACAAGCAAGGCATAATACAGCAGTTACACACATTACGCAGGGACGGAGGGGGATTTTGCGGGGACACTGAGGGGGGACTCTGGCCTTGGGACACTAAGAGGGAACTCTGACCTTGGGACATGGAGGTTTAGGGGGGACTCTGGCCTTGGGGGAGGGGGGCTATCATCTTGGGACATGGAGGAGGGGGGCTATGGCCTTGGCACACTAAGGGGGCGCTCTGGGCTTCTAGCGTCCGTCATTGTAACGTGCATGTCTAGTTTAAAAATAAAACCCCATGTTGTTACAGAATGTTACTTTAAGAAACATATCAGTCTAATTTTAATGTCTGTTTTTAAAAATATCTATGTGTTGGCATTTCATTTTCTAAAATAGTTGTTTTTGCAGGTGTTTCTACTTATATGTGCAAACAGTTATATGTCCACAGATTTAATTTCTTTTGTTTTTGTTTGTTTTTTTGGTTTAAAAAAGAATTTAGAAATCAAACCAGCAAATTTAAATGGGAAAAACAGTTTTCAGTTCCCTGTACATTTTCCACTGAAATACAGGATCAAATCATAAAAGTAGCACAAAGCACATCAAAAGAGGCGAACACAAAATCTTCCTGGTTTGTCAGGCGCCAAAGTACAGGTAAGTCTGAAAATCTTATATCTGCAGTTCTAGCTTCTTTATACTGAGAACAGTATGAGCTGTACTAGCCTGAAATTTTATAACTTAGAAAATGCCCCAGTGGAATAATGTTCCTTGGTGCTTCATCTTAAGAGCTTGAACAGCACATCTTGAATCCCTTTCCGCTTTGAAATAAGGGGGACCTTGCTGGTGCAGTATAATTACCTTGTGACACTGTCTTGCTATGGTGTGTGACCTAAAGCAATCCTCTACAAACTCATGTTGGTAGCAGAGTTTGGCTATTCCTCACACATCATCTACAAAGCTGGGTTTAAATTCATTGTTTTTTTTTCTAGTCTTTTTTTTTTTCCTCTTAGCATTTTACTAAATACAATTAGAATTTTACTTTACAGCATTTTTTCAATGAATCCCTTATTTTGTTACTGAATATTATGGAACTGGATCAATTTAAATATAAAAACACCTCATGTAGTAAAATTTGCAAAATGTCATTGCATTTTTATTTGTAAAATAACTTTTTCACACAACAACAACTATTGTTCATAAAAGTTCTGGTTCTCCTGAATACAGCTATACCACTCGCATACAGCGGTACCCCACTTTTCCTGTCCAGGAGTCTCCGGGTCTCCCTAAACTAAAACAGTACATTCTAAAATTTTACACCAAATTGAAATGTAGAAGCCCTTCTGATGGTTAACATAGGATAACCTCAAAATTCACTAAAATAACTACATTTTTAAGAAGCTACATACCCCCATGTATCCAGTATCTTGACTACGACTGATGTTAGACTTACAAGTCTGTAATTACCAGGCTGTAAACGACTACCTTTTTTTGAATATTGGTATTACATTGTCTTTTTTCCAGTCCAGGCGACACCGCCAGGCAATAGGGAATATGAAAAAATGAGGAACAGTGGTCTAGATAAAACTGGGCTAACCTCTCAAGATCTGAGGATGTATTTCATCAGGTCCTGGGGCTTTATTGAAATAAACTTTGGCTGACAGAGGGTATGGTACAGAAACAGTTAGACAGAGTGAATATTCCTCATTTATACCCTTTATATTATTACTGTCCATGCTATCAGGACTAGGACTCTATAATGTTTACAGAGGAAAAAACTGTTTAGCACATCAGCCTTTTTGGCATCCCCAATTATTTAATGGTTCCACATTCTCTTTCCTCATTATTTTACTATTGATATACTTAAAACATTTTGGGGTTGGTCTTGCTTTGTTTAGCTTTCCCCATTTTATTTTCTATTTTATCTCGTTTAATTGATTTCTTGCATAGTTACATAGTAATTGAGGTTGAATCAAGGCACACGTCCAAGTTCTCTCTTATGTGAGTGGCTAGGGAGTCTATGCTCTGGGAGTCTATATCTGGGAAACAGCGGTTGTAGTTGCTCCTTCAGTGTTTATAGGTGGGGGAGGCCCTCACTATACCTTGTGGGGAGGGGTTTAGTCCCCTGGGCCCTTTTAGACACTGTGATGGGTAATTTGGATCAGAGATTCCTCATATTTATCATGGGGGATGAGTCTGGATATTCCAGCAAGAATATACCCTTAGTGTTAGGAGAGGATGGAGGAGGTGGTGTTAGAGGTTGGTGAGTACAGCATTACATTCTATATATGTGTAGAAATGGGTTTTCTAATTATTCTAACAGTGATATTGAGTACAGTTCAATTTACAATATAATTGTCTACAATAGCATAAAGTAATTTACATAATACTTGTAAAAATAACAACCTTATTTTTTGGTGAACATATGTATACATTTCACTTTCTTTTTTTTTTTTTTTTTTATTCCCCTCCATTAGGAGGAACTTTGAGGATCGACAATAAAAATAGTTAAACAGTTTTTAAACAATCATTTGATTAAATAGGTGGTGGATACACATAGTTTGACCGTTACTACTAGCTTAGAGATACAGTCAGTAGAAAATTGATAGATACATTGCATATTGTACAGTATAATACACTATGACTTTTGTGTACAGTGCGTGTTATCCAACATTTCTCAACAACAATAGGTTCATAATAAAACAACTCTTAAAACTGTCTGTCTCTGAAGATGTCGTTATTTGGTAAGATTGAGATTGCTCGCTGCCCCTTAGATAATCCTATTTTCATTGCAATTTTAGTCATTACAGGTGGTGGGGGATGTTTCCCATCTGGCCCAGATTTTGGTGTATTTCGTGGGGCAGCCACGATGAGTGTATGTCAGTTTCTTATATGGGAGTGTAGCATTGATTACTGCTTTCCATGCCGCTAGGGAGGGTGGGATAGCCTGAATCCAAGTTTGAGCTATCAATTTTTTAGCATAGGGTCTCGGTAAGACATGTCATATATCTATCAGGGATTAACTCTTCCGAGATCCCAAGGAGACACACCTTAGGGTCAAGTCCGACAGGAGAGCCCATGTGATCGTGTAAAAACTTTGTGATTTAGTACCAGAAACCCTGAATCTTTGGGCAGGCCCAGATCATATGGAAAAAATTACAGGGGGCAAGCAAACATTTTGGGCAATCTGTGCTGGTCCCTGCTCTGTATCGTGTGAGTTGTATTGGGGTCAAATCGGCTCTGTGGAGTATATAAAGTTGTGTTAGTCTGATACTCTGGGGGAGACCAGGGTGTGGGTGATCAGGGCTTCTTCCCACTCCTCTCCAGTCATTGGGCCAATATCAGACTCCCATGTTTGTTTCTTAACCGAAACTAGAGATCGTGCTGTGGGGAGATGAAGAGAGCGGTAGATAGTTGAGATCAGCCTGGAGGAGGTTGTAGTGGTTAGAGATGCAATTAGGGGTTTTTTCTCAAAAGTCAGGGAATGATTGTTGAATTGTGTCTGGAAAGCATGTCTGACCTGGAGGAATCTGAAAAACATATTATTAGGTAACTCGAAATCCTGCTGTAGTTGGTCAAACGTTTTTAATGTATTGTATTGTCTTTTAAGAGGTTGGAAATTTGGACAACCTTATATTTTAACCAGATTTCAGGGTGTGGTACAGACAAAAACTCAGGTAGCTGCCTATTGTACCACAGCGGTGTAGACCCGTTGATCCTGGATATCCCTAGGGATTTAATCGCAAGATCCCAGGTCTTTAATGCTTGTATGAGAATTGGGTGTGGGTTTTCGGGCAGAGTTGTACCCTGGTAACCTCTAGCAACAAGACTAAGAGGAGGGTAGAGTGGACTGCCGTTGGGGACCTCAAGTAGTGTACACATTCTATCAGATTCCTCGTGTGACCAATGAAAGATATGAGAGACTTGGGCAGCTGTATAATACCGTTGAAGATCGGGAACAGCCAGGCCACCCAGTTCTGGGGGGTTCTTAAGGGTTGCCCAATTAAGTTTGTGTTGTTGGGGTCCCCAGACAAAAGATTTAAGGAGCGATTCCAAAACTTTAAAGTATTTCAGTTGTATAAGTACGGGCGAGTGCCAGAATATATATAGCATTTTCGGTAGTAAAACCATTTTAATTAGATTTGCCCGGCCTACAACTCCTAAGGGGAGCTTGGACCAAATCTGTACTTTAGATTTGATATGGTTTATAAGTGGTTCAATATTAAGGGCTGCGAAATCTTTTGGTTGTCTGGAGAAATGTATTCCTAGATATTTAATGGTTGCTGCCGGGGCCAGGGGGGATGAGTTTGATGGGGCCTCAGGGGGGAAGTTATCGAGTGGTAATATTTGGGATTTTGTCCAATTTATTGAGAGACCCGAAAATTTCCCATAGTCCGTTATTGTTAGTACTGCTGCTTCCAGTGAGGAGTTTTGGTCGGCAAGGTAGAGTAGCATGTCGTCCGCGTAGAGACTCACTCTCTCTACCAGGTTGTTTTTGGAGAGGCCTCTTATGCTGGGGTGATTGCGGATTTGGATGGCTAACGGCTCCACCTCTAGGGCGTATAGGAGAGGGGACAGGGGGCAACCCTGACGGGTACCTCTAGTTAGTGAGAATGCCGGGGAGGTTACATTGTTTGCTGAGATTTTCGCCTTGGGGTGTGTGTAGAGAATTTGGAGCCAATCTATAAAATTAGGTCCAAACCCGAAGCCCCGCAACACCTGCCAAAGAAAAGGCCACTCCACCGAGTCAAAGGCGCGGGCTGTATCGAGTGTGACTATAAATCTTGTCCCAGTATTGTTATGGATTGTGGACAGATTCATGTATAGTCTGCGAGTGTTCAATGAGGTGTTTTTTCGGGGTATAAACCTGGTTTGATCCGAATGAATAAGTGTGGTAATATATTTATTGAGTCTAAGTGACAGGAGTTTTGCAAGTATTTTAACATCGGTTTGCAGAAGGGAGATGGGTCTGTAAGACTCGGGGAGTAAGGGGTCCCTTCCCGGTTTAGGAATAAGTATAATTAGGGCTTCTTGCATAGTTGGGGGGATGGTTTTTGTGGAGAACATGTGGTTGTAGAGGTTTAACAGCTTAGGTGATAGAGTTTCGAGATAGGTAGAATAGAATTCAGAGGGGAGGCCATCAGTGCCTGGGGTTTTGTTGTGAGTTAGTGCAGTTATGGTTTCTTGGATTTCTATTTCAGTAATTGGAGCCTCCAGTTCTCTGCATACTTCGGGGGGTAGTTTTGGGAGCGGGATATCGTTTAGGAAAGAGTATAGATTGGCATAGTATTTGGCCAGACACTTCACAACCTCATCGGGCTCATTAATTATTTGCTTCGCAGGGGTACGTAGAGTGATAACTGTTGGTGGTTTATGCCCGTTGTTTATCATAGGCCAGGAGTCTACCACACCGTTCCCTGTACTGAAAATAGGAATGGGAGCGGAAATTAAGCGTTTTTTTGGCTTTGTTTTCATGTATCTTGTCGGTTTCTCTGGTCTGAAGTTTTAGAGCGTTTGCTGTATCAAGGGTAGGGTTCCTAAGGAACTCGGTTTGGGCAGCTTGGAGTCCTCTAGTAGCGGTTCTTTCCAGTTGTGTGGACCTTTGTTTCAGTTTGTTAATAGCAGAGCTAAGTGACATTCTGGCATGGACCTTAAAGGCATCCCAGACAAATTGTGCACTGGCAGTGCCTTCGTTTCTTGTAAAGAATTCTATCCACTCTGCAGAGAGGTCGTTTTCCTCGGAGATTAATCTGAGCCAAAAGGGGTTCAGTCTCCATATACATTTCACTTTTAAGTATTGCAGTTGATTAAGACACATGAGTTGTGCTATAAGAGAGCCCATATACTGAGTTGGAACCCTAGAGGGTTTAAGTCCACCTTTATGGTTATGGTGAAATTCACTTTTATGGTATCTGAGATCACTTCTGCATTACCATATAAGGGGTTTATTGCATTTTTAGAGTCCTCTGTAATGTTTGTTCTAGTGGTGTTGGGTAAATTGGCAGGGGTGTTGCATTACTTCTTGTTTTGAACAGTAACTCGTAAATAAGTTCCAGTTATGTAGAATTAATATTTATCTGTTTCCATGGGTCTGGGTTATGCCATGCTTCAGAGTGTCTCCTATCTGAATTGGGTGAATACTTTATTAAATATAATAAACCCCAAAAAACTAGTCATGATCCCAAATGGAGTTCTGTGGCCATAATCTTGGCAAAGTAGGGGAGAGGATATGCCAAAGGGCACAAGTAAATCACCTATTTATTCCAATCCAATTATTCTAGGAGACCCCAACCCTAAACACTATCTTGAAATCTTAAAAATCAGCACCAAAATGTACTTACCCAACCGTGTTCCCTTTGCTGACTGGCAGCCGCATCAGTGATTTGCAGCCAATCGCAGACACGGCTTCCGGTCCAGCCCCTTCTGCGCTTTCGTTCCCGGAAGTAGTAGACGTGGCCATGACAGAGGAAACAAAGGTGGGTAACTATATTAAATCTTTGAAGACTCCTTGTGGTCTAATATATTTAGGGAAACTTTTAAAATAAATTTAATTTCACATCATGTGCCAGAGTGCCTTTATTCATAATATATATAGTAAGATCAATTTAATGTTATAGAGATAGATTTTCAAAGTTGGTTTTGAGTTCCCTAGAAGAGCATATGATAACCCTATACAAATATGTTAGAGGAAACTACGGGCAATTAGCAGGGGATCTTTTTCTTTCATAAGGGCAAACAAAAGACTATAATCCACCCCTTTAGACTTGAGGAAAAGCCATTTCACGTTAAGCAATGTGAGGGCAGTATGGTTGTAGAATGTTCTGCCTAAAAATGTAGTGTCAGCTGAATTTCTGAATGCTTTCAAAGGAGGCTCAGATGATTTCTTGGACAGTCAGAATATCCAGGGTTACAGCTGGTGATTGCATCTTTTGTGGGCATGTGTGGGCTGTCTAGTTTGGTGTACTGGGGTGTTTTCTGGCAGTAACTGAGTTTTCAAGCTCCTCCCTCTTCATTTTTTATATGTCCTCCAGTGTCCGAGATGGGAGAATCTTCAGTGACAATGACTGTGGGAGGAGCCAGAAAGAAGTCTGTTAGTGCATGAGTATAATTCACCTTGAAGTATTTAACTACCTTGGGGCTCAGTTTTTTATTATTTGTACTGTAACAAATATTTGCTTTTCTGTAGCTAAGTTTCAATTTTAAAGCCTATTTTGGCCTAAAACAGTCTTTTGCAGTTAGATATTGCTAAAAATAAAAAGGGATATTCCACAATGCATGTTAATTTAGTGGATTCAGACAGGTGGTTGCTTTGAACTCCATGGTGGACTAGAATATTAATGCCGCCTACACTGATATAAAATAGATACTCTGTATTTATCCATTAAATAGAAATATTCTCTATATAAAAACAGGCAAAATATTCAAGGCTGGTCAAAAAGGTAACATTATTTTTAATATTTAACTAATTAACTAAACCTCTACAGCTGTTAATACACATTCATTGCTTAGTTGCAGGCTCTTAAAAAAACAATGATGTATCTGTCTAATTTAGTTAGAGTTTTTGCTAGTCATTGGAATGGCTTTCTCAATTATAAATTGAGAACTAAACTTCAAGATCAATTGATCTATTTGATCTAACTGAATTCTACAGATATACCATGACTTGGATGAATGAGAAACTTCACAAAAACAAGGATATGTTTCATTTTCTAAATAATGCTAGCTTTATCAATGGGGATCTAAATATATGTAGCACATAATGCACCAAAGACAAATTAGTTATACCTAAATCAAAACTTATATAATTGTAAATCTATAAATAATAGTAAATACTTGGTACTTTTTTTCCCCCTTCAGGCTCTGCAAATACTAAATGGGAATCATTGTTTGCAAAAGGTATGTTAGCTCAGAAATCACCCATTTCGATAACATGGGCTTCAAAATCTACACCTCTTTTCGGTACCTCAAACACAAATTCTGCTCTCAAGAAGATAAAAGAGGAGACGTCTCAAGATGACTTAACTTTATCTACTTATTCTCAGAGCAGCAGTAACCAAACTTCTTCCAGTAAGCCCTTGTTTGCTGGTTCAACATGTACAAAATCTTTATTTACATGTACAAACTCAGTTGACTATTACAATGACTTGCAAAAAGGCAAGGCATATTTTGAAGATGTAAAGGAAGACCAAGGAAATTCTCATTGTCAAAATAAGTTAAATGAGGATTCTGATACAGAGACTCCACAGCAAGGTTCCTCCTCTACTGGTGGCACATTTCATCCAGACATTGCACAGACTGAAAATGTCAAACCACTTACTCCAGAACTTCTTAAATTTTTCAAAGGAAAAGATGTAAATATTATCATTGAAATCCTGAAAACAATTTCCCCCTTTTACCCGGCACTTCAGAGTAAGTATCAGAAAAGTATTGGGAAAACTCCTTAAACCAACACTGTTTTTGGTTACTGCTTTGTGTTTGTTTTGTGCATTCTCTTAATGTGTCCAGAAAAAGATAAATTGGTGTCGCACAGCCAATGACATTACAGCCTTTGCAATTCATTTTCAGCAACCAATCACTCCTTTTCTAGTTGAAAATGTGCTAGCTACCATTAGTGATTATGCTCAAATTTGTTTCATTTACTTTGTTTTACCAGTGCACCTTCATGCCAACATAGCCTAGGTTTTATTCCAATGCATTATTTGCTGTTTAGATCCTTTTTCTTACATACTCTGACTTTTAATAGGCTAGATGCTTTATAATGTTAAATATAATATTTTTGTCTTAATTTGTTTTTTTATTTAGAAAAGGATCTTGCAGAGTTTGCAAAAGATTTGAGTGAGACTGGAGAATTAAAGTGATGCCTGCAAGAGCATGAAATGCTGTTGACATCCCATTGAGAATCTTCTGTTTGTTACAACAGTGAAAATAAATCTCTTTTTTTAATGCACATGAATGTGGGATATAGTGGTTTCTTTATCTCACATAATTTCTAAGCTTGCTTTCAGCAAAGTTTCTTGTGGCAAACAAATATGGTATGCCTTTGCCACCTCCAGTAGAAAAATGGCTGCAAGATTCTGATTTGTTTAACATTTTATTTCATTGCTGTGTTTTAGAGATCAACCATAAAACGCTGTTGGACATAACAAATGGAAATCTCAACCTATTCTCCAGCACTGCTTTCCTGTATATTTATATACAGCAGGAACATTGATGAAGACATACATTCTTCAGACACCCTTTCATATGGTGTTTTTGACAGAATTACTATCTGCATTGAGCTAGAAAACATGCTCACTACATTTCTTCTGGTTTACTGCAAGCAGTAATTGGAAAAAAAAAATCTTGCATATTATTTTTGTTTAATAGGGGTTTGACCAATTCTAAAATTTCTTGTAACATGTTAGCGTGATATATATATATAAAGGTAATCATACCTAAAAAAGCCATTTAGATGTCAGAGGTTTCTGTTGTCTTAAGTTACAATTTAATTTCCACGAAAGATGAAATTTAAAATGCGTGTGTAAAATTGCATAGACATGTTGATAGTTTTGTATGTATCTTAATTTGTTCTCTATTCAATGCAATGTACAGAGAATAAGTAATCACCAGTTAAAATATTTGACATGTAATGGAAGTCTTAAGCAATTTATTACTTTTCTTTATATTTTACTTCAGTAAATATTAGTTTAATTCTTCTTACTCTGCAGCCAACAAATCTAACTAATTGTATACCTATTCTGCTAAAGTTGTAGCAGAATGTTTTTTCTTTTTAGTCATGTTTTAACATGATAATATTATGACTTTTCTTAAGGCTGTAATGCTGAAGATTAGATACTGCTAGTTTCTTACAGGCTAAAACAGAGGAAAATCCCTGGATTTCAAAATTTGGTGAACTGCAATGTCAAGATCAAGTCCTGGAGCTTGTTTGATTGTATGATTGTTTGATTGATGTATTGGTTAATGCCAATACCCCAGGCTATACAATCTAGTCCAGTGCTAATATCTACAGCTTGCTGCTAAAGATGCAAATCCGATTAAGATTAGCAGACATCCCTGTTAATATTTAAATTGTAAATTACAATCCATTTTGTATGGAATCATTTAAATAAATTGGCTCTCTGATTCCGAGTATTTTTTTGTTTCTGTCTTAAGTATGTCTTGTTTAGATTTTAAGCATTTACTTTACTTTTGTTAACCATACTGTCAACAGTCAAAAAACTCAATATGATGTTAATGTAGCTCTGTATTATTTTTACTGTAGTGCTGTAGTGATATTCCATAAATGTCGATTTGAAAAATCATATACTGTGCTTTTTCTCTGAGAGGTAGGAAACAAGAGGAAACCTACTGATAGACATTTCTTGGAGAAGAGAGAGTTATAAATTTCCATAGGTGGGAAGTAACAAGAGAATAAGCTTTATTGTGGGAGTAAGCAAGGGAACACCTAGCAATATACCCGGGGATGAAGAGAGACGAGAGGAGGTGTAGCAGAGTGAACGGGTGTTGTAAGCAATACCTTGCTTCATGGTAAACCATGTTATTGACTCGGGCATTAAAGATGTAGCATCATTTTAATATGGACTGAAGAAGAAGAAAATGGGAAATAGGTATGGAGGTTATGAAAATATTGTTGTAGTTCAGATATAACAGGATGAGGGCATTCATAAGCATTAAGGCATTAGTTGTAATAAAAATTAAAGGATTTTAGCAACGGTACTAGGGAAGAAATTAGAGGTTTTAGCAAAATTGTTCATGTAGTTAGAGATGTAAAGAGGCGTATAGTATTACCATTTAGCGATGTGCTGACTGAGCAGGCTTAATAAGAATATTGTCAAGAGTATCTAAAAGCTACGATGGGGACAAGTTTAGGTGTGAAAATCTGATGTTTAATCCAGAAGTAGATGGCAAAAAGTCTGGAATTGTATTTTAACATACTGGTTTTTATGAGGATGGACAATTAAATCTGCTTATAGATAAGCTCATAACACCAACACTGTGAGGAACTTAAGAGGATGTGTTCTTACCTTCACAAAGGAGTGTACTATGTCTCTTATGGTAAGATACAAGGGGAACTTCATCCCAAATGCCGTGGGAGTGAAGAACTTAGTGATGCAGGAGAAGGTAAGACACTATTGGTAAAATATAGATTGGGCAGCAGTTGCAGAGGGATTAAGTTTTTTTTAAGTATACTCATTACAACATTCTAAAGGAGACAAGGAATATTTCATAAGTCATTGAGGTAATTTTATGTCTTTAAGAAAAGTGGTAACTTCATGATTGCGGTGCTTAAGTAAAAAAGAAGGAATGGCATTGAGGAGGAAGGACAAAAGCAGGTTAAAGGCTTTTTGGTTTAACTACAGTACATAATTAAAATATCCAAGAACAGCAGAGGTAATTCTAGGCAAAAGTAGATGTGAACATGCATTATGGGTAAAGAATACCCAGTTCCATGAATAATAGTGTCTTAGTAAGACATGCTGCCCACAATTCCGAACTTTGCTTTTGTTTTAGTTTGTGTAAGATGTTGGAGTTTTTGAAATGTGCCAACAGAACAATGGAAATCACAGACATGGGTTTGATTTATAATTTACAAGTACCCTGTTTTAGTATTATCTCTATTCTCCTAGCAGCACATGCACAAATTTGGTCCTTGATCTTAGACCTATAGCAAGCCAAATAGTCCATGCATATGTTTTTAAAAGATCCCTTTGTGTACTTAACTTTACTCATTGTATTTGTGAGTAACTAGCAGAGTATCCATGGGTCATGTTAAGGTGCTTTATTAGACATGGTGCAAAAAAAAGCAATGTTTTGGCCTTTGCTTATATAGGCCCTTATCAAGCTAACATAGTGATTGAGGTTGAATAAAGATGTCCATCAAGTCTAACCTTTTTTACCCTCCTGTTTAACCCTACCTAATAGTTTATCCAAAGCAAGGAAAAAACCCCAGCTAAAAATTGCGTGGGTGGGGGAATTCCTTTCTGACTCCAAACAGCAATCGGAAAGTATCCCTGGATCAACCAGAACTACAGCATATGTATTAATACCAGTAATTCTCAATATGTTTTAGTTTTAGAAACGTATCTAGGCCACTTTTAAAGCTATTCAATAAACTTGCCACTACCATATCTGTTGGTAGTTTCACTGTTCTCAAAGAAACCTTTCCTAACCTGAAGATAAAACTTCTTTCCTTCTAATCTTTAAGGATCTTCACAAGTCCTCTGATATGACCTATTAGTGAACAATACACCAGAGAGTTTATTGTGTGTCCCAATAATATATTTGTATAAAGTTATCCTTTCCCCACACAAACGTTGCTTCTCCAATGTAAACAGCCCTAACTTGTCTAAATTGCCTGCATATTTAAGCCCCTCCGTTCCCTTTATTTTAGTTGCCCTTCTCTAAACTGCTTCCATTTCCAAAATGTCCCTTTTGTATATGGGATTCCAAAACGGCACTGTATATTCCAAATGAGGCCTTACCAGTGCTGCTTGGCATTGCTTGCTACAGCTAAGTCTGTTATCTACCAGGACCCCCAAATCTCTTTCCATTAGCGATTCACTTAACACAGTCATTTATGGTGAAGGTGGCACAAGGATTGTTAAACCCCAAATGCATTACCTTACATTTATCAACATTGAATCTCATCTGCCATTCTGTTGCCCATTTTTATAATCTATCTAGGTCTGCTTGCAGCAATTGCTCATCATTTGAAGTTTCCAAAGCTTTGCATAGTTTTAGTGTCATCAGCAAACACAGAGACCTTGCTCTTAATGCCCCCTTCTAAGTCATTTGTAAACATTAAAAAAAGTGGCCCCAGTACAGAACACTAAAACACTCCACTTAGAACTTAAGCCCACATAGATGTAGCTCCATTGACCAACACTCACTTCGCGATCCAATAACCAATTCTCTATCCATGTACAAATGTTTTTCTTTCTAGTCTTAACAGTCCTCGGTTTATACATTAGTTGCCTATGTGGCACAGTATCAAAGGCTTTAGCAAAATCCAAGTATACTACATCCACTGCTATGCCTGAAATTTTTACTCGCTTCTTTATAAAAACCAAGTAAATTTGTCTGGAACGAACTATTTCTCATAAATCCATGCTATCCCCTTACTACTACTAAGAAGACCAGTTCTGGATATAATCCCTTAACAAAGTTTCCATCACCTTCCCTACCACTGATGTTAGGCTTGCAGGTCTTTAGTCTATAGGCTGGGAATGATTACCTTTTTTGAGCATTGGTATTACATTGGTTTTTTTCAAACCCATCACCAGACAAAAGTGAGTCTGAAAAGAAACAGATGTCTAGATGTAACTGGACTAAGCTCTTTTAAGATCCGAGGATGTATTTTATCCGGTCCTGGGGCTTTATTAATATTAACTTTGTTTCTGTACCATATCCTCTGTCAGCTAGAGTATATATTCCTTATTTATACCGTTCATATTATTACAGTCCCTGCTATGAGGACTAGGATTCTCTATAGTGAATAACAAATATTGAGAATTACTGGTATTAATACATATACTGTAGATCTGGTTGATCCAGGGATACTTTCCGATTGCCGTTTGAAATTAGGAAGGAATTCTCCCCCCCCCCCTTTTTTTTTTAACTGGGTTTTTTGCCTTCCTCTGGATCAACTGCTAGGTAGGGTTTAAAAAAACAAATAAAATTAAATAGGTTGGACTTGATGGACGTATGTCTTTATTCAACCTCAATTACTAATTTACTACTATGTGTTAAAATATAATATATTAAAATATAATATGGGGAGTTAAAACATAGCTTAAAAACCCATTTAATAAAGGGGGGGGATTACTTCCTGATTCCAAACGGCAATTGGAAAGTATCCCTGGATCAACCAGATCTACAGTATACTGTATATGTTAATACCAGTAATTTTCAATTTTAGTTATAGAAACTTATCCAGGCCATTTTTAAAGCTATTCAATGAACTTGTAAACAGCCCTCACTTGTCTAATCTGCCTGCATATTTAAGCCCCTCCATTCCCCTTATTAATTTAGTTGCCCTTCTCTGAACTGCTTCCATTTCCAAGATGTCCCTTTTGTATATGGGATTACAAAACTGCACTGCATATTCCAAATGAGGCCTTACAAGTGCCTTGTAAAGAGGGAGAATTTTTCTCTCTTGAATCTATTTCTCTCTTTATACAAGACAATATCTTGCTAGCCGGGGCTGTCTGACATTGTTTGCTATAGCTGAGTCTGTTATCTACCAGAACCCCCAAAAAATACAAATTCACTTAACACAGTTATTTATGATGTAGGTGGCACAGGGATTAATAAATCCCAAATGCATCACATTACATTTATCAACATTAAATCTCATCTGCTATTCTGCTGGCCATCTATCTAGGTCTGCTTGCAGCACTTGCACATCATTTGAAGTTTCCAAAACTCTGCATAGTTTAGTGTCATCATCTAACAGGCCTTGCTCTCAATGTCCCTTCTAAGTCATTTATAAACAGATTAAAAAGAAGGGGCCCCAGTATGGAACCCTGAGGCACTCCACTTCGAACTTGAGCCCACATAGATGTAGCTCCATTTACCACCACTCTCTGTTTGCAATCCAATAATCAATTCTCTATCCATGAACAAATGTTTTCTTCTAGGCCAACAGTCCTCAGTTTATACATTTAGTCGCCTATGTGGCACAGTATCAAAAGCTTTTGCTAAATCCAAGTATACCACATCCACTGCTGTGCCTGAATGTAAATTCTTACTCACTTCCTCATAAAAACCAATTAAATTTGTCTTGCATGATCTATTTCTCATAAATCCATGCTGAAGTCTAGAATATGATCCCGTAATGTTTCCAACACCTTCCCTACAGCTGATGTTTGGCTTACAGGTCTATAGTTAACCAGGCTGTGAACGACTACCTTTTTTGAATATTGGTATTACATTTTTTTCCAATCCAGCGGCACATCCCCAGACCAAAGTAAATCTGAAAAGATGAGAAACAGTGGTCTAGATAGAACTGAACTAAGCTCTTTTAAATCAGGGGATGCAATCCATCTGGTCCTGGGGCTTTATTGATTATTATTGTTCTTGTTGATTTATATAGCGCCAAAATCTTCCGTGGCACTTTACAATTACATAGTCATGCATTACATACAGGGTAATACATGTTATACAAAGTCATACATATTACATACACAAGTAATACATAATATGTGGTATGTGGTTGGCAAAAGTATTCAGCCCCCTTGAAGTTTTCCACATTTTGTCACATTACTGCTACAAACATGAATCAATTTTATTGGAATTCCACGTGAAAGACCAATACAAAGTGGTGTACACGTGAGAAGTGGAACAAACATTTTTAACAAATCAATAACTGCAAAGTGGGGTGTTTGTAATTATTCAGCCCCCTTTGGTCTGAGTGCAGTCAGTTGCCCATAGAAATTGCCTTATGAGTGCTAATGACTAGAGTGCACCTGTGTGTAAGCTAATGTCAGTACAAATACAGCTGCTCTGTGATGGCCTCAGAGGTTGTCTAAGAGAAGCTTGGGAGCAACAACACCATAAAGCCAAAGAACACACCAGGCAGGTCAGGGATAAAGTTCTTGAGAAATTTAAAGCAGGCTTAGGCTACAAAAAGCCCTGAATATCCCACGGAGCACTGTTCAAGGGATCATTTAGAAATGGAAGGAGTATGGCACAACTGTAAACCTACCAAGACAAGGCCGTCCACCTAAACTCACAGGCCGAACAAGGAGAGCGCTGATCAGAAATGCAGTCAAGAGGCCCATGGTGACTGGACGAGCTGCAGAGATCTACAGCTCAGGTGGGGGAATCTGTCCATAGGACAACTATTAGTTGTGCACTGCACAAAGTTGCCCTTAATGGAAGAGTGTCAAGAAGAAAGCCATTGTTAACACAAAAGCATAAGAAGTTCCTTTGCAGTTTGCCACAAGCCATGTGGGGGACACAGCAAACATGTGGAAGAAGGTGCTCTGGTCAGATTAGACTAAAATGGAACTTTTTGGCCAAAGTGCAAAACGCTATGTGTGGCGAAAAACTAACACTGCACATCACTCAGAACACACCATCCCCACTGTCACAGCATCATGATCTGGGGGTGCTTCTCTTCAGCAGGGAAGCTGGTCAGAGTTGATGGGAAGATGGATGGAGCCAAATACAGGGCAATCTTGGAAGAAAACCTCTTGGAGTCAGCAAGACTTGAGACTGGGGCGGAGGTTCACCTTCCAGCAGGACAATGACCCTAAACATAAAGCCAGGGCAACAATGGAATGGTAAAACAAAACATATCCATGTGTTAGAATGGCCCAGTCAAAGTCCAGATCTAAATCCAATTGAGAATCTGTGTCAAGATCTGAAAACTGCTGTTCAGAAATGCTGTCCATCTAATCTGACTGAGCTGGAGCTGTTTTGCAAAGAAGAATGGGCAAGGATTTCAGTCTCTAGATGTGAAAAGCTGGTAGAGACATACCATAAAATACTGGCAGCTGTCATTGCAGCAAAAGGTCGTTCTACAAAGTATTGACTCGGGCTGAATAATTATGCACCCCACTTTGCAGTTATTGATTTGTTAAAAATGTTTGGAATCATGTATGATTTTCGTTCCACTTCTAACGTGTACACCACTTTGTATTGGTCTTTCACGTGGAATTCCAATAAAATTGATTCATGTTTGTGGCAGTAATGTGACAAAATGTGGAAAACTTCAAGGGGGCTGATTACTTTTGCCAACCACTGGTGGCAAACAGTGAGGAGTTTCTTACAGCAATACCGTGATACAATAGGAATGAGGACCCTGCCCAAAGAGCTTACAGACTAGAGGATATGGGAGTGAGACATTAGGAAGAGAGAGAGCAAGAAGCATGATCCTGAAGTCATATAAGTTAGGAATGGGCACTTTTTAATAGAGGGCACTTCTATGAAGACCAAAGCTCCCCTTTAAGGTAGCTTAGCATGCAAACCTTTTTTTTATTTAAACTTGTTACTGTACTGAACTTTCAGATTTAAAACTTTCCACTACAAAGTAGTTTAGGAAGAGGGGCTTGTGCTTAAAGTTAACTGCTATTTGAGCTAATATGCAATTGCAGTAGTCTCTTGACTTTTTTTATTGTTCTATAGGAGTGGCTTTCTCTTCACTTAACCAAATAGAAATCTTTTAAGCAAATTGTGATATAAGTATGCTTGTGAAGGTCCTCATTCATCCAGGTCATGGTATATCTGTTGTATTCAATTAGATCAACTGGACTTGAAGTTTAGTTCTTGAAGACGTTTCGCTAGTCATCCGACTGGCTTTCTCAATTCAGACTTGTACAAGATATATGTGATATAAGTACTGATTTTGACACCTATAATGAACCTTTTTGAATATAGGTCATGGTATCCTTAACTTGCAGAAGATCGAAATATAATGGTTCATATGGTGACCAGAGTAAACACAGATATAGCTGCCAACTTTAGATGAATACAAAGGTAAAGAAATAGGAGTGTAAATGGATAGTTGCATCTTAATTTTTCATATAGTATGTAAAATCATTGGGTAGTGCTTAAACGGCTTAAGTTATGGTAAATATCCCCTTAAACCCCCAAATTGCAATAGCTAAAAATGCTATGCGATTTAACTTAACTGAAATACTGCCCGATGTTTTGCTACACCTCTTTCTGCTTCCTGGTTCTTCAATTAGCAGCTATCATTGTTGGATGTGACATTATATCACAGCTAATGACTGAATGCTATTCCTTTAGCTGACTTCTTTGAGTTTGTAAAAGAGCTTGAAAAGGAGACGGAAACCTCTTGAGAGGCAGAGTGAAGGGGCGAAGAATCTGTATTGTGATTTGGCAAAGGGTGTGTGTTTGTGTGTGTGGATTACCTATGTATAATTTAAATTACGTGGTGAACATGCCCTTTTAAAGGGCATCTATAGTGAAAAAAACATATTGCCCCTGCAAGGTTAAATTCATGTACTCTGTGCTGCCTTAATCCTATCTGTCAGTGACTTTGTTTAACCATGGTGTCAGATCTGTGTGCAGAACTCCCCCCTTCCCCCTCCCCCCTGTTACCTCCTCCATGTCTCAACTCTGGCTAACCGACAAGCTTATCATGTGCAGTAGGAGTTAAAAGTTCAACATCCTGAAAAACACACCCACGCACAGTGGCCAATAGAAAGCAAGCTGTCCTGGAGACACGGAAGAAGAAGGAGAACAGTACAGTTTACGATCTCTCACTGTGACCCATCATAGAAGAAGGAGAACAGTACAGTTTACGATCTCTCACTTTGTGACCCATCATCAATCAGTGAAAGCTATTAAGAAGGGGGGTCAAGTGCAGCTTTATATCTACCATCAAAGCTATCTCTCTCCCCCTGCTAATGCTGTTATCTCTGTTTATTACAGAGCAGGGAGGGGGGTCACGTCACAGGGATTTGATTGACAGTCCAAGTAGGAGTAAAGGAATGCAATCACGTATTCTTCTAACTGGTGTATCTCAGGACAGAGAGGGAATCTGAAAAAAGTGAAGACACTCTGGGGGTTGTGGGGAATTATAGAACACATGAAAAAAAGAAAAAAAAAGTTAATTTTCCCACTATAGATGCCCTTTAAGGAAAGTGTTTTTTTTTTTGTTCTATTTCACAATTTTTAACCATAGCATACTTTGTATGTCATAATACATGCATTTACTTTCATGTTCTTAATGTATATATAATAACATTAATACCAGAAGTTAACAAAATAACAGCAAGCTTGAATAAAAAATGCAGGTTTTCATATTATTAATAAATCATTGGCATGATGAGTTACAGAAAATTTAACGGGAATTCCAGAAATTTTTTATTAATATACCTTTTTGCTGTTTACCTGAAAAATGGGAGGTAAAGTTCTGTTCTCTGAGGGGGTGGAGCTTGGAGACTGACGGTGTGAGAAGCTCTAGAAATATGCCTGGAATAAAGCACCACCTGAATGCACCTTTCCGCCACCAGCCTGAGCAAAGTGTGCAAAGAAACCATTAACTCCCGACAAAACCCAGACACCATGGCTGAGACCCTGAACACGGCTGACAATCTGTTACCTGATCCCCTCAAACAATTACTTGGGGCAATACAAGACTCTAAAAAAGCTTTAATGTCAGTCCTAGACGAAGTCAAAACAGATATCAAGACTGACATCTCACTCCTTCGCCACAGTCTTTTCAAGATAAGACAGAGAGTGGGAGAAGCAGAAGCACACATCTCAACATTGGAAGATACCATTAATCCCCAAACACAGACTTTAACACTAGTGCAGCAAGAACTCTCGACTACAATGAACAAATTAGATGACCTCGAAAGCAGGTCACGCAGGCAAAACATACGGTTCCTCGGCTTCCCTGAAGGCGCTGAAGGACGGCTCCCTGCACAGATTTTGTAGGGCTTGATTCACTCCCACTTCGAGATGACAGACCTCTCGACACATATTGCTATTGAGAGAGTGCACCGGATCCCGGCAAGGCCTCCCATCCCTGTGTGGATCATGGTACTACCCCTATGCACTGGAGCTAAGCCTTTACCAACATGCAGTGCTTTAAACTGAGAAGACATGGACTCACTGGGAGGCATCAAAACTGGACCCTCTTAACCGGTATACCGACTCCAATTCATGCAGACATTGCTCTGCTCTGGCCCCTACCCCTGTAATCCTACACTATTGGTAGCTCTACTCTGGTAGAGTTAACCTCCCACGTTGTTCCTTAACATCAGATACTCTACTCAGATTGTGCCTACCTTGTTATTAATGTTATAAATGTTACTATATCCCATGTTTACTATATAATTATATTGCTAATTTGTACATTTCTGTAAAACCTGTTGTTATCTAGCACCAATAAGTTTCCGGATTGGATTAACCCAATACCAATGACCCAGAGGAACGACTTGATGACTCCTGACAGGTCTCCCCTCCTTAGATACCTAGGGTGTAATGTGACTGGACCCCCTCATTTTGTGGAGCCCCTCATTTTGATAGCTCCCACATAGATTTCCCAGCATATGTGGCATCCCTGTCACTGAACCTACCCCATATCTCCCCTTTTATAGACAAAACCGGGTCTTAAATAAGACACCATTGAGACATGGTGAACAAAATGAAAACATAGACAACACCTGCCTAATCCCATTTCAATGAGGGAGTTTGAGATTTGGTAGAGAATTGACTATGTGTGGCACTAACTATTGGATCATTATTATATATTATAATAGGTATCTACGATGCACCCCCAGCCAAACAACAACCTCTAAAAGAAGCATTGCCTTTCATATTAAAATATCCTCAGGCCCAAATCATTTGCATGGGAGACTTTAACTCTTAAATTAACCCCTTACTAGACAAATTTCAATACAACAGGCCCGCTTTCTCCACACTCCTAACCCACCTAATATCAGAACTCAATTGGACAGATGCATGGCGCCTTAAACACCCCACACAAAGGAATACATAGGCCCTCAGCAACCCACAACACACTATCTCGCATAGACTATATCTTTATCAATAAAAAACTAGAACCAGACAAACGCACTACCCAATCCCACCTTCCCAGAGGCCTCTGACCACTCGCCCTTACTTCTTAATCTCCACATCCCCATACCCACGGACAATACAGTTCGGATATGGAGCTTCCACCCCTTTTGGCTTACGCTATTCCCAATATTCCCAACACCAGACCCCATTGTAGACCAAATAGACACCTTCTTCCAAAACAACCAAGAAGAGACCTCCGAACAACTCAGGTGGGAGACATCTAAAGCAGTCCTCAGGGGCCTCCTACAACAGACAATAACACAAATTAAAAAACTAACATGACAACAGGAATCCAACCTAACGGCCGAACTCCAATCAGCAGAGTCAACATATAGATAACCCTTTTTCAAGCTCCAAATCAGCTTGGCAACTAGCCCAAACTCTTTTACGACTCCCTGATTAAGGGAAAAATGTCTAGGAAACACTTCCACTCAACAGAAATACTTCAAACATGGCCATCATTCGGCCAAACTACTCGCCAGACTAGCACACGGCCCTGTGGACCAAAACATAATCACCTCCATCCAAGACCCAGAAATTGGAATTTGCACCAATACCCCAGACATCTTAAACTGCTTCACAAAATATTACACTAAACTATATAAATCACAGATTAGTCACTCATCCCTTATCACCCGCACATTAGGCAGAATCAGCTTTACTAAACCAACCACAAGTCAACGAAGCCTGCTAGACTCTGAAATCTCCCTCTCAGAACTTCGAAATGCACTGGGAAACATGGCAAGTGGCAAATCCCCGGGGCCTGATGTAATCCCTACTGACATCTACAGTTTCTGACAAAAGTCTTGTCGCCTGTGTATTTTGCAGTAACTCCTGCTATTAACCTGATTTTTAATTGATCAATTGGTGTTAGAAATAGCTCATATGAAAAGCTAAAGCCCTCCTAAATAATATTAAATGTACTGGTAAAAAATAGTTTCAATGAAAAAAGATTTGTCATTTAATCAAGACAGAAAGGTCAAAATGTTGCAAGACAAAAGTGTAGTCGCCTATGCAGAAATTTATCTACTTTAACAGCAAATCCAAAAATATGTCAGCAAATTAAATAGTGGTGCTGTGAGATCCAAATTTAATATCATTTATTGATGAAATCATCATGAATAGCCTAGAAAACAGTCTTGGATACCTTCCAGAGTTCATATATTTTTTGGTTTAGTCTTCCATGCTTCCTCTTTCATCCTACCCCACATATGCTCAATGATGTTCATGTCAGGTGACTGGGCTGGCCAATCCTGGAGCATCTTGATCTTCTTCGCCTTAAGGAACTTTGATGTGGAGATGGAAGTATGCGATGGAGCACCATCCTGCTGCAGAATTTGGCCTTTTTTATGGTTGGGAATATATGAGTTAGCTAAGATTTCTTGGTATTTTACACTATGAATGTTTACTTCCACCCTGCAGATCCCTCGCACACCCCCTATACTGGATGTAACCACCAGTCCATGATTTTGCCTCCAGCAAACTTCACTGTTTTCTGGGTAAATCTCGGCTCCATGCGGGTTCCAGTAGGTCTCCTGCAATATTTGTGGTGACTGGTGTAATTCAACAGAAGGTTCATCTGAAAAATCCACCTTTTGCCACTTCCAGCGTCCATCCTTTTAGCAGGCTGGGGGACTTGACAAATGCCACAGGGTTTTTTAATTGTCTTTTGTTTAGTGCTGACTTGTGGGCACTGATTCGACCATGGAGGCCATTTCGAGACAGAATCCGACAAACTGTTCTGGTTGACACAGGGATTTCAGGTCACCAGCATTCCTGGAGCTCTGCTGTAGTTGAAGAGTGTGGACTTGCCTTGGATTTTCGAGCCAACAAATGGTCCTCTCGAGCAGTTGTCTTGCGGGGTCTGCCTGACCTGGACTAGTTCTAAACTTCTCCAGTCTCTTTTTCTCTTTTTTTTTTTTTATCCTCTTAACTTGACGCTGAGAGACATTAAAGGTGTGCCATACATCAGCAGTGGATTTGGTCTTCAGCCTCTTGATAATCAACACTTTAGTCTCAGGGTGAATCTTAGGCATGTTTGCAGAGGTCTATTTGCAGTTGATGTGAAGGTCTAGTGTACTGGGGTTCTTTTTATACACACCTGACTCCTAATTGATCCATTATTAGTCACAGGTGAAGCCTAAGTCAATGGGCTTAAACAAGCTGTGAATATTAGAATACTTTTTGTTAGTTTCATTTGCATTGAAATATTTTTACAAAAGCTGTTTGGGGTTAAATGAACCATTTCTTGAAACAAAATCTGCATTAGAATTATTGTTAAGTGGCACTTCAGGTCTATTTATATACAAGCGTTAAGACTTTTGTCAGAAACTGTATAAAATATACGACGGCCACACTCTACAACCCCTATTGGAAGTGTACAAAGCAGCTTTTGAAACAGGAACACCAGGGATGTCTCTAGACTTTTTGGCACCTGACACAAAATTCCAAATGCTGCCCCCCTCGCCTCCGGAAGGGGTGTGGTTTTATAATTGAAAGTGGGTGGTGCTTTGTCCGGAAGTGGGATGTGGCTTGTCCAGAAGTGGGAGGGGCTTTATACATGATGATTTAACTTGTTTCATTATCATTGTATTTACATATAATTGCTCCATTTATTTACAATACATTGAAGGACCCACCCTCTAGAATAGTATCCCCACCCCAGATCAACCATACTTCTGTGGAAGATTTGTAAGCCTGTCAGCTGCCACCACGTCAATGTAGACACTTTCAGACAGCAGGGCCCTAACTAACCTACCTAATCTAACCTAGCTTAACCTAACAAACTCTATCTAAAGCTAGCATATGAAATGTCTTTTAGTAACATACACACATACTATATGAATTAAAATGACAAACATTTATACAAACCTGTTAAGGTAGAAGGGTTATGCATAATGCTAATAATGAAAAAGTCCAAGTCTAACAAAAATCTTACAATGTCATTGTACAGATTAAATGCAACTGAAAGAAATAAGTATTAAAAAAAGCAGAATTCTACTTACCAAGAAGACTGGAAAGGGAGTCAGGTAAATGGCAAATGTTAATTGCAGAGGTGTCTCTTAACTTCTTTAACATTTTAACTACATGCCGGAACAATGGCAACTTTAAAAACTTTTGAAACTTTAGAACTTGAATACTTGAATTGTCTTGCAGTTATTACAAAGGTGCCCTCCTTGCAAATGCCTTTATTGCTTCATCCAGATCCAGAACTCACACTCAATGAATATAGTTGCAAGGCCAACAAGTCTCTCCTGTGACATCGTAGATCGTATATAGGTTTTTATTAGTTTTAACTTGGAGAAACTACGTTCACCACTTGCAACAGTAACAGGAAGTGTAAGTAGTATACGAAGAGCAATGCACATATTTGGAAACATTGAACTCACTTTTTTTTTTGTATATGTAATCCAGAACAGTCCTTGGTGTGTTACAGTTTGTTGGTAAATGACTACTGAGCGCACACAGCTCATAGCACAACTCGGCAACATCAATATCATGTTGATCACCATGCGAAAGCGCTTTCTCTATTACTGTTTAACTTCTTCCCTTGAGATTTCTGTGACATTTGGAATTGTATACAGGAATCCAAACATCCTGCTGTGCTCCTTTATCTGCTCAAAACAATCTTCTTATGATCTCCACATACAATCTAGAACTTTGTAGAAAAAGTTCACCTTAAACTTTTGCTGTGGATCTGCAATCGGTTCATCCCATGCTTCATAGTCAAATTGCATCTTCTTGTGACGTACTTTAGCATTTTGTTCAGGTGGGAAATTGTCATCAATGCCCAATTCTACAGCCAGGTTTTGTGCAGTCTTGATGACATTTTCAAATGCTTCATCCGATAATTTCTCAGGTACAACCTTGCTCTTTCTAGGTGTTCCACTGCACCGTGTAAGTCTTCCTCAATTCCCTGGAGTCTTTTACTTGTGATATTAACTACAAATAATGTGTCACACAACAGAACTAATCCAAACAAGAAATGAAAGTTGCAAATGTTGTCCTGTATGACGCTTGCTTCAGCAATAGTTTTAGGTATTGAAATAGTATCTTCAATCACAGCAGAGAGGGCATCATCTATCTTGCCAATCTGGTTGCGGACAGCTTTAACAGCAACCAGTAAGCCACTGATGATTTGTTGACAGGTGTTGCTTCAAAGTATTCCATCGATGTGTTGATCCAGAAAAGAATACATATAAACTTTGAATTATATTGAAAAACTTTGCTATCTCAATAGCGCAGGATGTTGCATCGCTAACAACCAGATTTAAAGAATGTGCATTGCAAGGCACATAGAAAGCTCTAGGGTTTAACTCATGAACCTGAGCCTGCGCTCCTTTTTTTTTACCTTTCATGTTGGACCTGTTATCATAGCCTTGGCCCCGCATATCTTTAATGTCAATGTTGAAAGCTTCTAGGTTCTCGAGCAGCACCTTTGTCATTCCTGCTCCAGTTGTGTCATTTATATCAATAAAAGACAAAAAGTGCTCCTTAATGGAAATTCTTTCAGAACCACTTTCAGGAAATTCTGTTGCAGTAACAAAGCGCAACATCAGTGTTATCTGTTCCATATGATTCATATCCGGAGTGCAGTCCAATATGATGGAATAATACTTGGCAACACTGAGCTGCACCAAAATCTTCTCTCTGATCTGAGACAGTAAATTAATGATTTCGTTTTGAATACCAGGGCCAAGATAGTGTATGTTTGTTTCCTTGTTGGTTACCATTTTTACGTGCTTTTCAAGAACAACATCAAAGTCACTTATTGCCTCAACAAATTTAAGAAAGTGCCATTATTTCTTTCATGCAGCTTGCTAGATGTTCCACGGAAGGCAATGTTCTGTGTAGCCAGAGTTCGGATAAGTATGATTAGTCTTCTTAAAACATTTCTCCAGTGCTAAGTTTCTGAATTGAGTTGTTCTCTATTTGTGTCAGCAATCGTCAAATGCAGACGTAATCTTGTCTCCAGGTCTTTCCATTTAAAGCATGCCTTTGTGTGGTAATCTGCTTTCTCATGATTGGCCAAAGCTCTATTTATATTCCCCAGTCGTTATATACCCAGTTGTGCACAGGACTGAAACTGCAGCATTAGTTGGAAATATTTTACAGCAGAAGCAAAATACAGCATCTCTGCTCTCAGAGTACAGGAGCCATGGTCTGTTGGTTATCTCTGAATTGGGCAGTTCTCGTCGATAATATTTACAGTTAAAACCTTTTGTGCTGGTCCTTTGGAAAGTTAAAACTGTTAACCTGCTGTGGACCATGTGACACAAGGACATGCCTTAGATCATTAGTCATATCCATCCATAGGCCAGGGTCTCTCAGTAGGGATGGACTGAACTTGCATGGATGACTAACTGGCTCATTTATTTCCTCCTTGGGCACACTTTGCTCAACTTCCATAGCTGTAGCTGTAGATTCTGGTTCCATTTCCACTTCTATTAGTGAAGTTTCCTTGGCATAGCTTGAACTTTCTTCTGATAGTAATATAGGGAATGTTGTGCTACCAGGAGGAGAATCTGCAACAGTTGTTGGTTCACTGACCAAATCATGGCTACAACCTGCTTTCGGCTCTAGAGGTTCTACAGATTTTCCTTCACATGGCTCTGCCTCTGAAAGAAACTTCGGGATAGCTCCTTTTTGTTTGGATAAAGCAGCCTCTTTAGCAAGCCTTTTTTTTATACACTGCTCCAGACAGCTTGGTTCTCTTGCGTCCAGACATTTTCCTTTTATTGTGAAAAGAAAATAAATCAGAACAAAGGTAAAATAAAAAATGATAATGTCTATTATCTATCTGTCTGTCTATCTACCTGTCTATCTATCTATCTAACAACTATTTGTCTATCTATCTATCTATCTATCTATCTATCTATCTATCTATCTATATTCTTTCTATCTATCATCTGTCTATTATCTATCATCATCTGCCTATCTATCATCTATCTATCATCATCTGTCTATCTATCTATCATATGTCTATCTATCATCTGTCTATCTATCTCTCTATCATCTGCCTATCTATCTATCTTTCTATCTATCTATGATCTATCTATCATCATCTGTCTATCTATCATATGTATATCTATCTATCATCTGTCTATCTATCTTCTATCTATTTATCTATCATCTATCTGTATATCTATTTATTTATATATCTATCTATCTCTCTATTCATCATCTGCCTATCTCTCGATCATCATCTGGCTATTTATTTGTCTAATTATTTATGCTAGGCCTGGCCACATTATATTATTTATGGTTGCTGCCTGCAAGGCACTGGGCCTTGGCCACATTATTTTAATTATTATGACTGCTGGGCACATTATATTATATTTGTTGGACTGGGCCTGGGCAGTGCCGCAGTGGGCACATTATATTAATTATTTATTAATATAATATGCTCAGGCCCAGCCCAACAGATATAATATAATGTGCCCAGCAGTCATAATAATTAAAATAATGTGCCCAGGGCCCAGTGCCTTGCAGGCAGCAACCATAAATAATATAAAGTGCCCAGTCATAATTGTATGCTTGTGGTGCCAGCGGGTGTATATGATTTGCTTGTGCTCTGTGCAGCTGGCACATTTATATAGTTGGCACACAGAGAGAACTGGCACATACCCTGGCAGGTTGGCAAACACCACATACAATACAAATACCCCTATCCCCATAGCACAAATATATAGTTGGCACAGCACTGTGGCCCTGGCACTGTGGCACAGCAAATATCTATAATACTAAGCAAATTGCTTGCTGTGGAGAAGGGCCACTCCCAAACATTTCTGTGCCATCATGAGGGGAGCCTGGGAATCTGGGATGCATTTATGTGCTAATAGTGCATGGTGCTACCTAGTTATAATAACCACTGTGCCTGTGGCCCTCACCCCACCTCCAGCTTATGTAGCACCAACCATGCTGCACTATCAGGAAGGGCCCAACAAGCCCAGGCCCAGTCAGGAAAATTAAATTGGGTACTCAGCTGTTGGGGTGGGGTAGACAGAACAGAACCCATCCCTATTAACATTTTTTGCCTTGCCTTATTAGGATTTATGATTCACTCAGAGTCTCGGACACTCCAGACCAGAGTCCGCAAGGCGGCAGCCGCAGGCCACAAGCGCAGCTCTAGCAGCCTGTCCTGGTCCTGCACGGGCTGAACTAGCACTCTTTCTGCACTGGCGTCACTACGTCACGCCGACGCAGAGCATGCGCCATACAACGTTGATCCAAGAAGAGAGGAAGCAGCCAGTTCTGGTAAGGGATGGACAGATCATCGGATTGCCTGGTACAGAAATCAGTTGGTACAGTAATCATTCAGTATTCCAGGTTCCACTGGTAGCGCACCGGCGGCCTCCAGTAAAAAAAAAAAAATTCCTGCCTTCCCCGTCTATCGAGTGCTGATTCCCTACAGGGTGCCGCTCTGCGGTGTGCTGCACCCTGCATCATTAGCGAGGCGGCCCTGAGGAATACTCCCTGAATCCATGTACAATGCACACGTAATGTTCATCCCCAGACCCAAAAAAAAACTACTAGATTGTGCCTTATACCACCCAATATCTCTTCTGAACACGGACCACAAACTACTAGCAAAAATCCTAGCCAATTGCTTACAACAAGTAATCACCTCCATTATACACCCAGACCAGGCAGGATTTATTCCCGGCAAATCCACCTCCATTAACATCAGGAAGATGCTAATTAATACCATAATAGACCACAACAACTCTGGCTCTCATATTATACTCTCCCTTGATGCCACAAAGGCCTTTGATTCTGTAGAATGACCCTTTCTCTGGGAATGCATGCAACGTTTCAGAATAGGACTGACTTTTTGTAAATGGGTACAAATACTTTACGCCCACCCAGTCGCCACCATTAAAATAAATGGAGCAATCGCCAAACCATTTTCTCTAGAGAGAGGTACCAGACAGGGTTGTCCCCTTTCTCCCTATCTGTTCGCTCTAATGTTTGAACCTCTTGCGATCCAACTAAGAACACACCCAGATATTAAGGGCCTACAACTAGGACAACACTCAGCCCTAATTAGTCTGTATGCTGACTATGATATCATTACTCAATATGGCCCAATGTTCGTTCTATACATTAACTGGTCCAAGTCATAACTATTTCCAATAGACAAGACCATCATCTTACCCCCATTCGCACGCCACTTAGTACCCAAAACGAATAACTTTAAATATCCAGGAATATACATTACCAAATCACCAACCAATTTCTACGAACTTAATATAGCCCTACTACTATCTTTAATTGCCAACAAAACTAAAGCCTGGCAAAACCTCCCTCTTAACCTACTCGGCAGAATTAATCTAATTAAAATTATCATCTTGCCTAAACTGCTTTACACTCTCCAACACAGTATGACCTATGTACCAGACTCCTTTTCCTAAAAAAGTCTACTACTCCCCTTCATATGGGTCAAAAAAAAGATCCAAAGTCAAAATAAGAATATTTCAAAGGCCCAAAAGACAAGCAGGCCTAGCCCTCCCAAACTTTCAACTGTACTATCTGGCAGACCAACTAAAATAACCCCGATCCAACTGAAGAAAACAATTCTCACCCTCACCTAAACGATATGGACTGATCAATTACAATGATATAGCTGAAGAAACCCCACTATGGCACAACCACAACTACCCTCATCTCCAATCCTTTCCCATAATTCAAACCATGGAACAAATCGGGATCAACAAATTTACACATATAATCAAAGATAAACAGCTAATCATCTTTATTGAATTTAAACATTCTATTACAGTATCTACAGTAAAGATACTGCTTGCTATCACAATTCCAAAGCTCTCAAATCCTAGTCTCTCAGCACCCGTTAATCACAACAAGAAGAAGCCAGACACGCGGTCTCAAATATTTTTACATACCTTTTAAACACACAGCTCCCAGATGAAACAACTCTTATACTAGATAAATGGACTCAATATATTCCCTCACTAACCAGTGAAGACTAGGAAGATTTGGGTGAATCCCACCTAAAAGCATACCCCTCTGCACCAAATAGGCTCATGCAATTTCACATCCTCCATCAGTCCTATATCACTCCACTTAGGAAATCCCGTATGAGCCCCACAAACAGCCACGAATGCCCTAAATGTAAATCACAGAATGCGGACTTCTGGCATATATTATGAACATGTCCCAGAGTGCAGAAGTTCTGGGGGAAAGTTTTTGCAAACTCTTTGGTATACTACCCTTTCCTATTCCTCCGGACCCCAAATTTTGTATTCTAGGAATCCCAGAATCAGATATCTGGAATAGAGGCCAATTGTCCTTGCTAAGAGATGCCCTGTTCTGTGCCAAAAGAACAGTAATACACCTATGGATGCCCCCCCAACCCACCCCTAAATTAAGTTCTCGGAAATCATTAGTAACCAACATGCTGCCAATGCTAAGGCTCATATACTGTATATTGGTCGTGGGTAGCTCAATAAATTCAACAAGATTTGGACCATATGGTATGACAAACTATAACCAGCAAAAACCTTGCCCTTTTTACAAGATATGACAAAGTAGCCCTCACATGTCATAAAGCTCTGATAGTACTGAGTTTATCTTCGAACCACTATGATACCCTCCCCCCCACCCTTTGCCCTTAACTAAACTCAAATGGATCGACTACTATAACAAACTAGAGGTCTCCTGTGTTGTGCCCACTTCTAACACCTCCAAGTTACCCCCTCCCCTTCACATCTTTCTGTCATTCTATGTAATCTCCTAAAACTGTAGACAGTTTTTAGCTAGTGTTAAAAACCGCATTGATCAGAAAGAATGCCCCCCACCTACCCAAGTTGAACATACCCTATCCCCCCCCTCTTTTTTCCTTTGTTATCTCTCCCTTAACACACTGGAAAATGTACAAGCATTACAGATGTATGTATGTACTGAAATAACTTAAACATGATATATCTAAATTGTAAACTTAACTATAACTTTATCAACATACTGTAATTGTCAATCAGAATGCATTAATAAACTTTTAAAAAAAATGTTCTGTTCTCTCTCCTGCACATTTTACTGAAGAAAGGGAGGTTAGACATAGTTCATTTACCTAAGTTAGATGGACATAGCTCATTTACCTAAGTTAGATAGGACCAGGACTGCCTATGGATTGAAGAATTTGCAATAAAAGGGACTGATCAACAGTCAGGTACCACCACACAGAGATGTTTAAGCAAAATCATAAGGAAAGTGGAAGGAAACCTTTAGAAAGGGAGTCTACAAAGACCTCCTCAAGCCTTGAACATCACAAGACTTGTAGAACAACAAGGCCCTCTCTGGCTGCCTTAACCTCCTCCATTGTGATACCCTCAGTCAAAAAATCCCAAGAAATACTAGATCTTCAGGGTTATTCAATAAAAGTTCTTATCCTTTAAAATGGTGCTAATTTTACCCCAGCCAACCAGATTTTAGCTTTCAAATGTTAAATAAGATCTCATTGGTTGGGGCAAAATTCGCATAATTTTAAACAATAAGAACTTTTATTGAATCTCCCTGCTTATTTCTCCCGAAACTTAAGAGATATTGAACTGGCTAAGTTTCTTCTTAGACAAGAGATCCGTGTAGAATTTTTTAATAATGAACAGGATAGCTGTCCAAGCCCCCCATGTGAATCCTTGCAAATCTACCAAACTTGCCTCTCTTACTATTTTATTTAAAACAATGCTATCATATTTTAACCTCCCAGACAAGCCTGTCCATCGGCTAAGTGATGGTGTTGAAATCACCACTAAACACTACTGGCTGGACTGAAAAAAAAGAAAGGGCTTTAATCCTAGTGAAGAGCTCTTTCCTCCTGCTTGACCTCTGTGGGCCATAAAAATTGACTGATCTAAGAGGTTAACTCCCTAATAGTATATCCATTAACATGCAACATCCCATCTCAAATCACATGTTTGATTGTTAGCCTGTCTGTTTTAAAAAGGACAGCCAATTCAGCATAAGGCTCGGCCGCAAGGAGGCAAAACACCACTTCCTTTTTGCCTGATGTGAATAGGCTAGCTTGCAAAGCCTGGTCTCCTGCAAAAGGAAAATGTTTGCCTCAATTCGGGAGAATGAAAAATAGCCCATACTACGTGCACTTACTGATTTGATGCTGGCAACATTGTTATTATTTTATTATTATTATTGTGGATTTATATAGCGATAACATCTTCTGTAGCGCTTTACAATTACATGTATAGATTCACAACAGGCCCTGCCCCGAAGAGCTTACAATCTAAGCACATATATGACACATACAACCTATCAGTATGTCTTTATGATTGTTACCCAGAGAACCGCAATGGCTTAAAGGGCCACCCCCCAAAACTAAAATTTAACCCATTACTAGCCCCACTGTGTAATTTAAAAAAATCATTACCTTACATCTCTACTCCTAATGGTTCTCCTGGAGTGCTGGTTCAAAGTCCAGGAAATTGAAGAGAAGGAGGTGTCTTCATGTTCAAAAGGTTTCTGCCTCCTCCTTGTCCTCTGAGAAGACAGTGGCATGCGCAGGGGAGCCCTTTCCCAGCCCCCTCCTGATTTCTCCCTGGCTGCCCTTCAGCTAGCATTAAAAGTATTTTCTGTACCAACCGCCATGTCAGATTGTTTAAAAAAAAAAGCAGAACTCTACTTACAGACCCTTTCTCCCACGGAGCTCTCCATAGACTGCAGCCGCGTCTTTGTTGGCTGCCTCTCAGCGGCTGCCAGTCTGGCCCGTTTGCTAGTTCCGGCAAACAGGGAGCCGGATCAGTGCACCACAGGAGCAAGGGGCTGTAAGTAGTGTTCTGAAACTTTTTTTTAACAATCTGACATGGCGGTTGGGAGTGGGCAGGGATGCCTTACATTAATATAAATTTTTTTCCTGCAGGGTGGAGATGCCCTTTAACCATATGCAGGGTAATTGAATTATGTTGGGGTTTTTTTTCATTCCCCCCCCCCCCACTTTACCTTCCCACCCTCATCTGACCCTTCCCTTTTTTTACAATCTCCTAATCTCTTCATCTATTTCGTTAAACTCTGATGAGTTAAATTTATTTAAAACAACAAAAATATTACTTAATTTCATAGATATTTCTTTTTTGTTTTGACCCTACCCCCCTAACCACCTTGGTCCAGCCATCTTCCCCAGTTAGAGAACCCTTAATAGTAACACAGTAACACAGGTTTTTGGGTTTTCTTGACAAACTTTATTGACCAGCTGTTTAGCTCCCCATACAACCTTTAGGAATCACTGACATTGATTGCTCAGGTAATATGGTATTACTGTAAGTGGAGCTGCAAAGGTTGCTCCAAGACAGCTTTAGCTTTATTATCAGTTCAACCGGACTATGCATACCCACCAGATCTCCTTCATGTTCCTCCATATTCTCCGAAAAGACAGGACATGTACCGCACATATTACAGCTTACCTCATTGGACTGTTCCAATCGCTACAAACGTCCCATATTTCCTAATTTGCCGTATTTTGCAAAATGTCCGGAATACAAAATACACTGTTTATGTTGGAACACAAATCACTGAAGTCTCTTTTCCCCTCTGCCATAACAACACTTCTGGTTTCCAGAACCCATTGCTCATGCACATTTGCACTGCTTTTAGAAACTATCATGGCAGCCATGCATAGGGGAGAGCCATCATTAGATTCCTTAACTGCTTCACCACCACCCACGTCTAGAACAGGTGCCATTTTGTTTTGCTGTGTTTCCGAATCCAACATGGCGACAGTCTAAATTTTTCTATCTTTGCTACCTAATTTTGCAGCATCAATATCACAAAATGGGGGCACATCTTTAGGTACCGAAACATCAATATCATTTTGCTTGCTATCTTGACTTTGCTGCTTCCCGTACACACTCCCAGAAACTTTGCAACAAGCAAAGAATCCGCAGGAAGGGCTGTTTACCGTAATGTCAATTTCCAGTAGGAAGAATCCCACTGGCTTTGATTGCAAGAAGGGTGTGGCTTAAACCAAAGGGGTGTAACTTCAATAGTTAAATATGAGCTTAAATTGGCATCTTCCATACAACTTTCATCCAAATTGATTTGCAAAGCAAATACTAATAAAAAAAATGTAAATGCTCGCACAAAAACACAATCCTTCACTAAACAAGTAAAGTATTTTTTGAGCCAATTTTTCCCTCTGCGTTTTTGTTGTCAGCTGAAATGTAAAATGAGGCTCAGTTTCCTTGAAATCATAGGACGTCTAATCTGTGTTTATTCCCTGGGGGCTGTATTTTTGCAGCTTGGAAAAGGCTTCATAATTTTATTGTATCACTTTAATTTTTCTTTTTCATTCCCAAAGATGATCTGATGAAGTTGGAATACAGGCAACAATGCCAATCAAAAAAATCACTTTCTGGAAAGCGTTTTCCAGGAACTGATTTTTTTTGCAAAGATCAATGCTGATCAGGACTGATCACCTAATTGAACTGTGGCTTTAAATTTTTCTTTCACTAGCAAAAAAAATCTCTATTTGTGAATGTATTTCTTTGATCCATTCACAAAAACTATAGTAAGCTGTCAGTTTACTCTATAGCAGGTAGTGAACTGTAATCAAACAGCTGGGGTCAAGGGGGAAGGTGGTGAGTCGGACCTTGGAAAGAAGGTTTGAAAATCTGTGTTTTGGTTGGTTAGAACAGAGATAGAGTTGGTGAAAGGGGAGGCTGGGTAGAAATGTAGATGGGACTGGAAGCTGTGAGCCAGAGCATGCAGAAAAAACGTTTCTTATATTAACTTTTTTTTTCTGTGAAATAAGAGGCAGATAAACAGGGTGTATGTAGGAAGAGGAGGTGGGGGAGGAGGTAGAAATAAGGGAGGAGAAATAGGTTTCTTTCACTGAAGACAAAGCATTCCTGATCCGATGAAAAGCATTTTTGAAATGAAGAAATTCATAGGTCTTGATGCTTTTACGCTATTGTCACTTAGCTACAAGGGACTGCCTTTTTATCTTTTTAATCTGATCCATGAAGGTTGCGGCAACTAAGGCAAGAGGGGGTAACAGTGTCCAGAGTGGAGGAGACAGTGTTGTGGTAGTGGAAGACAGCAAGCTTGGGGTCAGAGAAAGAGGCCTTTTTGATGAGTGGTTGGAGATGAAGAGTAAGGAGGGGCAAGGTTGCACAAGTGTCTAGGCTCTTTGTGTGTATGTAGGAGTTGGGGTAGTGGGGAAATTGGGGATGTCTGTGGAAAGGAACTAAGATAACCATGCATGAAAAAACAAGTGGTTGGGCCGATAAATAACAGCAATCTGAAGGTGTGTGGGAGAATAAATACAAACTGAGTGAGACTTAAAAGAAAGATGGGACAGGGCAGATAAAGTAATGGTTTGAAACTGCAGCGCTCATGTTTAATTTCGGGGCTGTGGAATGTGTAGGCCTCCATACGAGAGCGCAGCATGTGAGACCATATCACAGGGAGACAGCCATGTTTCAGTGAGGCCTAGGAATGTAAAGGAGCTAGAAATTAAAATGTATAAAATGACACATGTATAGGAACCTGGAGCAGACATTCCAGGGGACCTATGTCTGTGTCAAGTGTGAGTGGGTTGCTCGTTTGGAAGCTGAGGGGGAGAGTCTAAGGAGGCAGCTTACAGCATTGCAGGGATTGGCAAATCTGGGGGGACAGCAGGCACTGGCTAGGGCCAGTATAGAGGTGGGTGGAAGTGGGACAGGGAAGTTTAAGGGAGTAGTTTTGTTAGGGTTAATAGGGGAAGTGGGGGATGGAAGGGTAGGGTTGCTTCTTCCCAGATTGCCCATCCCAACAGATTTGCCACCTTAGGTAATGAAGTAGAGGACAGCTCGGAATTAGCATGTATGGAGGAGGCTAGTCCCTTGAGCACCCAGGGGACTGCCATCTCTGATACAACGGAGGAGGAACTTAGGATCAGGAATGCTAGGTAGGGGTAGGGGACTCCATTATAATGAAGGTAGATAGGGTTATCTGCCGCCAAGACCCTACATGCCGAACTGTGTGTTGTCTGCCTGGTGCTAGAGTTTGGCATGTGGTGGATCGTGTAGACAGATTATTGGGTGGGGCTGGGTGTGATCCAGCGGTCTTGGTTCACATTGGTGCCAATGACAAAGTTAGAGGAGGAGGTGAGGTACTTAAACATGATTTCCAAGAGGTAGGGGCCAAGTTAAAACCAAGGACCTTCAGGGTAGTGTTTTCTGAAATACTACCGCAGCCATGTGCTAAGCCAGGGAGACAGCGTGAGCTTAGGAACATTAATGCATGGCTAAGAGGGTGGTGTAAGGAAGAAGGGTTTTGGTTTATAGAGAACTGGGCAGACTTTGCTGTTGGCTACAGGCTCTTTATTAGGGATGGGTTGCAACTTACTGATGGTGGTGCAGCTGTTTTAGGGGAGACGATGGCTAGAGGGTTGGAGGAGATTTTAAACTAGGTTGGTGGAGAGAGGGTATTAGCAGTCTCACTAGGATAGATAGCCCAGGAGGAAAGAAGGGTGTAGATAGGCCAGCATAGGGAGCATGTGTATTAAAGTGTACAAATAAATTACAGGATCATAATCTAAAATGTATGTTTGCAAATGCGAGAAGCCTGGCTGACAAGATGGGTGAATTGGAAATTATGGCGTTGAATGAAAAGTATGATGTAATAGGTATAGCAGAAACATGGTTGAACAGTTCTCACGACTGGGCTGTAAATTTAGAAGGATATGCCTTGTTTAGGCAGGACAGAGAAAAAAGGAAAGGTGGAGGAGTATGCGTTTATGTTAAAAAAGAATTGAAGCCAAATTTAAAAGAAGAGCTAACTGCCGATATGGATGTTAAAGTGGAGACAATATGGGTGGAATTAGGCAACAGGAAAGGGGGTAATGTCATTGTTGATGTCTGCTATAAGCCGCCAAATGCTAGCAGAGAGGATGTGAGTCAGCTTCATATGCATTTGGCAAGGGATGCAAGTTTTGGGAGTGTGCTCATTATGGGGGACATTAATTACCCGACAATGATTGGTGTAGTGGAACTGCCATCGCAGAAAAGGGGGATGAGTTCCTGAATTTGCTGCAGGATAATTTTCTCTCACAGGTAGTTAAAGTTCCTACTAGAAAAGGAGCTCTGTTGGATGTGGTAATATCTAACATTTTGGAGTGCATTATAAATATAAAGGTAACTGGAGGCTTAGGGTATAGTGACCATGAAATAGAGTCGATTGGACTATGTTATCGAAAGGAAACGTGTGCTGGGTTAACAAAGACTTAATTTCCGGGAAAAAAATTCCCAGGTTAAAAGTAGCTCTTCAGAATGTCAACTGGGATAATGTAATATCAGGTAAAGGTACTGAACAGAAGTGGACTGTGTTTAAGGGGATTTTAAGCCAGTTCACATCTAAATTTATACCCTTTGGAAATAAATGTAAAAAAAATAAATCCGCGCCCATGTGGCTGAATTCTGATGTAAAGAGGCTAATGGAAAGGAAGAGGCATTTAAAACCTTTAAATCAGAGGGAAAGGGCCTTTTGGGATTATAAAAACTGTAAGAAAGCAATCAAACTAACTAAAATTAATAATGAAGTTAGGATAGCTGAACAAAGTATCACTAAGGGGCATATTTATAAAGCTTCGTTAAGTTTTCGCGGCCGTTTTCACTGACATTAAACCAATAAGATTTCTGGAAAGTTCTGAAATCTGATTGGTTAATGTAAAGCATGTAAACCAAGCATTAAAAAATTGACCAATCAGAAACGGATTATGGATTTCTGCAAACCTATATAAAGAGGAGCTTTCCCGCGGCGGACTCAGATCCATCGCAGTAGATGGCTGAAGAAAGAAGCGGCTGGCAACATCGGCTCCGCTGAGGGGCCGGCGGTGCCAGCGGGCTCACTGGCGGCCGCAGTGAGTCGCCTGGCATCGGCGACCTGAGTGGGGTTGGTGTCGCCAGCCCGAAGACGTCGCGTCGGATCAAGACGCCGGCAACATCGGCCTCGTTGAGGTTGCCGGCGCCTGCCGGGGGTACCCCTGGCGGCCGCAGGGGTACCTCTCGGGGGTCGGCGGCCTCGGCGTAGCTGGTGTCGCCAGGACTGGAAGAAAGAAGACGCCGCCCAAGGGCTCTTTTAAGAGCCGCACACTGGGGGTTCCGGTTCGAGCTGCGGGACCCCCGCCAAAGGCACTTTTCAGTGCCGCATGGGTCCTTACAAGGGCCGGGGAGGGGGTTCCCGGTTCGAGCTGCGGGACCCCTTAGGCCCTAAAGGGCTCTTGTCAGAGCCGCAAGGGCACTTATCAGTGCCGCAAAGGCCCTTACAAGGGCCGGGGAGGGGGGGTCCCGGTTCGAGCTGCAGGACCCCTTAAGCCCCAAAAGGCCCTTCTCAGGGCCCCGCTGGAGGGAGCCTCCACCCCTCCCAGTGGCTCCCTCCCCCCGGGTGGTCGCGACCACCTGCTGCGGCCCCTTCCCAGCAGCCCCTCCTAGCCTCCCGTTCCGAGATTGCCGCGAGCGGGGAACGGGTTGGGAGGGGCTGCTGGGAAGCGGCGGCGGCGGGGTGGGCATATGCCCCGCCCCCTTAGGAGAGGCGTCGGGAAGGGATTTTAAGTCCCTTCGCGGCGATACTATACAGTATCGCTGCGAAGGGGCTTAAAATTACCGCAACACATCGCGGGAATGGCGCTCGCCGTTATGTGTGGCTGTAATTTTTTGGTGCTATTTTCGTTTCTTTATAAATATGCCCCTAAGCCTAAAATTAAAGTATATTAATAGTAAGAAGATGAGGACTGAGGATGTGGCACCATTAATTAATAGGGATAAGTTAGTTACAGAGGATGGCAATAAAGCAAATGTCTTGAATATTTTATTTTTCTCTGTATACACTATAAAAGATCCAAGTACAGATATCATAGAGTATAGTAGCAATAATGGTATAAAAGATTCAAGTGCACTATGGTACAGAAAGAACTAAATATGGTTAATATTAATAAATCTCCTGGACCGGATAAATCCACATCCTCGGGTACTTAGGGAGCTAAGTCAGTTTTATTTAGGCCATTGTTCTTATTTTGCAGATTCCTCATCCGGAGGTGTGCATCTGAATGGAAAAAGGCTGATGTTATTCCAATATCAAAAGGGTAGTCATTCAGAGCGGGTAATTACAGGCCTGTAAGTTTAACTTCAGTGGTGGGGAAGATACTGGAAAGTTTAAAAGGAACATGTTCTAGAGTATGTTTCAAGGAATGAACATATAAGTAGTAACCAGCACGGATTTAGGAGGAATAGATCTTGTCAAACTAACTTAGTAACATAGTAATTAAGGTTGAATAAAGACATACGTCCATCAAGTCCAACCTATTCATTCTTTTTTTTTTCTTTTTTTTTCTTTTTTTTTTTTTAACCCTACCTAACAGTTGATCCAGAGGAAGGCAAAAAAACCCAGCTAAAAAAAATTCCTTCCTGACTCCAAACGGGAATCGGAAAGTATCCCTGGATCAACCAGATCTATATGCATTAATACCAGTAATTCTCAATATTTTTTTAGTTTTAGAAATTTATCCACGCCTTTTTTAAAGCTATTCAATGAACTTGCCATTACCACATCAGCTGGAAGACAGTTTCACCGTTCTCACTGTAAAGAAACCCTTCCTAACCTGAAGATGAAACTTCTTTTCTTCCAACCTTAACCCTTTCACTGCCAGGAGATTTTCATTTTTTTTGCGTTAACTGCAGAAGAATTTTCAGGATTTTGTCCTTAATCGCTTTAGACTAATTTTACAGTAGGAAACCTTGCAGTAAATCAGGAATATTATACATTGTTTTTTTCAGCACAAAGTGTACTTTAACATGGTAACAAAATTTTGCAACTTTTCTGGAAATTTTACTGGAATTATGGGTAAAATATGTAAAAAAAATGAAAAATTTGCAAATTTTCATGGATTTTTCCCATTTTTACTATAGTTATCTTAAGGTTACGCACAAAAATCTTACTGTTTCTAAAAGCTCAGATACTCCCGATACAACGATACCAGATATTGTAGGTACCCCCACTTTTCCTGTCAGGAGACCCCCCCAAACTAAAACTGCACCTCCTAGAATATTACACCAAATTAAAATGTCTAACCACTACTGACAGTTAACATAGAATATCTACCAAATTATCTAAAATATCCCACAAGTGAGATATTTTTAGAAACTACAACCCGCAGGATTTTACGAGTGAGGTTAGTTTCGATCAAAATGCAGATACCGGACGCAGCTCTTCGTAAATTGTAAGTTACTTTCCACATTTTCCTTTTTTTCCTCAACTGTAAAATCGGAGACAAAATCAAATGCGAATTTCAGCTAAAAATGTGGAGGAAAGTTCAAACGCATCTCAAATATGAAAGCCTAACCCCTCGAATAAAACGGTATGCCACATTCATGGGTGTACCCAGAGACATGGCTACCAACTAACCTAGAGCGTGACCAGTGCCAAATGTCAGTAGCAGCAAAAAAAAATTAGCCAGTTTTGTATTGAACAGTCTGCAGTTTTTCCACAAAAAACACCCCCCAACTCAAAAAATCCCCACAAACTATAATTCCTGAAATCTACACATCTTCAGCTATGTAACGCTGTTGTAGTTCGTTCATTCACATCATCAATGGTGTGGGCGCAGTTCTTCGTAGAAGTTTGCACTTTACCAGATGTTCAAAAAAAATGAACATCAAACAACGTTCAAAAAGGTAGAAATCATGCCAAAAACCCATGGAATGTAAAAAAAAGTTACCAGATATCAATCTCCCAAATGTCCTAAATCAAACGGTATGCCATATGTGTGGTTACACACGCAGACGTGGAAGCGAAAAGCCCAAAGTGAGACAATGCACGATGGCTCAGAAACGGCGAAAATATTTAGCCAACTCCGAATTGGACAGTCTGCAGTTTTATCCACAAAACACCCCCGTAACTTAGAAATAACCCCCATAAACTATATATTCCTGAAATCTACACACCTTCAGCTATGTAAAGCAGTAGATTATTCATTCAAACCATCATGGTGTGGGCGCAGTTCTTCGTAGAAGTTCGCATTTGTCTGAAAAAATGAACAAAAAACACTTCAAAGGTAGAAATCATGCCAAAACCTCATGGAATGTAAAAAAAAAGTTACTAAATATCAATCTCCCAAAATGTCCTGAATCAAACGGTATGCCATATGTGTGGTTACACACGCGGACGTGGAAGCGAAAAGCCACAAAGGGAGACAATGCACGATGGCTCAGAAACGGCGAAAATATTTAGCCAACTCCGAATTTGGACAGTCTGCAGTTTTTCCACAAAACACCCCCGTAACTTAGAAATAACCCCCAAACTATAATTCCTGAAATCTACACACCTTCAGCTATGTAACGCTGTAGTTTGTTCATTCATACCATCAATGGTGTGGGCGCAGTTCTTTGTAGAAGTTCGCATTTGTCAAAAAAATGAACAAAAACAACTTCAAAAGGTAAAAATCATGCCAAAACCTCAGGAATCTAAAAAAAAGTTACTAAATATCAATCTCCCAAATGTCCGAATCAAACGGTATGCCAGATGTGTGGTTACACACGCGGACGTGGAAGCGAAAAGCCACAAAGTGAGACAATGCACGATGGCTCAGAAACAGCGAAAATATTTAGCCAACTCCGAATTGGGACAGTCTGCAGTTTTTTCCACAAAAACCACCCCGTAACTCAAAAATAACCCCACAAACTATATATTCCTGAAATCTACACACCTTCAGCTATGTAACGCTGTAGTTTGTTCATCCATACCATCAATGGTGTGGGCGCAGTTTTTGTAGAAGTTCGCATTTGTCTGAAAAATGAACAAAAAACAACTTCAAAGGTAAAAATCATGCCAAAACCTCATGGAATCTAAAAAAAAGTTACTAAATACAATCTCCCAAATGTCCTGAATCAAACGGTATGCATATGTGTGGTTACAACGCGGACGTGGAAGCGAAAAGCCACAAAGTGAGACAATGACGATGGCTCAGAAACAGCGAAAAATTTAGCCAACTCTGAATTTGGACAGTCTGGAGTTTTTTCCCAAAAACACCCCCGTAACTCAGAAATATCCCCCACAAACTATATATTCCTGAAATCTACACAACCTTCAGCTATGTAGCACTGTAGTTCGTTCATTCATGCCATCAATGGTGTGGGTGCAGTTTCTTCGTAGAATTTCGCATTTCTACACAATTTTCTGGAAAAATAGAGAAAAATACATTTCAAAGTTACAAAATACCCCCAAAACCCCATGTAATGTAAAAAAAAAACTTACCAATATCAATCTCCTAAATGTCCTGAATCAACGGTATGCCATATGTGTGGTTACACACACGGACATGGAAGCGACTAGTCAAAATTAAAACAATGTGCAGTGAGCCAATAACAGCATTTTCCCAGATTTTTCAAACTGAACACCCCTCTAACTTGGAAATACCCCGCAAAACTATATATTCTCAGAATTTACATACCTTCAGCTACGTAACGCTGTAGTTTGTTCATTCATACCATCAATGGTGTGGGGCCAGTTTCGTTAGAAATTCGCATTTGTCTGAAAAATGAAACAAAAACAACTTCAAAAGGTAGAAATCATGCCAAAACCCATGGAATGTAAAAAAAGTTACTAAATATCAATCTCCCAATGTCCTGAATCAAACGGTATGCCATATGGTGTTTACACACGTGGACGTGGAAGCCAAAGACACAAAGTGAAACAATGCAAATGGCTCAGAAACAGCAAAAAATTCAGTCAAATCTGAATTTGAACAGTCTGCAATTTTTCCCCACAAACCATATATTTCTCGAATCTCCTCACACCTTTATCTACGAAATTCTGTAGTTTGTTCATTCGTACCATCAATGGTGTGGGCGCAGTTCTTCGTAGAAGTTCACAGTTTTAGCAGATTTTCTAAACAAAAATTGAAAAAAAAACACTCTCAAAGGTAGAATCATGCCAAAATCCCAAGTAATGTAAAAAAAAGTTACCAAATATCAATCTCCCAAATGTTCCTGAATCAAACGGTATGCCCTATGTATGAACAATGGCCCAATTACAGCAACTTTTCAGATTTGTCAGACTAACACCCTCTATATTAGAAATACCCCCCCAAACTATATATTCTTGGAATCTACAACCTTCAGCTACACAATGGTGTGATTCCTTTATGCTACACCCAATGGTGTGGGCGGAGTTTCATGTAAAATTTCGCTTTTTTACCAGATTTTCAGGAAAAAATTAAAAAAATACAATTCAAAGTTAAAAATATGGCAAATTTCCATGTCATGTAAAAAAAACTTGTCAATTATCAATCTTCCAAATGCCGAATCAAAGGTATGCCATATGCGTGGATGTACACAGGGACATGGCCACCAACTAGCTCAAATGGGACAATGCACAAGTGTAATTACAAGAAAAAAATCAAAGTGCTCTGTAATTTCAAACAGCCCCAAAACTTGGAAATGCCCCCACAAATAAAACCCCCAACTAAATATCAATCTCCCACATGTTCTGAATCAAACGGTATGCCTATGTGTGGATGCACACAGAGACGTGGCCACCAACTAGCTCAAATGGGACGCATGCACAAAAAATTACAAGAAAAAATCAAAGTGCTCGTAATTTGAACAGCCTACACTTTTTTAAGGAAACAGTCAGAAACATGGAAATTCCCCCCACAAACTATATATTTTTGGAATTCTACCTTCAGCTCGTTACGATGCCATGCTTTCATACATACACGAAGAATTCCAGACCCAGTGATCCAAAGAACTCTGTGTTTTTAGGGTTTTGTGAAAAATAAAATAAGATGATTCAAGGATTGAAATCCTACCTAAACCAACTTGACAAGCAAAAAAACCCACTAAAGTCAATCTCCCACATATCCTGCATCAAACGGTATGCCATATGTGTGGGTGCACACAGAGACATGGCACAACTAGCTCAAATGGGACGCATGCACAAATGCAATTACAAGAAAAAATCAAAGTGCTCTGTAATTTGAACAGCCTCACTTTTTCTAAGGAAACAGTCCAGAAACATGGAAATTCCCCCCACAAACTATAATTTTTGGAATCTACACACCTTCAGCTACGTTACGATGCCATGCTTTCATACATACACGAAGAATTCCAGACCCAGTGATCCAAAGAAACTCTGTGTTTTTAGGAGGTTTTGTGAAAAATAAAATAAGATGATTCAAGGATTGAAATCCTACCTAACCAACTTGACAAGCAAAAAAACCACTAAGTCAATCTCCCACATATCCTGCATCAAACGGTATGCCATATGTGTGGGTGCACACGAGACGTGGCCACCAACTAGCTCAAATGGGACACATGCACAAGTGTAATTACAAGAAAAAGTCAAAGTTGTCTGTAATTTCAAACAGCCCCAAAACTTGGAAATGCCCCCACAAATAAACCCACCCACTAAATATCAATCTCCCACATGTTCTGAATCAAACGTTATGCCATATGTGTGGGTGCACACAGAGACGTGGCCACCAACTAGCTCAAATGGGACCAGCACAAGGTAATTACAAGAAAAAAATCAAAGTTCTCTGTAATTTCAAACAGCCAAAACTTGGAAATGCCCCCAAATAACCCCCCCCCACTAAATATCACTCTCCCACATGTTCTGAATCAAACAGTATGCCATATGCGTGGATGTACACAGAGACGTGGCCACCAACTAGCTCAAATCGGACGCATGCACAAGTGTAATTACAAGAAAAAAATCAAAGTGCTCTGTAATTTCAAACAGCCCCAAAACTTGGAAATGCCCCCCACAAATAAAACCCCCCACTAAATATCAATCTCCCACATGTTCTGAATCAAACGGTATGCCATATGTGTGGTTACACACACGGACGTGGAAGCGACTAGTCAAAATGTAAAACAATGTGCAGTGAGCCATAACAGCATTTCCCAGATTTTTCAAACGAACACCCCTCTAACTTGGAAATACCCCCGCAAAACTATATATTCTCAGAATTTACATACCTTCAGCTACGTAACGCTGTAGTTTGTTCATTCATACCATCAATGGTTGTGGCGCGCAGTTCTTCGTAGAGAATTCGGATTTGTCTGAAAAAAATGAACAAAAACAACTTCAAAAGGTAGAATCATGCCAAAACCCCATGGAATGTAAAAAAAAGCTACTAAATATCAATCTCCCAATGTCCTGAATCAAACGGTATGCCATATGTGTGGTTACACACGTGGACGTGGAAGCCAAAAGACACAAAGTGAAACAAAGCACAATGGCTCAGAAACAGCAAAATATTCAGTAAAATCTGAATTTGAACAGTCTGCAATTTTTCCCAAAAACCATATATTTCTCGAATCCTCACACACTTTATATACGAAATTCTGTAGTTTGTTCATTCGTACCATCAATGGTGTGGGGCAGTTCTTCGTTGAAGTTCACAGTTTTAGCAGATTTTCTAAACAAAATTGAAAAAAAACACTCTCAAAGGTAGAAATCATGCCAAAATCCCAAGTAATGTAAAAAAAAGTTACCAAATATCAATCTCCCAAATGTCCTGAATCAAACGGTATGCCCTATGTATGAACAATGGCCCAATTACAGCAACTTTTCAGATTTGTCAGACTAAACACCCCTCTATATTAGAAATACCCCCCCAAACTATATATTCTTGGAATCTACACACCTTCAGCTACACAATGGTGTGATTCCTTTAGACATACCACCAATGGTGTGGGCGGAGTTCATGTAAAATTTCGCTTTTTTACCAGATTTAGGAAAATTTATAAAAATACAATTCAAAGTTAAAAAATCATGGCAAATTCCATGTCATGTAAAAAAAACTTGTCAATATCAATCTTCCAAATGCCCTGAATCAAACGGTATGCCTATGCGTGGATGTACACAGGGACATGGCCACCAACTAGCCTCAAATGGGACACATGCACAAGTGTAATTACAGAAAAAAATCAAAGTGCTCTGTATTCAAAACAGCCCCAAAACTTGAAATGCCCCCACCAAATAAAAACCCCCAAATAAAAATCCATCTCCCACATGTCTGAATCAAACGGTATGCCCTATGTGTGGATGCACACAGAGACGTGGCCACCAACTAGCTCAAATGGGACGCATGCACAAATGCAATTACAAGAAAAAATCAAAGTGCTCTGTAATTTGAACAGCCTACACTTTTTCTAAGGAAACAGTCCAGAAACATGGAAATTCCCCCACAAACTATATATTTTTGGAATCTACACACCTTCAGCTACGTTACGATGCCATGCTTCATACATACACGAAGAATTCCAGACCCAGTGATCCAAAGAACTCTGTGTTTTTAGGAGGTTTTGTGAAAAATAAAATAAGATGATTCAAGGATTGAAATCTACCTAAACCAACTTGACAAGCAAAAAAAACCCACTAAAGTCAATCTCCCACATATCCTGCATCAAACGGTATGCCATATGGGGTGCACACAGAGACGTGGCCACCAACAGCTCAAATGGGACACATGCACAAGTGTAATTACAAGAAAAAAATCAAAGTTGTCTGTAATTTCAAACAGCCCCAAAACTGGAAATGCCCCCCACAAATAAAACCCACCCACTAAATATCAATCTCCCACATGTTTCTGAACATCAAAAGTTATGCCATATGTGTGGGTGCACCAGAGACGTGGCCACCCACTAGCTCAAATGGGACACATGCACAAGTGTAATTACAAGAAAAAAAATCAAAGTTCTCTGTAATTTCAAACAGCCCCAAAACTTGGAAATGCCCCCACAAATAAACCCCCCCCCCCTAAATATCACTCTCCCACATGTTCTGAATCAAACAGTATGCCATATGCGTGGATGTACACAGAGACGTGGCCACCAACAACTAGCTCAAACGGACGCATGCACAAGTGTAATTACAAGAAAAAAATCAAAGTGCTCTGTAATTTCAAAGCCCCAAACTTGGAAATGCCCCCCACAAATAAAACCCCCCACTAAATATCAATCTCCCCAAGTTCTGAATCAAACGGTATGCCATATGGTGGTTACACACACGGACGTGGAAGCGACTAGTCAAAATGTAAAACAATGTGCAGTGAGCCAATAACAGCATTTTCCCAGATTTTTCAAACTGAACACCCCTCTAACTTGGAAATACCCCGCAAAACTATATATTTCAGAATTTACATACCTTCAGCTACGTAACGCTGTAGTTTGTTCATTCAAACCATCAATGGTGTGGGCGCAGTTCTTCGTTGAAATTCGCATTTGTTGAAAAAATGAACAAAAACAACTTCAAAGTAGAAATCATGCCAAAACCCCATGGATGTAAAAAAAAGCTACTAAATATCAATCTCCCAATGTCCTGAATCAAACGGTATGCCATAGTGTGGTTACACACGTGGACGTGGAAGCCAAAAGACACAAAGTGAAACAATGCACAATGGCTCAGAAACAGCAAAATATCAGTCAAATCTGAATTTGAACAGTCTGCAATTTTTCCCACAAACCATATATTTCTCGAATCTCACACCTTATCTACGAAATTCTGTAGTTTGTTCATTCGTACCATCAATGGTGTGGGGGGCGCAGTTCTTCGTAGAAGTTCACAGTTTTAGCAGATTCTAAAAAAAATTGAAAAAAAAACACTCTCAAAGGTAGAAATCATGCCAAAATCCCAAGTAATGTAAAAAAAAGTTACCAAATATCAATCTCCCAAATGTCCTGAATCAAAAGGTATGCCCTGTATGAACAATGGCCCAATTACAGCAACTTTTCAGATTGTCAGATAAACACCCCTCTATATTAGAAATACCCCCAACCAAACTATATATTTTGGAATCTACACACCTTCAGCTACACAATGGTGTGATTCCTTTATGCATACACCACATGGTGTGGGCGGGTAGGTTTCATGTAAAATTTCGCTTTTTTACCAGATTTTCAGGAAAAATTTATAAAAATACAATTCAAAGTTAAAAAATCATGGCAAATTTCCATGTCATGTAAAAAAACTTGTCAATTATCAATCTTCCAAATGCCTGAATCAAACGGTATGCCATATGCGTGGATGTACACAGGGACATGGCCACCAACTAGCTCAAATGGGACACATGCACAAGTGTAATTACAAGAAAAAAATCAAAGTGCTCTGTAATTTCAAACAGCCCCCAAAACTGGAAATGCCCCCCACAAATAAAAACCCCAACTAAATATCAATCTCAACCTGTTCTGAATCAAACGGTATGCGCCTATGTGTGGATGCACACAGAGACGTGGCCACCAACTAGCTCAAATGGGACGCATGCACAAATGCAATTACAGAAAAAATCAAAGTGCTCTGTAATTTGAACAGCCTACACTTTTTCTAAGGAAACAGTCCAGAAACATGGAAATTCCCCCACAAACTATATATTTTTGGAATCTACACACCTTCAGTACGTTACGATGCCATGCTTTCTACATACACGAAGAATTCCAGACCCAGTGATCCAAAGAACTCTGTGTTTTTAGGAGGTTTGTGAGAAAATAAAATAAGATGATTCAAGGATTGAAATCCTACCAAACCAACTTGACAAGCAAAAAAACCCACTAAATGTCAATCTCCCTCATATCCTGCATCAAACGGTTAGCCATATGTGTGGGTGCACACAGAGACATGCCACCAACTAGCTCAAATGGGACGCAAGCACAAATGCAATTACAAGAAAAAATCAAATGCTCTGTAATTTGAACAGCCTACACCTTTTTAAGGAAACAGTCGAAACATGGAATTCCCCCCACAAACTATATATTTTTGGAATCTACACACCTTCAGCTACGTTACGATGCCATGCTTTCATACATACACGAAGAATTCCCGACCCAGTGATCCAAAGAAACTCGTGTTTTTAGGAGGTTTTGTGAAAAATAAAATAAGATGTTCAAGGATTGAAATCCTACCTAAACCAACTGACAAGCAAAAAAACCCACTAAATGGCAATCTCCCACATATCCTGCATCAAACGGTATGCCATATGTGTGGGTGCACACAGAGACGTGGCCACCAACTAGCTCAAATGGGACAATGCACAGTGTAATTACAAGAAAAAAGTCAAAGTTGTCTGTAATTTCAAACAGCCCCAAAACTTGGGAAATGCCCCCACACAAATAAACCCACCACTAAATATCAATCTCCCACATGTTCTGAATCAAACGTTATGCCATATGTGTGGGTGCACACAGAGACGTGGCCACCAACTAGCTCAAATGGGAACCATGCACAAGTGTAATTACAAGAAAAAAATCAAAGTTCTCTTGTAATTTCAAACAGCCCCAAAACTTGGAAATGCCCCCACAAATAACCCCCCCACTAAATATCACTCTCCCACATGTTCTGAATCAAACAGTATGCCATATGCGTGGATGTACACAGAGACGTGGCACCAACTAGCTCAAATCGGACGCATGCACAAGTGTAATTACAAGAAAAAAAATCAAAGGCTCTGTAATTTCAAAAAGCCCCAAAACTTGGAAATGCCCCCACAAATAAAAACCCCCCATAAATATCAATCTCCCACATGTTCTGAATCAAACGTTATGCCATATGCGTGGATGCGACAACAGAGACGTGGCCACCAACTAGCTCAAATGGGACGCATGCACAAATGCAATTACAAGAAGAATCAAAGTGCTCTGTAATTTGAACAGCCTACACTTTTTTCTAGGAAACAGTCCCAAAACATGGAAATTCCCCCCAAAATATATATTTTTGGAATCTACACACCTCATCTACGTTACCATGCCATGCTTTCTACATACATGAAGAATTCCAGACCCACTGATCCAAAGAAGTCCGTGGCTTTAGGAGATTTTGTGAAAAAATAAAATAAGAGGACTCAATGGTTGAAATCCTACCTAAACCCACTTGGCAAGTAAAAAAACCCACTAAACGGCAACTCCCACATGTCCTGAATCAAACGGTATGTCATATGGGTGGGTGCAAACAGAGAGGGGCCACCAACTAGCTCAAATGGGATCCATGCGCAATTGCAATTACAAGAAAAAATAAAAAAAACGCCACAACCCACCCCCCACCCCTATCCCCACTCCCCCTTTTAGTGGTATTTTAGTGAAAAGCAGTTAGTACGGAGAGTCCACAAGTTTTTGCACACTTTACTGATCCTAAAAGTTAAATCTGGTGTTTTTTGGTACCTCTGCAAAATTCCCTACTAAAATAGGCTTAGTTTCCTTGAAATCGAACAAATAATGATCCGCGTTTACTTTAGCGATACACGGGGACATTGGGAGCTTGGAGAAGACAATTTTTTTTGCTAATTATAGTTTTTAGGTTTTAAAAAAAAAAAGGTGTGTGTATCACTTTAAGATTTTATGTTGTGGCATTTCCCCTATTTTTTGGGGATCATTCCCAAAGATGATCATCAAATATATTATAGGGAATGATACCGAACTTGGAATACGGGCATAAATGCCCGTTTTCCAATTCGAAATCCGATCGGAAAAATCACTTCCCGGAAATCATTTTCCAGGAAGTGATTTTTCATTCATTGGCAAAGATCAATAAATTGGTGATCAGAAGTGATCACCAAATTTTGATCTCTGTCCCCATTTTTTTTCTAAGTCTTCGCTAAGTAGCAAAGACTTAGAAAAAATCCTATTTGTGAATGGAACTTTGAGTTCCATTCACAAAATGTATAGTAAAGCTGTCAGCTTGACAGCTTGTACTATACTTAGGGACTGCAGCATGATCTCCATAGATCATGCTGCAGTACCTCCACTGGACCACCGGGGGCAGTGTACCTCCATATGGGAAGACCCCGGTGAAGGAGGAAGTTCTGTGATGTCACCGGGGTCTCCCATTCAGCTTCCTCCTCCGGACCGGCAGCTTCAAGGTAGAGAAGACTTCAATGCAGGATATCTCCTGATCCCCCCCTCGGATTTGGACGAAACCGAAGGGGGATCGAGGGAACTAGGGGGGCAGTTGAATGCTGCCCCCCGATCGGCCCTAGCAGGGGGAAAAAATTTTTTTGGAGGGGGGAAGCCACAGATCGTATATTCACGATCTGTGGCAGTTTGTGCATTCACTGCACAGATCGTGAATATACGATCTGTGGCAGTGAAAGGGTTAAAGGATATCCACGAGTCCTCTGATGTGACCTATTAGTAAACAATGCACCAGAGAGTTCATTGTATGGGCCATTAATATATTTGTATAAGGTTATCATGTCCCCACGTAAACGTCGCTTCTCCAATGTAAACAGCCCTAACTTGTCTAATCTGCCTGCATATTCAAGCCCCTCCATTCCCCTTATTAATTTAGTTGCCCTTCTCTGAACTGCCTCAATTTCTAAGATGTCCCTTTTGTATATGGGATTCCAAAACCACCGCATTTTCCAAATGAGGCCTTACCAGTGCCTTGTAAAGAGGGAGAATAATATTTTTCTCTCTTAAATCTATTCCCCTTTTTATACAAGACAATATCTTGCTAGCTCTAGCCGTTGCTACCTGGCATTGTTTGCTATAGCTATAGCTTGGCTTTTATGAGGAAATAAGTAGAAATTTAGACTCTGGCACAGCAGTAGATGTAGTTTACTTGGATTTTGTAAAGGCTATTGATAAAGTCCCCCATAGGCGACTAATGTATAAGCTAAGGTCTGTTGGTCTGGGGAGGCACATTTGTACACGGATAAAAAATTGGTTAATGAATAGGATGCAGAGAGTAGTTGTTAATGGGGCTTCATCTTTATGGACTAAAGTGGGGTGCCACAGGGTTCTGTGTTTGGGCCGCTTCTATTTCATCTATTTATTAATGATTTGGAAGTGCGTATTGTCAGCAAGGTTTATGTGTTTGCTGACGACACAAAACTTTGTCGACCATTAAAAACTGTAGAGGATGTGCAATCGTTGCAGGGGGATCTTGGAGTTTTGGTGGATAATAAACTTAAAGGAAGCAAGCAGTGCCAGGCAGCAACAGCCAGAGCCAGCATGGTATTGAAGAGAGGTATGGATTCAAGGGAGGAAAATGTTATTCTCCCTCTTTACAAAGCATTGGTAAGGCCTCATTTGGAATATGCAGTGCAATTTTGGAATCCTGTGTACAAAAAGAACATCTTTGAAATGGAAAGGGTTCAGAGAAGGGCATGTAAATAAGGGGATTGGGGGAGCTTAAATATGAAGAGAGACTGGAAAAGTTACAATTATGTACGCTGGAGAAAAGGCACTTGCGTGGGGATATGATTACTGTGTATAAATTCATTAATGGGTCATACAATAAACTATCTGGGGCATTGTTCACCAATAGAGCATGTCAGAGGAAACGTGGCCATCCCTTAAGACTTGAAGAAAAAAGGTTTAGGCTTCAAGTTCGGAAAGGGTTTTTCACTGTGAGAACAGTAAAGCTATGGAACTGTCTTCCAGTGGACGTTGTTATGGCAGGTTCATTGGTCAGTTTAAAAAAAAAGCTGGATGAGTTTCTGCAAAGAAGGACTGTTGCAAGTTACTGTTATTGATACATAAAGTAGAGTTGATCCAGGGAAATTTCCGATTGCCAATTAGTATAGTATAGTATAGTATTTGAGGTTGAATAAAGACATACGTCCATCCAGTCCAACCCATCTAGCAATATCCTCATTTCCTGCCTAACTGTTGATCCAGAGGAAGGCAAAAAAACCCCACCAAATTTATGAAGGGGGAAAAAATTCCTTCCTGACTCCAAGTGGCAATCGGAAATTTCCCTGGATCAACTCTACTTTATGTATCAATACCAGTAACTTGCAACATTCCTTGTTTGCAGAAACTCATCCAGCTTTTTTTTGAAACTGACAAATGAACCTGCCATTACAACGTCCACTGGAAGACAGTTCCATAGCCTTACCGTTCTCACAGTGAAAAACCCTTTCCGAGCTTGAAGCCTAAACCTTTTTTCTTCAAGTCTTAAGGGATGTCCTCGTGTCCTTTGACATGTTCTCTTGGTGAACAATGCCCCAGATAGTTTATTGTATGGCCCGTTAATGTATTTATACACAGTAATCATATCCCCACGCAAGCGCCTTTTCTCCAGCGTACATAATTGTAACTTTTCCAGTCTCTCTTCATATTCAAGCTCCCCCAATCCCCTTATTAATTTAGTTGCCCTTCTCTGAACCCTTTCCATTTCAAAGATGTCCTTTTTGTACACAGGATTCCAAAATTGCATTGCATATTCCAAATGAGGCCTTACCAATGCTTTGTAAAGAGGGAGAATTACATTTTCCTCCCTTGAATCCATACCTCGTCTTTATACAAGACAATACCATGCTGGCTCTGGCTGTTGCCGCCTGGCACTGCTTGCTACCTTTAAGTTTGTTATCCACCAAAACTCCAAGATCCCTTTCCAACAGGGATCACTTAACACAGAGCTATTTATAGTATAAGTAGCACAAGTATTTTTAAGTCCAAAATGCATCACCTTACATTTATCAACATTGAATTTCATCTGCCACTTAGCAGCCCAATGTGATAATCTATCTAGATCCCCTTGCAACGATTGCACATCCTCTGAAGTTTTAATGGTCGACAAAGTTTTGTGTCGTCAGCAAACACAGAACCTTGCTGACAATACTCACTTCCAATCATTAATAAATAGATTAAATAGAAGCGGCCCCAACACGAACCCTGTGGCACCCCACTTAGCACTTTAGTCCATAATGATGAAGCCCCATTAACAACTACTCTCTGCATCCTATTCTTTAACCAATTTTCTATCCATGTACAAATGTGACTCCCCAGACCAACAGACCTTAGCTTATTCATTAGTCGCCTATGGGGGACTGTATCAAAAGCCTTTGCAAAATCCAAGAAACTACATCTACTGCTATACCAGAGTCTAAATTTCTACTACTTCCTCATAAAGCCAAGCAAGTTAGTTTGACAAGATCTATTCCCCTAAATCCATGCTGGTTACTACTTATAATGTCAGTCCTTGAAACATACTCTAGAACATGATCCCTTATTAAACTTTCCAGGATCTTCCCCACCACTGAAGTTAAACTTACAGGCCTGTAATACCCGGCTGTGAACGACTACCCTTTTTGAATATTGGAATAACATCAGCCTTTTTCCAATCCAGAGGCACACCACCGGACATGAGGGAATCAGCAAAAATAAGAAAACAATGGCCTAGATAAAACTGAACTTAGCTCCCTAAGTACCCTAGGATGTATTTTATCCGGTCCAGGAGATTTACTAATATTAACCTTATTTAGTTCTTTCTGTACCATATCCTCGGTTAACCAAAGTGAACTTGAATCTTGTATACCTTTATTTACTATACTCTATGATATCTGTACTTGGATCTTCTATAGTGTATCAGAGGAAAAAAAAATTATTCAAGACATTTGCTTTATCGCCATCCTCCGTAACTAACTTATCCCCATTAATTAATGGTGCCACATTCTCAGTCCTCATCTTCTTACTATTAATATACTTAAAAAAATGTTTAGGCTTAGTGATGCTTTCTTCAGCTTCCTAACTTCATATTAATTTTAGCTAGTTTGATTGCTTTCTTACACTCCTTGTTACAGTTTTTATACTCCCTAAAGGCCCTTTCCGTCTCCCTCGGCCTTAAAGGTTTTAAATGCCTTTTTCTTCCTTACCATTTGCCTCTTTACATCAGAATTCAGCCACATGGGCGCAGATTTATTTTTTTTACATTCATTTCCTAAGGGTATAAATTAAAAATTTATATACACTTAAAATCCCCTTGAACACAGTCCACTTCTGTTCAGTACATTTACCTGGTAATACGTTATCCCAGTTGACATTCTGAAGAGCTGCTTTTAACCTGGGAAAATTTGCTTTCCTGAAATTAAATGTCTTTGTTAACCAAGCGCACTTTTCCTTCCGATAACAAAGTCCAAATGCCACTATTTCATGGTCACTATTCCATAAGCCTCCAGTTACCTTTATATCTATAATGCGCTCCACAATGTTAGATATTACCAGATCCAACAGAGCTCCTTTTCTAGTAGGAACCTCAACCACCTGTGAGAGAAAATTATCCTGCAGCAAATTCAGGAACTCATCGCCTTTTTCTGTGATGGAAGTTCCACCACACCAATCAATGTCAGGGTAATTGAAGTCCCCCATAATGAGCACACTCCCCAAACTTGCAGCCCTTGCCAACTGCATATGAAGTTGACTCACCTCCTCTCTGCTAGCATTTGGCGGCTTTAGTAGACACCAACAATGACTTACCCCCTTTCCTGTTGCCTAATCCACCCATATTGCCTCCACTTTAACATCCACATCGCCAGTTATCTCTTCTTTAAATTTGGCTTCAATTCTTTTTAACATATACACATACTCCTCCCCCTTTCCTTTTTTTTCTGTCCTGCCTAAACAAGGCATATCCTTCTATATTTACAGCCCGTCGTGAGAACTGTTCAACCACGTTCTGCTATACCTATTACATCATACTTTTCATTCAATGCCATCATTTCCAATTCACCCATTTTGTCAGCCAGGCTTCTCCATTTGCAAACATACATTTTAGATTATGATCCTGTAATTTATTCGTACATTTTGATACACATTCCTCCCTATCCCCTATGCTAGCCCCACCCCCCTTTCCACCCACCACTGGCCTATCTACACCCTGCTTTCCTCCTGGACAATCTTTCCCAGTGAGACTGCTAATACCCTCCCCCCCCAAACCTAGTTTAAATCTCCTCCAACCCTCTAGCCATCTTCTCCCAAAACAGCTGCACCACCATCAGTGAGGTGCAACCCATCCCTACTAAAGAGCTGTAGCCGACAGCAAAGTCTGCCCAGTTCTCAATAAACCCAAACCCTTCTTCCTTACACCACTCTCTTAGCCACGCATTATGCTCCTAAGCTCCCGCTGTCTCCCTGGCTTAGCACGTGCTGCGGTAGTATTTCTGAAAACACTACCCTGGAGGTCCTTGCTTTTATCTTGGCCCCTAGTTCTCGAAATCATGTTTAAGGACCTCACCTCCACCTCCACTAATGTGAACCAAGACCGCCGGGTCACACCCGGCCCCACCCAATAATCTGTCTACACGATCCAACCACACCGAACCCTAGCACCAGGCAGGCAACACACAGTTCGGCATGTAGGGTCTTGGCGGCAGATTACCCTATCTACCTTCCTTATAATGGAGTCCCCTACCACTACCACCTGCCTTGGAGTCAAGAAGGAATTTTTTTCCCCTTCATAAATTTGGTGGGTTTTTTTGGCCTTTCTCTGGATCAACAGTTAGGCAGGAAATGAGGATATTGCTAGATGGGTTGGACTGGATGGACATTATTATAGGGTTTATATTGGTAGAGTTTCTTAGTGGGAACCCTGTCCTCCCTATTTGATATTATTGTTATATTTACTCGTGGCACTGCTTAAATTACTAGAGTGTTCTACTAGCCCACTATTTTGATGGTAGTGCAGCCTCTGCTATTATTTAGGTTTATAATATTACCTAACGTATTAGAGGATGAGGAAGTGTATTGTGGGGTAGGTGACAGGGTGGGGATGGACTGATAGTACATGGGCAGTGTGGGAGAAGGGTCAGGATTTGGGGAAATATCCCCAGCAGAAAGCAGAAGGAAGGAGAGAAACAGTAGGTGAGAGTGGGTTTTTAGTTGGGAGTGTGATTGGTAATTACTGAGGAAACGGAGGAGGATTTAAAAATGCCAAGCAGTTCATGATGAGATAGATGAGATGAGATAGAGGATAAAATGGAGGGTGCAATGTACAGTACATGGTCTTACCAAAAATAGAGTGTTGTAGTGTGGCAAAAGATTTGATAGATAGCAGGATAGTGATGGATAAGGTTATCTGGAACACAGTTAAGTGGGATGTAGTAAATCAGCACAGGAGAAGGGTGTTGGCAGTTATAAGGCAGATCAAATCTGTTATAATTTTGGTGTTAATTCAGCCCAGACCTCTCACACTATGTGCCGGTGGAGCGAGCAATGGGTAAGTACCATACCTTTGTTCCCAGCTCCTGCAGGTTTTATTGAAGAACAAGAGGTTCACACTATGTGCCGGTGGAGCGAGCAATGGGTAAGTACCTTACCTTTGTTCCCAGCTCCTGCGGGTTTTATTGAAGAACAAGAGGTAAGACATAGCTCCTTTACCTCCTGTTTTTCAATAAAACTGAATACCAATTTTTTTTTAACCAGTATAAATACCCTTTAAGCATATTACACCACCGAAAAGTAGCCACAAATACACCTTGGGCCCTATTTATAAAAGATCGGTATCGTTATCGTAAAATACCGATCGTTATCGTAAAATAACGACCGGGTTTTTACCGATAACGACCGTTATTTACCGATACCGGTCGTTATTTTATCTAATCCACTCAATAAGAAATCTATGGAATATTATCAGGATCTAATAGAAAGAGATCTCTTAAAGTTATTGTAAAGAATAAAAAATGCAAACTATTTAAATTAGGGTTCGGTTTAAGTTGACCAATGCCCACTATTTCTTGCTTAGACAAATTTCGTTACCAGAAATGGTGGGTTGTGTTGTTTTTCTCAATAAAGAATAATACATTGGGTAGGCCATACGACAATAAAGTGACACATGTGTATATACAAATTGGAAATGTATATATACCCTAAACCCCTTAAATACCATTCTGATGTCTTATGGGATAGAGTAAAGAGTATTTTGTGAAGGAGACAGGAAATTCTTAATATAAGAGACACCCTACCACCCCTTTTCATGGGTTGGCGTGAAACGTCCGACATCAGTGGGTACCCCAACTTGAAGTTTTTGTCTTCATTTAAAGGGGGGATGTCAAAAATGCTAATGTAGAGATCCATGCCTACTGAAAACCAACAGCTGGGAACACACTTCTTAAAGTGTGTGGGTATGCTTTATAGGCAGTTTGTATGGATTTCGGAAGAACTGTACTAGGGACCTTGACTATATCACACTGGAACAGGAGCTGAAATCTAGATTTTTTAGTAGGGGTTGACACCAGTCAGATTAAATCAGCCTATGAACAAGCCTTTCCCCTAAAGGGCATGTCCACCCCCAAACCTAAAATTTAACCCCATGTTAGCCCAACTGTGTTAAAAAAATCCTTACTCCTGTGCTCCTTATGGTTCCTCTGCAGTGCTTGCTCTATTTCTAAAAAGAAAAATGGCAGATTACTTACTTACGAGCCTTTGTTCCAGCGGCATTCTCAATAACCATCAGCTGCCGGTCTAACCCCTAATGTTTCTTCCTTTGCGGAAGTTACATTACGGGCAGATTTTTTAAAAAAGATTTTTTTTAAAAATTGCACAATGCAGTTGGGGCTGGGAGGGGGAGACTACAATACAGCAAAAAATAAAGCAACCATCTTGAGCAAGTTTTTTTCCTCTGTATACAGTATAGAACATTCAAATACAGCAGATACAGTAAAGAGAACATATAGTATGAATAATGGTATAGTGGATGCAATTGCACTTTGGTTAACTAAGGATATGGTTCAGAAACAACTAAATAAGGTTAATATCAATAAAGCTCCTGGACCAGATAAAATAGAATGTGCAATTCTAGATACGATTGTCACATTGGCCTGCTAAGTGGTAGATGAGATTCAAAGTTGGTAAGGTGATGCATTTTGGACTTAACACAGAGCCATTCATAGTATTCATAGTATAAGCAGCACAAGTATTTTTAAGTGCTAGGCCACACTGCAGCGTTTTTTGTGCGTTTGCGCTTGCGTTTTTTATCAGATCATTGAAAACGCATCAACGCACCGAAAATGCGTGTTTTCGTGTGCGTTGCAATTGCGATTTGCGTTTTAAATCGCAATCGCATGCGTTTTCCAATACTTAATGAAAAAATGCATGCGCAAACACAACAAAATCGCACTTGAAATTGCATGCGATTCTGTGTGCGATTGCTTTTGCGTTGCAGTGTGGCCGTGCCCTTAGTGAGTCTCTGTTGGTAAAGGATTTTTGAGCTTTGGTGGATAACACATTTAAATGTTGCAAGCAGTGCCAGGTGGCAATAGCTAGAGCCAGCAAGATATTGTCTTGTATAAAAGAGGGGTATGGATTCAAGGGAGTAAAGTATTATTCTCCCTTTCAAATGTGGCCTTACCAGTGCTTTATAACTATACAATGTAGTTTTGGAATCCTGTTTACTAAAAGGACATAATGGAAAGGTTTCAGAGAAGGGCATCTAAAATAATAAGGGGACTGGGGGAGCTTAAATATCAAGACAGATTGGTTAAGTGACAATAATGCACACTGGAGAAAAGGCGCTTGCATGGGGATATGGTTACTGTGTATAAATACATTAATGGGCCATACAATAAACTATCTGGGGCATTGTTCAACCAATCGAACATGTCAGAGGACACGCGGACATCCCTTAAGAATGGGAGAAATGTTTAGTCATTAAGTTTGAAACTATGGAATTGTCTTCCATTACATGTGGTGATGGCAGGTTCATTAGATAGTTAAAAAAGTTGGGAGTTGTTCCAGGGCTATTTGCCACTTGTCAGGAAGGATTTTTTTCCACCTTCATAATTCTGAGGGGAGGGTGGGGGTGCCTTCTCTGGATCAACAGTTAGGGCACAGCCACACTGCAACGCAAACATATGCGATTTCATTGCGTTTGCGCATGCGTTTTTCAATATTTAATGATGCGATTTAAAATGCGGAACGCAAATCGCAACGCACCTTTTTTGGTGCGTTGACGCATTTTCAATGATATGAAAAAAAAAACGCAAACGCAAAAAATTCGCAGCAGTGTGGCCTAGCTCTTAGGCAGGAAATGTTGGTACTGCCGAATAGGTTGGACTAGATATCTTTATTTAACCTCAAATACTATACAGTAACTGGTCAATTTAAGATGCCTACTGTGACTTGTAAATGATGCCCATCATATGCTGCTATTTGTCCCTAGGAACTTTTTTGGTAAAGAAGAAATCAACCTGGATGTATATGTGGTAAATAAACTCTCATCTCTGAAAACTGCTCATACAGCTTTAAGAGAAGGCAGCAATGTTTGATGAAGAGGATGGGTAACTGGATAAAATATCTCAGTTCAGTGATACCAGAAAGGTAAGGCACTATTTTAATGTGGGGCAAATCCCATAAGTGTATCACACACACCTCCATTCTTCAGGACTGTTAATGAATTCTTGCTGGGTGCTCTATTTTTGTAATGTTTCAGTGCCAGTGCACACCACCTTCAGGCAGGTGACATGTGGGGTGAGGGCATGCCCTTTAAAGATGTCTTTCTAAAATAAGGAGAATGGACTAAAAAGAAAATCTGCATAGTAATAATATACTGCATTTGGTCAAAAAACAGGTCTAATCACTGGGCAGTCTATCAAACAGAATGCCATACAAGGATCACCTTTTCGGTCAAATTAATCAATTACTGTATATTCAGTGGTTTCTTTACAGTGAAAACTGTAATACTGCTCATCTTCCAGCAGATACAGTAAAGACAAGTTTATTGAATAATTTCAAGCAAGGGCTGGAGAAGTTTCTAAAATTAAAAGGTATCTAATACATTAACGGGGAGATTCAATAAAAGTTCTTATCGTTAAAAATGGTGCTAATTTTGAAAGTTAACATCTGATTGGTTGGGGCAAAATTAGCACCATGTTTAACGATAAGAACTTTTATTGAATCTCCCTGTTATTGCTGATCCAGTGATCCTTCCGATTGCCATTTGGAATCAGCAAGGATTCCCATACTCCCCCTCCTTCCTTGGTAGACATATGTCTTTATTCATCCTCCAATCACCATTACTCATTTATTGTCCCTAAAATTGCCTTGAGAGAGCTCCACTGTGCATTTTGATAGACATGGATTACATACATAGAGGCTCCTTTTCTTCATTTTCTTTTGAATATTATCTGGCCCTGCAGGACAACCATTTCTAGGAAAGGTATATGCCTCCTCCCTCTGTTTAAGTAGCCTTTTAAAAGCTTGAGCATTTGCAGATGAGGCAGCAGGTGAAATAGCAGTCAATCATTGTCTGTTGTCACATCCATGATTGAGCTTACTCTGCCAGAATGGGGACAATAATAATCCTTAAATATCTGGTTAGTAATGCAGGTAAAGTGCAAAATATATCAGTCGGGATTGTGGGGAAAGTAACTGAAAATTATCAACATTTTTTGTTTTAAGGGTGGACAAAAGGTGTACAAAAAAAATCTTGGAATTAGGAAGGACAACTAAATTAATAAGGGGACTGGGGGAGATTAAAGGGCATGTCCACCCTCAAAACTCAATTTTTATTGGCCACGATTCTATCTTTAAAACAAGCCACCCCCCATCAAAATCCGTTCAGCCAATTTGAAGATATAGAAGCTTTTCCAAAGTGCCTTTTGCAGAAAAGGAGCAGCTCACTGTAATCCAATCTGTGCCTTCAGCCTCCCTTGGCCAATCACAGACGCATCCGAGGGATATTTCCAATTGCCACGTGGAGTCAGGAAGTTTTTGCAGGAGTTTTTTTCTCTCACCCCTTTGCAGTAAATGTGGGCATTGCTGTGTAGGTAGACGGACATGTTTTTATTTAACCTCAAAATACTATACTAGACATGCCCTGTCTATGCACTGTGCGTAACTGGTTGGTCTAGTACAGGACTGAGTATTTTGACTAGGCTTTCATTTTTTTCATATTGTGGGCAGTAGGGGGGCGGGCACTAATCTTAATTCTGCCATAGCTCATGGAAAATAAATATCTGCTAAACAAACAATAAATCACAAAAGGTACATGTTTTCACCATTCAAAGCTGCAAGCTTTATTTTTTATAAAAAAAAAATCTTTTGAAGGGCAAGTTTACTTTAATTACAATTTCGGTTTCCAATAAAAATCCTCCTCTATTGGTAATTCAACCTCTTTTTCTACCCCTTTCTAAAAGCTTTAATTCTATTTCATCACTAAGGTTGTTCTCTTTTAAGTTGTGGCAGATACAGGATACTCGGACTAGTTTTTTAAATTAAATTTATCTCTTAAGAAATGACGAGCAGGTTAGACTGTTTTGAATAGGGGAAGTGCAGTGCAAATATATATACTTTAAGAGTATAAACAGTATTTCCCATGCTAATGACATTAACCTGCCCATCCAGCATTTTGTCTGTGAATAAATAAATGCTTCCGAAATACTAACTTCCTGTTTGCAGGACCCTTAATAGAGACCTTTATGGTGTTGCCCTTGACTCAGTGCCTGGGTTGATTCAGTTGCTCAGTAGAGATCTGAGCATGTTTGACCCATCCAGCAGCCAATCAGTAGAAATTACTGTTAGGAACATTCCAAGGATGTGGTGCATACTTGAAAGGGCTCTTACAGAACCTAAAACGGCGGCTTACTAATGTCAACAGCAGGGAATAGCAAGGTATAAATTAAACTAATTTTTCAAATTCTAATTTCTATAAAAGTGTCATTACCTTTATATGTGGTAAAATGGAAACAAATCATATCTTCCATTAAAAAAATATCCTTCATTTTTCTTATTTCTGTGTTCTCTGCATCATCAGGGAGTTAGACAACATAGCATACAACATTAAGAAAATAATTTAAAAAAAAAATACATCAATAGGTGAAACACTGCTTTAAGTCTGAACGAAAAAAAATATAAAAAGTGATAGTTTATTTCCACTTACAAAGAATGATTGTTTATATGAACATTACAATTCATTCTAAGTTTAAGATTGATTTCAAATTCTACATTTTTACACAATAAATACATCTTTTCCAAGAATATGTTTGTGTTATTTGGCTTCTCATATTTTGGCAACAATAATTTTTCCTTATGTTGCCACAGAAGAATTCTTCACATCACGTTTGTCTTTTTACTTTTTTGTTGTTGCGTGTATTTAATGTCCTATAATAGGAATAAGGGTCCTGTATGGCTTAAAATTAATGATCTCTTTACCTAAAGTTGACAGTGTATTAATTAAGGAGAATACGGTTAGTTTTCAGCAAATCATTTATAATCTTACCTACATACAAAGTACAAGACCCAAATTTTGTCCTTCTAAATTGTTTAGCTCTGTCGTCAGTTTAAATCTTGTTTAGCTTAGTGTCCTTAGTCACGACTGAAACTTGTATATTACCGGTATATATAATGCATTCACCCAAAAATATGAAGGATATTTATATTTTTCCACTCTGCCTTTGGCCTTATAGATTTGTTCATGAAATACCTTAGTGGCTTTTTTACATTAGGAGGTATCTTATAAAGGGCATGTCCACCCCCAAACCTCAAATTTTATATGTTAATGGCCACGATTCTATCTTTAAAACAAGCCATCCCCCAACATGCCTTTTGCAGAAAAGGAGCAGGTCGCTGTAATCCAATCCGTGCCTTCAGCCTCCCTTGGCGCCCCCCAATCACAGACGCGGCTGATGTCACGAGAAAGTGCAGCGGGAACGAAGGGCTGTAAGTAAGGCGTTTGGGTCTGGGCAGGGTGTGAAATCCCCAAAAGGATTTCACACTATGATGCAAGGGGGCCGCGGATGGAGGAGGCATGCCTTTTTGCCGCCAAGGGAGGCAAAAGGCATGGGAAAGGTGACATCAGATTACACTGAGTTGCTCCTGGTCTGCAAAAAGCATGTTGGAAAAATGTATGTATCTTCAAATTGGCTGAACGGATTTTAATGGGGGATGGCTTGTTTTAAAGCTAGAATTATGGCCAATAACATATAAAATTATAGTTTTGGGGGTGGACTTGCCCTTTAACTCTTATTATGCACAGGACAATATTACAGTGAAAACATTAGTTTCTTTTCAGATTAAAGTTTTTCATTATATCTGAAGTCAAGAGTTGAGTAACCTGTATAAAGGAGCCCAGCAAGCATCATAGTACTTCAAGCTGTCAACAAAACACCTCTGTGATTTCTACTTTGATTTGTACAGCACAAGGTAAATTATATATGATAAACTTGTAAAGGCAAAGCATCACTGGAGGAAAACAGTTTTTCAGAAAGGTTTGTCACAGCAAAAAGGAGTTGCCCTAAATACAATATAATCACATAAAAATTCTTCTATACATCAAAATTATAAGCAGCCATTCATATCAACCTACACAGGGGAAAGAAATCAATACAACCCACAAAAAAGGAACCTTGAATGTGAGAATCTAAACCCAGTGCCTGTTTTTTTTTTTTGAGACATTTTATGTGGCTCTCTGTATATGCATATTTGGTGGCTTCTGTAAGCAATATCATTTCTACAGTAATACTCTTGCTTTAAAGAATAACATGAAGAAATAAATATAATATGTTAAATACGTCTTCTCCCTCTAAATGTCTTTGGTTTTGGGGGTCCAAAAAGTAAAAAATATGTAGAATGTAGGAGAAATTCTCTTCAGAACTAAAAGAGGCAATAAATTGTCTATTAAGAACTTCTTATCTGCATCCTATTTTACTTTACCACTTTACTCTGTGCCCTAAAAAATCTGGCAGCATGCCAATACATGTGGTGATACCAACTCGTGGAGATAACTTATGCTACTCGTAGGTAAGCTTGGTAAAGTATTTAAAGGGCACTGTGTGAAGCAGTAAATGAACTAAAGTAATGGATTTTTTTTGTGTATTTCTTTTGTACCTAAAAAAAAAAATTCCCTGTACCAAAAAAAAAAAAAAAAAAAATCAAAACAAACTAGAATAGCACATATGTAAGCTAACCATGATGACAGATGGTAATTACAGGATACCTTTTATCTATCAGGAAATTTGAAGAACATGTAAACCAAAGTGGTGGAGTTTTTATTTTTTTACATTCCAATCACAGAAATATCTCTAACGGTTGAGCAGAACTGTTAACTTTGCTGTTTGCATGGGTTGATATAAAATTTGTGCTTTAATTGTAAAAAGTTACAATGCAAACCTGAAGTCTAAATTAGGTAACTCTTTAGAAATAAGACACAATGGTTTCAGACCTTTGGCCTCATATTAATATAAATACCCATTAGGCGCTTCAATAACAAATAGCCTTTCTTTACTCAACTTACCTGACACCTGAGGATAATGTAAACGTTGTGGAAGATTAAAATAAAAAGCAAAAAGTGTGTGAAGTTCTGTCTATCTACAACCATATTTTAAACCTTTTACTCCTGTTCCATGGGTAAACCTTGACTTTTTTTCAGTGGTTTCTAAAATACAAATCACGCAATTCTTAGATAATTAAAGGGATAGAATTTATCCACGTTTTACCCAACCAATGTACCAAACAAATACATAAAACCAACATTGGACTGATATACATACAAAATAATAATAAAAAGTGGATTTGATGTTGGTAAAATAAGTGTTAAGAAAGGTTACAGTTTGTGAGTGTAAAGCTTATGTTGACATAAGCAGCACTGTCATAGTAAGAAGGCTGGATGCATTTATTTTCTTTTTTTTAATACTACAAAAAGCCAAATAACATTGCTCCCAATATAACCAGCCCTTGTCAATGTCCTAGAACCTTTTAAATCCAAATGTATCTACCCTTTCCTACGAAGTAACCATTGCCAGTGTTTCGGCCTGCTGACTTGTTTATCACATTAACAGACCTAAATAAAAATTGCTTGCCCAGTAATGTTCTAGAGAATACAAGCTATTGCCAGCAGCAAATTCAGGGTGAATTGGGAAAAGGTCTATTAAATGATGCTACCGGCCACTCCTTAGTGATTGTCTGCAGTTTCCTCTCCCAATACATTTTTTTTTTATTCAGAATTTCCATCTTTATTCGATGTTCCTCTTCAGCCATTTCACACTCTCTCTCTATCTGCTGTACCTTTGCCACGTGCACTTCATTCATTTGTATCAACTGCAACTGGAGGATTGACATTTGCTGGTGATGCTGCTCTTCATGCATCTTTGTAAAAATGCCATTTTGTGATGGTTTTCGACCATAGGTCCTATTAGCAGATATTCTGGAGGATGAAAATGCAGGTGTTGAATGAAGAGAGCTTTCACAACTGTGCATGTTGACTATAGAATTTTGATCGTCGTACATATCTCCTTCAGGAACAACAAATGATTCTGGAGTCACAAATAAAAAGTTCACATTAGTGTTTTCTGTACTTTAATGTTTGCTTAAAGACATTTAGGGATGCAAAATACTCTAATATTGTCTAAATTATTGTTATTTAGCAAGGGTCTACACTCATTTTATGTGGCATGCACCATTACAAAATGTAAAATAATTGTTTAAACAAAATTAGGCAGGTGCATAAATTTGGACACTGTTGTCATTTTATCGATTCCAAAAACTAATTATTGGAACTCAAATTGGCTTGGTAAGCTCAGTGACCCCTGACCTACATACACAGGTGAATCCAAATATGAGAGAGTATTTAAGGGGGTCAATTATAAGTTTCCCTCCTCTTTTAATTTTCTCTGAAGAGTAGCAACATGGGGGTCTCAAAACAACTCTCAAATGACCTGAAGGCAAAGATTGTTCACCATCATGGTTTAGGGAAATGATACAGAAAGCTGTCTCAGAGATTTCACCTGTCTGTTTCCACAGTTCGTAACATATTGAGGAAAGAGAAGACCACAGGCTCATTTCAAGTTAAGTGAGCTCGGAGTGGCAGACCAAGATAAATCTCAGATAGACAGAACCGTGGTGAGAACAGTCAGAGACTACCCACAGACCAGCTGCAGATGGAGTCACTGTGCATTGTTCAAGCATTTGGCACACTTTACACAAGGAGATGCTGTATGCGAGAGTGATGCAGAGGAAGCCTTTCCTCCGCCCACAGCACAAACAGAGATGCTTGAGGTATGCTAACGCACATCTGGACAAGACAGCTTCATTTTGGAATAAGGTGCTGTGGACTGATGAAACTAAAATGGAGTTATTTGGGCATAACAAGGGGCGTTATGCATGGAGGAAAAAGAACACAGCATTCCAGAAAAAAAAAACATATGCTACCGACAGTAAAATATGGTGGTGGTTCCATCATGCTGTGGGGCTGTGTGGCCAGTGCAGGGACTGGGAATCTTGTCAAAGTTGAGGGACACATGGATTCCACTCAGTATCAGCAAATTCTGGAGACCAATGTCCTGGAATCAGTGACAAAGCTGAAGCTGCGCCAGGGCTGGATCTTTCAACAAGGCAACAACCCTAAACACTGCTCAAAATCCACTAAGGCATTCAAGTAGAGAAACAAGTACAATGTTCTGGAATGGCCAATTCAGTCCCCAGACCTAAATATAATTGAAAATCTGTGGTGCGAATTTAAGAGGGCTGTCCATGCTCGGAAGCCATCAAACCTGAATGAACTAGAGATGTTTTGTAAAGAGGAATGGTCCAAAATACCCTCAATCAGAATAGAGACTCTCATTGGAACCTACAGGAATCATTTAGAGGCTGTAATTTCTGAAAAAGGAGGATGTACTCAAAAATAATTTCATTTCTTTTTTGTGGTGCCCAAATTTATGCACCAGCCTAATTTTTTTAAATTTTTTTTTAATCGTTTTATTAATGCCAAAGTGCAATGGTAACATATAGGATATAGATTTACAGTAATTGTTTTTACAATATTCAGACATATATTTTGAAGTCATTATAGCTTGTATATATTATCTTTCAGAGTATATATTGCAATGACTTAACAGATATACAGTGGATTATCTGATCCTATTAAACATTACAGGTTATAAATTACCAGTTTGTATTGGTGAAGAATGTTAAGCTACAATTGTACCTTGTACTCACATATAGTAACATATTAACTAATAAAATAAAAATTAATTTAAACATTCAACTATTCGACTCTGTTTTAATGAACTTATCACAGTCCTCAGTAAAGAATTATATAACACAGATTGTCTATTTAGTTCACAATTTGCATTATGTGGGATGCATCGTACCAGATTTTCCAGACTATATTAAATTTGTTTATAGTCTATAAGCCTCAGCCATATCATTCCAGTCATCTTGTTGCAAATTGGGTATATACTGTACCTAGTGCTGTGGGCGGAGGAAAGGCTTCCTCTGCATCACTCTCGCATACAGCATCTTGTGTAAAGTGTGCCAAATGCTTGAACAATGCAGTGACTCCATCTGCAGCTGGTCTGTGGGTAGTCTCTGACTGTTCTCACCACGGTTCTGTCTATCTGAGATTTATCTTGGTCGGCCACTTTTGATATATCTGTTCCATTGTGGTTACTACCACCCTAATCCAATCATTGTTACCAGAGAAGGAGCATAGTTCCGGATACATATAGTTTCTTATAAACATTTATAAGATATGTTTATAATTTGGAGGTTAATCCTTGAGGTCCCTGAGTACGTAGTACTCCTATAACAGGTGGTTGATAAGCGTTATAGTCAAGGTTCCAAATTGGGCTCTACAGCAGTGGCAGAGTTGAAAATATCTAAATAGGTAATGTGGGGGTAGTTTACATTTTGTTTGAAATTGTTCAAAGGTACAAAACTGACCATTTTGATATATCTGTTCCATTGTGGTTACTACCACCCTAATCCAATCATTGTTACCAGAGAAGCAGCATAGTTCCTGATACATATAGTTTCCCCATAATGAGGTAGAGTCAAAGGGTCCTAGTATCAATAGGATTTCTTTCCACACTCTCCAGAATTGAGTATGTAGTGCTGTACCTGGTCCTAACATATGCTTTGGAGGTGCTTGTAAGAAGGCCATAAAGTTACCCTTAACATAACACATTAAAAATTTTTCTGAGACATTTAATACAGAGGATGCATATACCCAAATTTGTATATAACGTATCCGAGAAGCTAGATAGTATAAGCGCATATCTGGGAGCGCCAATCCTGCCTAATTTTGTTTAAACAATTAATGCACACTTTCTGTAAATCCAATAAAATGAATTTCACTTCTCAAATATCACTGTGTGTGTCTCCTATATGATATATTTAACTGACATTTTTTATCGTAACAACCAATGATTTATACAGGAAAATCATAACGATTAACAAGGTTGCCCAAACTTTCGCATCCCACTGTATCTGACAATGTCAGATGTCAGAATATGACATCCCACCCTGCAAAATCTAATTTCAGGAAGGTATACCACTGCCACCCAAACAAAAAAAATAAAGCCAGCTAACAAAATGTCTGATACATCAACTTACCCATTAGAAAAACAAATCAGTATGCATGCTTCAGACAAACTCTAGTACAATCCTGTTACCTTGCGTAGAGTGAGAGTGCTGATGAACCCCAAGCTTATCTCTGGAAAAGGAGAGTGATAGACTTGCACCGGGCAAAATTTAGCACTAAGGCAAACGCCTAGGGGAGCCACCAATCCAATCCCTTTATAGTCTATTTTCTTCCCCCAAAAAAGAGAACATGGGTGTGGTCTGTGTTTAGAGGTGGGGCTAAGGGCGCCAGGCTCCTGAGGTGTAAATCCGGCCCTGGACTTGCATAACCATTAAATGATTGTTTCTGTCACTCAGTCTCCTCCAATAAGCCCTGGATATGTTGTGCTTTCCTCCCTCTAACTAAAACATGAGTTTCAGGAAGATTGTGTATCATTTCAGGGAGTCAGGGATCTTCTATTAATATCAGGGAGACTGAAATTCAGGGAGAGGTGGGATGCCTCAAATGTTGGTGAGTTAGTGAAAGGGAGGGCAGACTGGCAGAGAAGCTAGAAACTAACAGTTACTACAGCAGTATAAAGACCCTTTAAGTGGCAATGAACCACTCTTAAAAAATAACCAACATTTAGTAATAATATATGCAGACAAGAGAAGATAGAACAAACTTACCTTTCACACGATCCACTGATCCAGCACTGACATGCGCCAGGAAGCAGACAGGAATTTCAATGCTGCTGTTGAGGATCATGCGAAAGGTAAGTTTGTTCTATCTTCATTCCTGGCTCCTTAACCTCCTGGTCTTCAATTAATGCATTAAAGAAATAGTTCACTTTTGCAAAGAACTATTCCTTTAAGTACAAAATCAGCTAAAGACCAACTTAAAGGGCATGTTCACCCCCCACGTAAATCATTCTTACCTTCCCCCATCCCTAAAACCCCAATACCTGTATTCAGAAACGTCAGGCTTCTAATTTAGTATTGCAGATTTGGGAAGTGGGATAGGTAAGAATGGATTAATTTGTGGGAGGTGGAAATACTCTTTAAGAATAGATCTCATATATAAAACACTGGCTGTCTGTGCTTATTTTCTTTTAAAGATATACATTATTTATATTTTTACTTCATTATGATCTGTGTATTCTCCACTAAGAAGAACCACTGGATAATGTGCATGTGTGGAGTGGAGGAGACGAGAGTATAGTTTTCCTTTAAGATGTACTTCATTAGTGAAATGAGAATATGAGAAAAAAAATCAACCTTGTGTCTGGGATTTATTTGTTCAGTGTACTGTTTTGCCCAATTCACTCTGGTATAGCTTGCGTACTGGAAGTGCACCAAGCAATCCAGTATATTCTGAACAGGGATGGGGTTGAATGGATCAATTCCCCTCAAAGGTTTGTTTGCCAAATTTTTTTTTTTAGAAAAACATTTTTATTGAACAGGTTAGAACTACAAATAATACATTATGAAAAAACACATTTTATAAAAACCCAGGTAAACAAACTCAAGACCAAGTACTTTCCTAAGCACCCTACCTAGTATGGATGATTCCCCCCATACCATTTCTTATTCTGCCAGTAATTCATATGCCTTAAAAACTCATGATCTCAACATCACCACCTGTTATTCATAAATAAATGTATTAAAGGAACTGTAAACCCATATACCAAACATTTGCAGTCTTTGCCCCCCGTTTGTATTATTCACAGAGAGTTGAGAACGCTTATTCTCACCTCCCTGTGAATAATATTTTGCTCAGGGGACACTGGAACTTACCTTCGCTCCGCTTGCAGCCGCTCCTGCTCTAACAACCGCTGTCCCGACCATGCACGCTCTCTTAGGCGCATGCGTGCCAATACAAGAGATAGGGTGCAGGATCGGGACAGAACAGCTGTTCTGTGCAGAAGCGGCTGCGAGCGGAGCGGAACGAAGGTAAGTTCCCGTTCCCCTGAGCAAAATATTATTCACAGGGAGGTGAGAATAAGCGTTCTCACCTCCCTGTAAATAACACAAACAGAGGGCAAAGACTTGAAATGTTGAGTTTACAGTTCCTTTAATTAAAAAATAGTCAAATCATATAACATGCTGGGAGGAGCACATGGCTTCATTCACCTATTTGCACATTCCTACAAACAAAGAAAAGATAATCAATGCACATTTCTAGGCCTCATACAATATCGTATTATTTGCCTAGGAATGTGCACTGATTATCTTTTCATTGTTTGTATAAATGATTGAACAGATCAATGGCATTGTAGTAATTTAGCCTACAGCCTTGTACAAATTTTGGCCACAATCCCCAACCAAGCGCATACGCCATGGTGGATTAACAAATGATCCCCGACTGAATCGGGGGATCACCCAAAACAGCCATTCTTTCTGGGTATCTGTTGTGGTCGGGGGGTTGTGGACAAAATCGTACGTGTGTATGAGCCTTAAGGTGTGCTCGCACAGCCCTATTGTGTGCATTTATTTGGAAACATGGTCAAGCTTACATGTGGTAGTAGCACCCCCAACATGGCCCTTTAATTGGATTTCCTATGTTTTTAATATAAAGCACTGGATGGACAGCCTATTCCCTCACTATAAAAATCCAGTCCGCAAGGGGATAAAAAAAAAAAAAAAGTTAAAATTTAGGAACTTCCAAACTGGGGTTACCTCAACATGGTTGGAAGGCTTTTCATTCATGTGATCACAGTATACTAAAACCCATTTGTTTATAATGTATGCACATTTGCAGATAATAATAATGTATTGGGCCTTGGAGAAGCATCGATTATCTTTTCTTTGTTTGTATAGATGTGACCAGATAAGTAGCACTTCCACAAAATGTAACTTATCTAGCCTAAAGCCTGATAAATTTGATCAGATTGCTCAAAATTTCGGTAACTGTTTTTTTTCATTCGGAAAAAAGAGGATCGTGCTAGGTGGAGAATTTTTCATCTACCGTATCTCTCCACAGATTTTATGGGGGGGGGGGGAAGATCAGAGGCTCAAATATTTACCTTATATATTTTATTGTTTTTTTGTTTTCTTATACTTGCTTCTGATAATAAATGCTGTGTCACTTTCTTTCTGCTCTCTTGCTCCTTTATCAGCATACCTTCCAACATCCCCTTTTCATAAGGCACACATATAGAAACAACATGATACAGGGGTAAGATAATAAAGTGAACCTGACAGTTAGCTTAGCTCAGCTCTGTGCAATGCATTTTTCGTCAGTGAACCTATTTAAAGGTGAATGTTGGAAGATATCTTATATGGAAGAAACTTGTGTGTGCTTTGCTGCATGTGCTTTCATTTTTTTTAACAGATCAGTATATTAATAGGTAAATCTGTTCAGGATATATTGGACAGAAATGTGTACAGGGCTTAATATTTCTGTATACAAGCCCTACAATATAGATGCAATATCTACCAAAACCATTTCCAAGTTAGAAATATTATTTTCCTGGATATTCTACTACTATCGTGCCGATTGTATGAATATTTTGTATTTGGGATCTACTAAAGGGTGGATTACAAATTCAATAAGAGTGGTTAAATTTCGCCCGATAGCGATCGGTCGGCTGGGCCAAATTAGTGATCGTTGCGGCGAATGTCGCCACTACCGATCGTTCACAGAACAGTTCAGGTAAATTTTTGCATCTCTTATTGAATTGCCCTGTATATCTTGTGTGTGCTTTGCTGCATGTGCTTTCATTTTTTTTTAACAGATCAGTATATTAATAGGTAAATCTGTTCAGGATATATTGGACAGAAATGTGTACAGGGCTTAATATTTCTGTATACAAACCCTACAATATAGATGCAATATCTACCAAAACCATTTCACTGGTGAACAGAAGTTAGAAAAATTATTTTCCTGGATATTCTACTACTATCGTGCTGATTGTATGGATATTTTGTATTTGGGATCTACTAAAGGGTGGATCACAAATTCAATAAGATGGTTGCGGCGAATGTTGCCACTACCGATCGTTCACAAAACAGTTTTTGCATCTCTTATTGAATTGCCCTGTATATCTGTGTGTGTACTTATTGTATTGATGTGTATTTACTTTCTACCCACTGCTGAAGAGGGCTTGGGATTTATTAAACAAATGGAGGGCTTTTGGCTGCACATTCCTAGTAAATAATCATTGCATTTTTCTGAATTCATTTCTGCTATATCAATGCATCCTATACCAACTGTATATAAACATCAATAAACATGATAAAAAATGGTCTTAAGCTGCACTGTTTAAATACATAATTGCAATTAGAGAGAGAGTAAGAGACAAAATTATGTTGTGTTATGCAAAAACACAATTTATGTACCATATTATGTACCATATTCATTTAAAAAGTACTCCATTAGATGGAGATGTATAACAATATTACTGTATGCTTTTTAGTTTTGTCAGTCATCTCTCTCTTTACCTTTCTTTTTGGTACCTGAAGGCGATCCCTGGGCACAAAGTGATTCTGTGACTGGAACTTTCCGTATTGGTTCAGCTTGGATTTTGCCCTGTTCATCGATAAGAAGTTCAAGATCTCCTTTAGGGAAAGCTGTCAAAAGGCAAATAAATAATATTTAAATGTATGTAAAAAATGAAATAGTGTCGAAAGTTTTATTAGTAAAACCTCTGAAAATAAACCTGAAACCAAAAAATTGTATCATAAATTGCAACTAGATAGGGAAAGTTTAAGTATAAACTGAAGATTTTAAAACTCAATAATGCCAATGATGAGGACATTGTTGTTTTTTTACTTACCCTTTAAATATGTGTCACATGAATTAAAGGTAGGTCAGTTGGTGTGTGAACTTGTGTCAGATTGGGGGATAAAAGACTAACTTTTTGGATGACTGGTCAAAATGTGTTTTTTTTACTATACTTACCCTTTAAATATGATTGCCACATGAATGAATGGGTACCTCATTTGGAGTTTGTACCTGTGTCAGGTTGGAAGTTAATAAAAAAAAAAAACTGTTTTGATTTTTGATCAAAATTTATTTTTGACTGTGTGTGGCTGCCACAGTAATGGATAAGTAGATCAGTAGGTGTGTTTACCTGTGTCGGGTTGGGGGTTAAAAAAAGCAAACATTGTTGATGATTAGTCAAAATTGTTTTTTTGACTATAGTTACCCTTTAATTATGGCTGCCATGAAATAGAAGGGTAGGTGAGTAGACGTGTGTACCTGGATCAGGTTGGAAGTTAAAAAACAAACTTTTTTGAGGACTGGTCAAAGTTTTTTTTTTGTTAATTATCCTTTAAGTAGGGCTGCAACAGTAATGGATAAGTAGAGCAGTAGGGTGTGTACCTGTGTCGGGTCGGGGGTTAAAAATAAACTTTTTTGATGATTGGTCAAAAAAAATTTTTTGACTTTAGTTACCCTTTAGGTAAGGCTGCAACAGTAAACAAAATTTGTTTTTTTGACTTTAGTTACCGTTTTGTAGGTAGGTAGTAGGTGTACTTGGGTCTGATTGAGGAGGTATGTCTTTTTTTTGTGTTTACAACCATAAAACTATCTTTTATTGAGGAAATATCAAAATTAGTTTTTTTGACTTTATTTACCCTTTAAGTATGGCTGCCACAGGAAAGGAAGGGTAAGTCAGTCGGTGTGTGTACCTGTGTCTGTGTGGGGGGTTGGGGGTATCACCGTTTGCATTTATGACCAAAAAACAAACTGTTTTGAAATATCCACATTTGAGGATTGTTACCATTATAGTCTATGGGAAAAAAATTCCCAAAATTCGCCGATAACGCCGTAACGCTTCTGCAGATTCCTGGAAGCACACTTCTCCTATATGCCCCTCATGTCTGTACCGAAATTCATGTCTCTAGCTCAAAAATTGTGGGAGGAGATACAGTCCAAAAAAGCAGAAGAATAAAACAAAAGAAGAAGAAATAGAAAGAACAGGAATTTGGCTCTTCAAGCCAAATTAATAATAAAAACAACCCAATAAGATTATTTATTATTACTGCTATCCATGTAAGTCTACAGTATGTGTTAGAAATTAAATTATTAAAAAAATGAATAAAATAAAAAACAGCACATTAATTCATTTTAATAAAAGCCCTGGGTCACATCTCTTGCCTGTGGGAAATTTTATTGCAGAGAATGTTCAAACTTACTGCTTCCAGTAGTTTGAGTGACCCTCTTCTCTTCCATGCACCAAGGGGCAGAGCATGCTCCACCTCATGTAAAAAAAATGTTTGTAATGTAGGGGACCCTCTCCCACCCCCAACCACTATATCCGATTGTAAAAAATCTAATCCGAACTGTACTTACTAAGCCTCGTTCCCCCGGCGTTCAGAACTGGCCCTCTGCTTATATGAAACTACAAGCAGGGGGCTAGACCGGCAGCCGCGTCCGTGATTGGCTGAGAGGCAGGGGGAACGAGGCTCTGTAAGTTCAGTTCGGATTAGTTTTTTTACAATCAGATATAGCGTTGGGGGTGGGAGAGGGTCCACTACATTACAGAAAAATGTTTTCACGCTAGGGCACAGGGCAGTAAAGAGGGATTGGGTGGTGGAGTGCTGCACTGAGCAAGCCATAAACCTCTCAGAGGACACCTAAGAGGCGGAAACATTTTCCCTCCCAGCCAGGCTCCTGGTCTTCACTTTCTAGGACATTACAAGAACTATTTGGAGCAGAGAGGTTAGGTAACGATTTTTTAACACTGCACAGTGGGGCCAGTAGTGGGGGAGAATGTAGTTTTGGGGGTGGACATGCCCTTTAATGCTGGGAAAGACAGGGAGTACTTGCACAGACATAAAAAATAAAACCGACAGTTGGGAGGGGGGCCTATTAATGCAGGCAGAGGCTGATCACATGATTACAGTATGGCCACATGTTACAAGCTACTGAAAACAGAAAGTTTCAAGTAGGAAGTATTCAGGAAATTATATTGCTGAAACTTTCCAGCAATAACTTAAATATAAAATAATAATTTTACCCAGACATGTAGATTTAGGGGTTAATTTTGAAGGAACAATGGAAGGCTATTTATTTAACCATAACTTGCCTGGAGACCATTTTAATTAAGGCTTATCTAAAGAATGTGGACATTTGGGTGCTGCTCGTTTTCTTCCCCAAGGACCTGTTCAGCTGGTAAAGTTTTGTTGTGATTGCCCACAGACAATATATATATATATTCATTCAAGAGCATCTTCAATGTAAACTATGTACTCTATCTTTAGAGACAAGTTCATTAATTTTCCCTTTTAATTCAACATACCCTCCAACATTACACCTTTAATAAGTACACTTAAGCATGTCATACACGTTGTTAATATTTCAACCAATTAACGGTTCTGATCGACAGCTTGATGATATCAAGTGATCAATTAAAAGAAATCAAGATCAGGTAAAGCGAATAATTTTCTGTCAAACCCATGTTCTATCCCCCACTTCCCCCAAGATCAATGGCATAAGTTATGAAATTTTGACCGTTCGGTTGTAAAAATTGACTTGTGTATGGCCAGCTTCATAGAAACAACATGGCGCAGCGCTGTGAAAAATAATAAAGTGAACCTAATCTTAGATCATCTCTGTGCAATGCATTTCTCAGTAGTGTATTTAAAGGGCAGGTCCACCCCCAAAACTATAATCCCCCCACTACTGGCCCCATCATGTAGTGTAGTTTAATCCTTACCTCACATCCCAGCTCCATAAGGTTCTCCTGTAGTCCCCCCCCCCAAAGTCTCAAAAACTGCCCACCAAGAGAATAGCAGAGTCCATATAGGACTCTGCCTCCTACCTGGCCTCCGGGAGAAGTTTGGCATGCGTACTGCAGCCCTTCTCCCCCTCCCCCTCCCGATTAGGATTCCCTCCCCCTAGTGTAAATCCCTTGTCGCCAAAGATTCCCCCTGTCCCCCCAGCCCCAACCGCTATGTTAATATTATTAGAAAATGCCCGAAACATTACTTACCTTCCCTCTTGCCTCCACCGCACTGAACTCCCGGCAGCCACGTCCGTGATTGGCTACCGCTCAGCCAATCACAGACGCGACTGCCGGTCCCACCCCTCTGCTTGCATTTACTCGCAAGCAGAGGGCCTGGCAGCGCGGCGGAGGCAAGAGGGAATGTAAGTAAACTTTGGGGAATTTTCTAATAATATTAACATAGCGGTTGGGGTTGGGGCGACAGGGGGAATCTTTGCTGGAAATTTTTTTTTAAGGGTGGACATACCCTTTAAAAGTACACTGTTGGAGTAGCATTTAGTTGAACTTCATTTAAAGGGTCACTATACTCGCCGAAACAACTTTACATTTTCTGAAACTACAGAAAGTGCTTTTAATTCCCCTGTCCTTCCTTAATCACTACCTTCTTGTAGAGTCTGCAACATTTATTAGTTCTGCACAGCCTTACCATGGACACTGCTTTGCTTACACATCCCCCCCCCTCTTTTCTTTTCTCTGCTGATTCTCTTAAATGTTGCAGAAAGTGTGCAGGCATGCAAAGCTGTCAGGCATGAGTCCCATATCATAAATTCTGCTTCTTGAGTGACAGGTCTTTCCCTGTAAATGCTGTGTTTTCAAGTGATGATTTCTCAGAATCTATAGCTCAGATGTAAAATCTGGAAAAAGTTTTGGATACAGTATTTGCTTTATCTAAATGTACACTTTTTGAAAATTCGATTTTCCCTTTAATATCTTCGAGATTTATAGGGCATGATGCAATTAAAGTTTTACGTGCTAATAATCTGCAGCAACCAATCAAATGTTGGCTATTTTTTTTTGGGTCACTGCAGTTACAGAACATCTCATTGGATGCTGCAAATTATTAGCACATGCAAATGTTTGCACATTTTATTGCATCAGCTCCATAGTGTATTTTGCATATTGTTTTCTAAAAATGCACTGTATGTTCTAGAATGAGCACAATATTTTCTTTACAAGATCTTTAAATAATTTTTAAAAAAATAAATTTCATTATTAACTTAACAACATGAAATTTATTGTGATTGCAGGCACCACTTGGCTGGCAATGTAAGCAATACTTTTTTTTCTTTCTTTCAGCAGAGGAGGGCATGGATCAAAAGGGGAGAAGCTGCACCCACAGCTATTGTTCCTGACAGTCGACAAAAGAGCAGCACTCTAAAATTTACACTTTTTGTTTTTTAAAAGACATTACATTTCATGCCACATCTCATTTCTCACTTAATATTTTTAAGCAGCAATACATTTTTAATCAGTGGCATAACTAGGAATCACTGGGCCCCCTGTGCTTCCTCCACTGTGGTTTTCTGGGAGGAGGCTATATCTGTCATAGGAAAAATAAGAAGATGGGGCAGCCTTGGCCCCCTTTCTCCTCTCATCTGAATCATGGTAATGGGCAATACCAAAGTCTCAATATTAGAGTGTAAAAGTGATAGCTACAAATGAAGCCAAAGTACAGCACAGGTTGGAGACGGGGTTACCCAAGGGAGTTACTTAAAAAGTAGGGAATATGTCCCTGCTAGTAGTAGACAAGTACCTGGCACCATCTCATAAATTGGCTGGTATTGTCAGACGACATTGGGGAATTTTATGTGCTAATCTAACAGGTGTCCTGTCATTCAAGGAACCTCAATTACTATCTTATAAAAGATCATGTTCATTAAGAGTTTAACTGGTAAAAGCTGATCTGGGCTATGAAAAAGAAAGAACACAACTTCAGACCATGTTTACACTAATAATTGCATCAAATGGGATCTAATATATCACTCTACAAAAGGTACAAAATTTAAGATTTTTAAGGGTTACCACACATGTATAAATGTGGTATATGCATTAAAGTGCCCTGTGGTAAAATGTACATTGGCCAGACTTCTAGACAACCGAAGGCCTCATTCACAATACATCAGTTTGTATCAGTTTTTCAAAAGTGCGTTTTCGAAAAGGATGCCTGAGAGTTTCTGTGATGTCATTTCAGTGTTCTTTGGCCCTGCATTCTTAAATTTAAAAAATATGCATTCAAACGCAACGGACAGACATGCAGAAAATAACTGACACAAACTGATGATAACACTCACGGCAAATGTTTACAAAAAAACCTGTTAACGCAAGTGTTAATACGCAGCTTTTTACGAGCCCTGTGAATGAGCTTGCACATAAATGTGACATAAGAAATAAAAATCAAGCAAATCCAGTGGCAGAATATTTTATTAAAGAAGGGCATTCACTATCCCAATTTATATTTTAGGTCTTGGAGCATGTACCTAAAAAAAAAGATTTACTTACCCGTGAAGCCAGATGGATTTGGAAATTAGACAGCCTTCAACCAAAAGGTTTAAATAAAGAGTATAATGTGAGATCTCTGGTTTAATAATTGTTTTGCTTTTAAGTTTGTATTTATATGTATATTTTAAGGAGATGTGGTAACATGTATTTTTCATTTTGTTACAATGTTACATTCCTATGGAAAAGGAAACACATGCTTTTGTTCTTGTTGGCTTGACAAAGGATCAAGTTGATCTGAAACATTGAAAAAAATGTTTTTGCTTAAAATAATAACATTACCAAGTGAGCCGTGTGATGTGGCACGAGATGTGTAATGAGATGTAAATATTAGAGTGTTCCTGTCTTGACTGTATCAAGAATAGAAGGTGAATATACAAGCTTGCATCTACTCTAACGTGGATTGACGAGTGCTGGTAGAACGGACCTCTAGCAAAATTGAGCATGTTAATGAAGTGGAAGCGGTATACTGTGGGAGGAGCCAAATAGCTGTCTGTTACTGCACAGTACAGTGTTCCTTAAAGTTTTAGGCAAATCTTTCCAATTTAAAAGTGTTTTAAAAGAGTGCTTTGCTTACTCTTTCATATATCATCTGAATTAACCTTAATTTGCTCTTTTATTTCTCTTTTAAATATAACAGCAGTAAAATCATTATAAGGCTTGCTAGGTTGTCATATTATTTGCCTGTATATATAAAAAAAAGGTACATGATTGTAAGGTATTTTATAAAGTATCTAAATAATCAATTGGTCAGAGAGTCCTCAATATATGTGCCCTTTGAATTACCTTTCTCAATGGACTGGGGAGGTGATCCATCAGCGCATATTGAATTTGCTTCTGGTACTTTCCTGATAGGTTTGGTCTGAATTTTGCCCTGTTCATCAATAAGTAGTTCAAGATCCAACAGATTAACTCTCTTGCAATCAATTTCTATGGTTGGAAAGTAGAAAAGAAAATCAATATAATGTTAAATCATAGAATTTAATGACCAAAACATTAAATACCAACATTTATTACATATGCAAATAAAGTTTGATTCTATCCTTGGACACATCTGCAAGGAGTTTGTATGTTCCCCCCGTGCTTGCGTTGGTTTCCTCCGGGCACTCCTGGCAAATACATTCTAAAAAAAGCAGCAGCAGCAGGATGATTGACTGCTGCATAATTAGTATTGTATTGTACATTCTTCTAAAATCTGATCAAAAATCTATTGGCTTTGTAAACTAGTAGTACCATATATACTTGAATATTAGTCGATCCAAGTATAAACTGAGGTACCTATTTTTACTTGAAAAATGAGTAAAATCTGATTGACTCGAGTATAAACCAAGGGTAGAAATTATGACCACTACTGCCATCTGATTCTGTATTGTTTTGAGGCTTCAGTTGCCCTTTAAATGGACAGCAGAATTCCCATACACTTGTCTTATACAGTATTAGCCAAATCCAGTATGGCTATTTCTGTATGGGACTACTGTATGGGAATTCTGCTGTCCATTTAAAGGCCAAATTAAGCCTCAAAACAATACAGAATCAGAAGGCGATCTTTTTTAACAATAGATACCATCTTCCTGATTCTGTATAGTTTTGAGGCATTAGTTGCCCTTTAAATGGACAGTAGTTCCATACAGTAACCCCCAATTCCTTGCCACTGCAGATGTTTTGGAAACTGATTTTTAGTTCCCTGGACCAGTTCCACTCCATACACAAACTAGAGACACAAATCATCTGTCACTAAAATCGTCCGTGTGGTCAAAATGTTTCTTTAACTACATTGCTGGGATCATGTGCTGGGTGTACATCGGACGGTATCCCTGGAAAATATAGTCAGGGCTGTGACACCATGGAGAACAGGGAGACCAGGGCTGGATAGGGGAGGTTTGTACCGGTGGATCCCAGGACTCAGAGGACTCAGATGCAGAGCGAGTGGTTGTATTGCTGAGTAAGTAACGGATTGGTTTTCAGGCTATTTTTAAAGCCTGAAAACCTTGGTTTATACTCAAGTATATACGGTAGTAAAAAGTTATTTAATGCATAGAAAAACAAAAATCTCTGTGTGCTGAACAGAACTTTTCACATTTCTGTGCATACAAACACTTACTTTATAAACATTATTACTTTTCTTCTAAAACGCATGGCAAACGCATGGTAACGTTCGTAAGACGCGCAACATTGTGCATTTTATGTGCATTGAGGTGTGTTGTAATTGATATTTAAGGTGTTGGAGCGGTGGTGGTTGGGGGACAATTAAAGCCCTTGTAAAAAAAAAAAAAAAAATGGGTAGAATGTCATATTGGAGACTCCATAAGTACTGAACAAGGATCCTATAATTGTTTTCAGAAATCTGTCATATGTATGCCATGCGTCACTTAAGAAATGGTGATGTCATGGGGTAATGTGGGATTCATGTAAGACTATAAAGAGATGAATGCTCACCCTGCTTGAAAAAGGACTAACTCCCAAAATGTTACAATTCTAGGGGGTAGACTTACCGTATATTATGAATAAAGTACTAAGTGTAGGACGGTATATTTTCTTCTATATATGTATGTATGTAAAATGAGTAACTACACCATATAAAGACATGCAAAACAGCTTACCGTATGCATACATTCTAGTGCTGCCTATGTTTTGTATTGTATTTATGTAGATAAATAGAAATCAGTAGATATTGCGAAAATATTTCAGCGCACTTCAGAATCATTATTAAAAAAAATTTTAAAAAAAAGTTTCATTGGCTATACCCGTGGACAGTCTATACAGTATATACTAGCATGATTGTACCTTTGTGTGTGTATGTTTCAATATAGGTGTTTAATGGTGCTAAAAATAACTAAACCTTTAGAGGGGACACTCTAGTTTCCCCTCCTCAGTACAAACCAATAGCCCCTTCCCTTTCCCCAGTACAAAAGAAACTTGTTGGGGTCATTCCTCCTGCCCTTGGCAGCGCAATTAGCCCTTCACCTCAGCAGTACAAACCGACGTTATCTTTGTGTTTTGTCTGTCATGCACTGCTTAACTGTCAAATATCATAGGCAAATAACATTACACAGTAAAATTGGAGGATACGGTGTTATGCTAAATGCCAGAATTTATGGGGGCTGCTATAGGTTCCTGTGACATTCAAACAAACTTTCCTGCAAAGTGAATAGTCTAAGGCCAGGGTTTCTCAATGGGTGTGCCGGGACAAATTAGTGTGACTTCAAAGAGCCAGAGGTGAGCCTCAGAATTGTGGCAGCGGAATTATTTTTACCAATTTTACTTTAATTTTTTTATTTGTAAAAATACAACACAGTCAATGTAGTGCAACTTTACACTACATCGATTTGAATGCAATTTACATTGTCTTAAAACTACAACTCCCAGCATTCCTCAATGCGGTTCTCAAACATCAGGAGATCTCATGGTTGCTGATCCCTGATCTAGTCCAACCATTATACCCTACTCATTAACCCTACCTAGCAGTTGATGCAAAGTTTTCCTGGATCAAACAAAACTACAATATATGTTTTAATCCCAGTAATTCACAATTTGTTTTAGTTTTAGAAAAGTATCCAGCCAACTTTTAAAACTATTTTTAAAAGGTACACTTGCACAAAGTCAGGGGCTTTGTAGGATTATAGTCAACTATACTGTAAAAATTAACTTTTTAAAAATGAAAAGCACCTGGGGCAAGGAGATAGGATTGATTATTCCCACCTCCCTATATTGTTTTGTTGAGGAGTTACAGCACATAGTTTTCCTCTGCCATGTTAAAGCCCTAGGCCATTCTATATTAAAGATAGTGCTGAAGCATACAGGAAGGCTGGCAGAAGCAGTTTTCTTTGTCCTGCTTCTCCTCATTATACCCAGCAGATGCTAGTAATTATCCTGTTCATATGTAGGTTGAAACACAGTAAAAAAACGAAAAACAGCTGTGTAGATAACTTAATACTAGGTGAGAAACAGCTAAACTCAGCTACAAAGGTGATTTTGTAGAAAACAACTTTAATGTCTTCAGGAACACAGGTCACTGTTGCGAGGTTGGTGTTCACAGGGTGGAGATAGTAAGCATGAATATTTAAGGGAGGGGTGGACATGTCGTTTAAAGCTTTACCAGAGCTATACTTTTGGATTTTTACTGTATCTTTACTTAGAATTAAAGGACACATCCAGCCCTCAAATAAAAACTTACATACAGGTAAATCACCCCCCAAAAGGGTAATAGTTTGAAACCTGAAATATGTAAGTCTAACCTGAAATCCTGTCCCATTTCCCCTGTTTCTGCTTCCTGGTTCTTCCAGTTAGCAACTCTCAGTTATGGATTTGAGAGTTGACATCACAGCCAATGACAATGTTTAATCCCCTGTCTGCCTGTTCTGAGCATGATCAAGCTCAGTACAGGTTTGCTCAGTTTCCATGAGGCATCCAGAAGCCTAGCAGCCATACAGTAATAAATTCAGAGGACAACTTATGATATATCAACATATTTTAAAGAGGCCATTCTTTCTAAAAGGTGTTATTATGAGAGTGGAGTTGTACTTTAAATTTGTTGTGTTGTTATCTTACAGGCAAAATTTGGGACTGCCTTTTAGTTTAGAATAATTTAAATCTCCAATCTTGCATCTTTTTTACCAGATTACCAGTAATTCAAAATTCTGCTTTTTTTATTGGTCTGACCCAGGCCACTAGAAACCAGATCTTATGTCTATCTAGCCCTCTTTCATTAATTATCAAATCACAGCTTGATTTTTTAATCAATTTTAATGAATATTGTGTAAATATTAAAATCTGTATGAGGAGTTCACAATAAACCATATCAAAAACAAACTACACCCTCCTCAAAAATCACTTGGAACACACAACAAATAGTTAAAGGATATCAAAACTCTCTAAATAGTTTTTTTTATATATTGTAGGGCACCCCTGCCCACCCCTAACCACTATGTTAGATTGCTAATAAAAGAACCAGAACTCTACTTACAGCCCCTCGGACCATGCCCAGACCGGCAGCCACGGCTGTGATTGGCTGAAAGGCAGCCAATTACCGACGCGGCTGCCAGAATTTCAGATCACTCTGGGCAGCCATGGAGGGATTATTAGAGTGGGAGGGAGGGGGGAAATGGCTCCCCTGCACATGGCCACTATCGTCTCCGAGGACAAGGAGGAGGCAGAAACCTCTCTCACAGGAAGACCCCTCCTAATATTCAGTTTCCTGGACTTTGAACAAGCACGGCAGAAGAACCATAAGGAACAGAGATGTAAGGTAAATTTTAGTTTTGGGGGGTGGAGATGCCCTTTAACATACATAATAACCAAAATAGAATATTCTCAAATTACATAAACTATACAACTACATCAAACACGTGAAGAAAAATGGTCATGTGACCCAACCTTAAAAGGACACTGCAACTGGATCAACTCTGTTAAGTAGTTAAACGTGGGTTGGTGAAGTGAGCATTAAGGTAAGTGGATCTACAAAGTCAGACATGTGGCAATGTAGTAGGACACTTTTGTAAGCTAGCAAAGAAAGGCTTGGTGGATAGCAATGCAGTGCTTTGCGCTGTATCCAACTGCTCTATCGTCTATTTTAACATTTTTAACATGCTAGCTACCCCAAATACAGTGATGTGAAAAACTATTTGCCCCCTTCGTGATTTCTTATTCTTTTGCATGTTTGTCACACTTAAATTTTTCTGCTCATCAAAAGCCATTAACTATTTGTCAAAGATAACATAATTGAACACAAAATGCAGTTTTAATTGATGGTTTTTTATTATTTAGTGAGAAAAAAAACTCCAAATCTACATGGCCCTGTGTGAAAAAGAAATTGCCCCCTGAACCTAATAACTGGTTGGGCCACCCTTAGCAGCAATAACTGCAATCAAGCGTTTGTGATAACTTGCAACAAGTCTTTTACAGCGCTCTGGAGGAATTTTGGCCCACTCATCTTTGCAGAATTGTTGTAATTCAGCTTTATTTGAGGGTTTTCTAGCATGAACCGCCTTTTTAAAGGTCATGCCACAACATCTCAATAGGATTCAGGTCAGGACTTTGACTAGGCCACTCCAAAGTCTTCATTTTGTTTTTCTTCAGCCATTCAGAGGTGGGTTTGCTGGTGTGTTTTGAGTCATTGTCCTGCTGCAGCACCCAAGATCGCTTCAGCTTGAGTTGACGAACAGATGGCCGGACATTCTCCTTCAGGATTTTTTGGTAGACAGTAGAATTCATGGTTCCATCTATCACAGCAAGCCTTCCAGGTCCTGAAGCAGCAAAACAACTCCAGACCTTCACACTACCACCACCATATTTTACTGTTGGTATGTTCTTTTGCTGAAATGCTGTGTTACTACGCCAGATGTAACGGGACACGCACCTTCCAAAAAGTTCAACTTTTGTCTCGTCGGTCCACAAGGTATTTTCCCAAAAGTCTTGGCAATCATTGAGATGTTTTTTAGCAAAATTGAGATGAGCCTTAATGTTCTTTTTGCTTAAAAGTGGTTTGCGCCTTGGATATCAAGTCCAGTTCCCGATCTACATCATGCAAGATTTTTGCTATAAGATAACTTGGACACTATCCACCACTTTACATCTAATTAACTATGTATCATTTTGAGATTCAAAGACGTTTTATGAACTTTTATGAATTGATAACCTTTAGTTTATCCACTGTTGTAATTATATTTCTAAGTGATAGATATCGTTATACATATGTAATGAATAGAATGGTTTTATTACGGAAAGCTATATTTCAAGCATATTATTAAGGTAATTTTTTATTCTTGTATTCAAGTACTGGGTTTTTTATCTTTTATATATATTTATTGGGGGGCGCCTAGGTGCTTCCCAGTGTCTCCCAGCTTTGGAACCCTTCTGGGAGTTAACTTGGATATAACACTGGTCTATATTTATACTGTGGCTGACTACAGGTTTTGATCACCCTTTAACCCCACCCTGATTAATCATAATAATTAATTTTTTTATGCATACTCCTCCAACTCCCTTAAATAAGGCACATCTATTGAGAACTTCATTACAGAGCCGTGCTAAGTCAGGTTCACTTTGATTATCCTTCCTCCTTCATTGTCTGTACCGATGTCATTTCTAAAGAGTAACTATTAAAGGGGAATGTTTGAAGTATGCATTTAAGTTTATGTTTCAATTTAACATTACCTTGAAGATTTACATTCAAATGTCTTGAATATTTTGTCCCCTCTGTATACACTTTAAAATCCAGTACAGAAAGAGTATAGTAGTAGCATATGGTATAACGGGATTCAAGTGCACTTTGGTTAACCGAGGATATGGTATACAGAAAGAACTAGGCAACGTTTCTTATTTTTGCAAATTCACCCTCATGTCCGGGGTGTGCCTCTGGATTGGAAAAAGGGTGATGTTTATTCCAATATTCGAAAGGGTAGTCAAAAGGGTAGTTGCACAGCCGGGTAATGTACAGTCCTGGAATGTACTCTTCAATGGTGGGGAAGATACTGGAAAGTTAAAAGTGAGACATGTTCTGAGTATGTTTCAGGACTGACATTCTAAGTTCGATAACCAGCATGGTTTATGAGGAATCTACTTGTCAAACTAACTTGCTTGCTTTTATGAGGAAGTAGTTGGAAATTTAGACTCTGGCTAGCAGTAGATGTATTACTTGATTTTTGCAAAGCTTTGATGATATCGCCCCATAGTCGACTAATGTATAAGCTAAGGCTCTGTTGGTCTGTGGAGGGGCACGATTTGTTATCAACTGGGGATGAAATTGGGTTAAGGAATAGGAGCAGAAGTGGTTTGGTTAATGTGGGCTTCATCATTATGACTAAATTGCTATTGGGTCCCACAGGAGTCTATTTGGGGCCGGAGTGAGTTTTCTATTTACTAATTCCTATTTATTAATGATTGTGGGAAGTGGGTATTGATAGCAAGGTTTCTGTGTTTGCGTGACTACACAAAACTTTGTCGACCGATTAAAAACTTCAGAGGTGTGCATGTGTTTGCAAGGGGGTCAGATAGATTGTCACATTGGGGCTGATGAATTCAATGTTGAGCAATGCAATGTGATGCATTTTGGACTTAAAAAGTCTTGTGCTGCTTATACTAGAAATGGCGCTGTTGATAAGGGATTTGGAGGTTTGGTGGATACAACTTAAAGGAAGCCAGCATTGGCAGGCAGCAACAGCCATAGCCCAAAAAAAGCATGGGTTAGTTTCTTGTATAAAGATAGGTATGGATTCAAGGGAGGTAAGTTATTCACTCCTCTTTACAATCATTTGTAAGGCTCATATATGAATATGCAGTGCATTTGGATCCTGTGTTCATATAAAAGGTTCGGAGAAGGCAAATCTAAATTAATAAGGGAATGGTGAGCTTGAATATTAAGAGAGACTGGAAGAAGTTACAATTTGTGTACGCTGGAGGAAAGACGCTTGGTGGGATATGATGTACTGTGTATAATACATTAACAGGCCATACAATCAACATCTGGGGCAGTTGTCACCGAATAGCATTCAGATTGACACGTGGACATCCTTAAGACGTGAGAAAAAAAGGTATAGGCTCTAGTCGGAAAGGGTTTTTCCACTGTAGAAATGATAAAAGCTATGTGGACATTCTTCCAGCCGACGTTGTTATGGTGCAGTCACTGGTCAGTTTTTTAAAAAAAGGCTGGATGAGTTGCTGCAAACAAGAAATGTTGCCAGTTTACTGGTATTGAAACCAGTAGATTGATCCAGGAAATTACCCATGCCACTTCTTTCCCCTTCATAAATTGGGTGGGGGTTGTTTGCCTTCCTCTGGATCAACATTAGGCAGGAAATGAGGATATTGCAAGAGGGTTGGACTGGATGGACGTAAGTCTTTATTATTCCGCAAATCATACAAATCATAGACAGCTTGAACTAATGAACTAACACCAATGATTGTGAAATAAGAAATTCTGCTTATAATATATTCCCTTTAAAAAAGCTGCAAGTCTTAAGCTCCCTTGTCAGGTGTATTCAATACTTAAATTAATAATTAATTAATGGTATGAGTCACACTAAAATTTACATTCCGATTAGTGGTGATTGAATGACGGGAGGTAAGAACTATTCCTTTACCATCCATTTTCAATTATACGACCAGAGCCAGGACGAAGGTTAGTATATTTAACTTGCACTGATCCCTGCCAGCTCCATTGACAGGTCCCCACGCTCTCCTGGTTTAGTTTAACTATAGCGTCGCGTGTGTGATAATTCAACATAAGTTAAACTAACGCCCGGAAGCGTCAGCCAATTTTCAATGGAGCTGGCGTGTTCTCTGCGTGAGTAAATATACTAACCTTGGTGTTCCTGACTCCTGGTCGGGTGATTTAGAATGGAAGGTAAGCAAAAATAGCAGTTTTTTCCATTTATCCTAATCTGCCCATTACATTTTTTTCTGTGGCAATAAAAATCTTCACAATCTACTGACTTCCTGTTTTACAGGACCCCTACTAGAGCCGTCATGGTCTCTTGCCCTTGACCCACACTGGGTTGTTCAGTTCTCAGAGGGTTGGCATTTTGACCCATCCAAACGCCAATCAGTAGAATTACTGTTGAGAACCTTGCAATAATGGTGCATCCTGGGAAGTAGGGAGGACCGTTAAGTACCCTTGAAATGTCAGCTCACTATAATCAACAGCAGAAATAACAAGGGGTATAAATTCAACGGTTTTTTCAAAATGGAAGAGACAATATATAAAATAACTAGGTTTCATAAGTATAAACTAAAACTTGTAAAAATATGATATTTTCCACTGAACTTTATTTAAGGTGAAAACTGCACTACTCTTATTTTCATCAAAACCACACATAGAAAGAAACTGCTGAGATCAAATAACTTCCCACTATCAATAGTAGGGCAGTTATAAGAGAGCAATGCGGATTTCGTAAACAATAAGAATCTATGGGGGCGTACTAAATTGTTTAATAAGTTCCCGGAAAAGGGTATTGTAAAACATAAGCTTATGAGAGTCCTTTCACAAAACGTAGACGGATTCCACGAGTAGATCCACTCTTATTAAGGCGGCCAAACAAAAGAGAGACCTACATTGGGCCAATTTCAGCACCCACGAGTACAGAGATAGAGAAATTGTTTAATTACATAACTGGCCAATCATTCAAAGAGGATGAAAAAATGGGGACATCTATTTAGGCAAACCACCCTATTTCGCTACCAGAGTCTGTAATACAATTAAAGACAGATGAGCCCAGCAGACGTAAACATCACCCCCAAAAATTGTTTCTTAGTAAATCAATGCCTAAATTGCATATGTTGCACATCTATATACAGGAATCCTATGGTGAACATCCTTTAAGGGCACAACATTAAAATGAACAGGGTATGCCACCTGTACCACGCCATAGGTAGTTTTTACCTACTGAAATATCCTTTAGCTGGCTTTGTTATGTGGGACGCAGACAGTAGACCCATAAGGAACTGGTCATTTAAAATGCATTTGAATTACTATATACAAGGTTTGGTGCCCCTTTTAATCAGAATAACGTGTTTTTGTTTTTCTTTCACCTTGCACTTTACTATATACCTATAAATAGTTGTGAAGTATACACGGTAATGTTCCAATAGAGTTGGCAGACTTTGTTGTTATGTATCTTACAATATTCAGCTCCCTTAAAACAACATGGTTTAGTGGCAGTACCTATGGGAATAGTGAACCCTGGTTCCCTGTTTGTGTGTGTACATGTGGCTTCTTCCTTTCTAACATGATCTAGCTGCCTGTTAGGCGTTGCACTTTTAGATGGTCGTTGTGGAATCACCGTCATCAAGCAAGCTACCTTGGCGTTGCCCCGGCTGTGCTAGGCGAGTCCCCTGCTCCTCTCTTTGCACTAGCGGGAGTGGTGGGTATCATCTGGTTTGGGGTAAGCAACATGTGGTGGTACTGCTAGCTGCACGTTGCCCCCAGATGATGCTCCCGCTGACTGACTATTGACATGCCACTCCAGCGGATTCACGCTGCAGCTCTCCCGAATCGATGCCAAGCATATATCTACTGGCCACACTGCCGGATGGGACGGGTGGACAGAGCTAAGGCAAGCCCAATTGTTTTGTAATCCACGGCATATCAGGCATGCTAACTTTGCACAAATTAATTTCTATTCGGATAGGACCTACATTGTTTATTGATGATAATATTTGTGTATATGTATCAAATAAAGCTTTTTCAATCTACCACTGGCCTAAAGGGTATGTCCAGCAAAAATGAAGTATGTTTCTAAATGATTTACGTGAAGAAAAGGAAGGTAAATGCACTCTCTCTTACCTCCCGTTCTTCATAATCTTCCAGGAGAGGATGGAGCCACACCTTACCCTAGCCGAACCCGCTCCAGCGGCCGACCCGACGCCTCTCAGTCTTTGCACTGTGCGCGCATGTGCACAAATGCGAAGGAGCGAGGACGCATGCGGGATTTCGCGCTGAGCAGGTCCGCGGGTAGTGCTCCTCCTCTCCTGAAGATTATGAGAAGCGGGAGGTAATAGATATTGCATTTACCTCCGTTCTTCAGTAAATTATTTAGACAAACCTCTTTTTGCTTGCACTACCCTTTAAGACCGGTTTTTGGTCACGTGATGCCTTCATGACTTGACATTAATAATTGGCAGTGAGTGGCCCATGCGCTATGTTTAGTCATGTTTAATAATGGGAATGAGTTTACCTTTTGACACATTTTATTATTGCAAAAGGCACCACAAATGGAATGGACTCTTTGGATTTTTTTTTTAAAACTGTAAATTGAACTTTACTCCCAGGGGTGAATAGTGGATTTCTATCTTTTAAAGACTAATACGGGCATCTGTTGTTTACATGGATATCACTGGATTGATGATGGAGGGAAGGACTTTTGAGGTTTTGTTCTGATATATGTTTGAAATAATGGTATCTATCCCCTACCCCTCCGCAAAAAGCTAGGTGGGCATGTCTAGGTGATGTTATATTATGTTCCTATAAGACTGTGGGGATGCCCTTATTTTTCTACACTGATAAAGCCACGAACATCAAAACCATGTTGTGCCATAAACAGATAGCAATTTCCTTAATTGAGTTGCTGTGAAGTTCCTTGATAGGTACTCACTCCTCATTTATAGCAGTGGTTTCTTTTGCAGATTATTTAGAAATTAAAGGGCATCTCCCAAACCCCACTTATGTAGTGTTAAAAAATCCCACTTTACTCCTCTCTCCAATATATTGTCCGGCAGATGCCTGTTAAGTCAGGAAGTGAAGAATAGAAGACGTCTGCATGTGAAATGTTTCACAAGTTTGTTCCTCTGTCCTCCCTGTATGACCTAGGCATGCCTGCTGTGTAGCAAATTCACCCCCTCCCTCCCATCCACATTTGTGTTTTACATGTACACCATCTCCTTGTAGCTGTAGAAAACTGCTATTGCGTTATTGTAAAAAAAAAAGTCAGAAGACAACTTACTTACCGGTACCGGACTCCCCCGGCTTAATCAAAATAAGCAGGCGCCGCATCTGTGATTGGCTGATTCAGCCATCCAGCGCGGCTGCCCGGCCAGCCCCCAACTGCAACTGCGTTCCGAAGTTGACATTGGAGCTGAAGCCTAGGGAACCTGGGCAGCAGGTTAGAGTATAAGTTTCTACAGACTTTTTTGTTTACAAAACACACAATACAGTTAAGGTTGGGAGGGGGAAGCTGAACTACCCACAGCAAGTTAATGAAATTTAAGGGGTGAACATTACCCTTAATCTTTTCTAGTAAAATCAACTGACTATTTTGTATTGTTCCAGGCTGCTAAGCATGCTGGCAGGAAAATACAACTGCATGGAACAAGCAGCTTTCGAAGGGACTCGTACCTTGGTGTGGAGACAATTGGAATAGAAAATATGAGCATAGAATATGAATAGTGGGGTCATGGGTGTGTGGAAAATAGACACATGGCTTACACAAGGTTCCCTGAACTACGTGCCCTATAGTGTATCGCAACACCATGGAACCTCCTAATTACAAACTATTTGTTCCATGTACATGAATGCACACTTACTAGAGAATATCATTAATGTTATAGCGTGTTTTGGCACTACAAAAACCATTTCAAAGGTATCTGCATCCTCCCTCTGCTCAATAAGCTTTTTTATAAGCTTGAGAGAAGCCTCAGCAGGTGAAGAGCAGTTACTCATTGGTTTGTGATTTTAGTTGTTTTGCAGCATTGATTGACTGATGGAGGAAGGAGACCGCTTACTCTGACAAAATGGGGACAATAATAATTAAAGGTATGTTTACTACAAATTATGTTTATTCTGTAGTGTAAGTGACCCCCCCTCCCAACCTAACCCACCAGGTTAAAATTGTAAAACGGGTCCAGGAAAACTTACCAGCCTTCTTCCACCCATAGCCCTCAAATGTTCCTTCGGAACGGAGTAAAGTAAAACATTAGGGGCAGACCAGCAGCTGGGGACTGTGATTGGTGACCGACTCCTGAGGAAAGCCGAAGAACGTGGTACTGACAAACGACCCCTTTTTTTTTTTAACAGTGGACATAATGGTTCAATTCCAACCCTCACATGAAAAATTAGATATCAGTTAAATCCCCCCCCCCCAAACCTAAACTTGTAATAGTTTTGAAATCGAAATATAGAAGTCTACACCTGAAAGGATTGCTCAATGGTCCTGTGACCCCGGGCTTCTGCTTTCTGGTTCTTCCAGTTTAGCACACTGTCATTTATGGATTTGACAGTGAAATCACAGCCAATGCTGGAATGCTTAATACCTTATCTGGCCTCACCTGAGCATGCACTACAGGAATAATTTCAGAGGACAAAGTAGTATATTCAAATATTCCAGTTTTCAGAGTTGTCCTTTAGGTGTTTAACAATGAAACAGATGAAGGACAGAGAAATGGATTGGCCATAAATAATTGCTGCATGCTTGAATATGTCATGGGAACGTCAAAAGAAAGTTCTAATGGGGACGGGATCTCAAACCCCCCCCAAACATCTCATACTTTGTGTCATCTATCCTTCCTTATATCTATTTTCTGTCTTTCAAAAGAACCACTCGATGTTCTCTGCCTTGAGGCTCCAATCTTTCCACAGTCTTATTTTTCCAATAAACTGATCTCGACATTGTAAGTGGTCATATTCAAACAAACGTATACATGGGATCAAGGTAAGCCTTCACATCATACCTTCACAAATAAAACCGAATCACATCTCTAGTAATAAAGTCAATGAAAAGTTATTGCGGAAAAAGGTTCGCAATATTACTTCCTGCTTGAACATTCCTGTTTTAAGTCATGAAACCAGTCTGCCTTCATTAATAGGCACCCTTCTCAACGTCCATTTCTCCCCCAGGTAACTTCCGGTTTCCCCAGCATTAAGTCTTTACTGAGATGCTTCTCCCGAGCAAGGGCGAGCAGTAGGTCAGGTGATGTCACTCACTACTGAAGCAGGAAGGTTTTGAACATTCTCCTTGATATGCATTTATCACAGGGTGAGGCCAAGAATGGTGATTGTCGGCTCACTTATAAAGGAAATACTGCACGGCTTTCATTTAAATAAACCGTACTAGTTTGGAGACACAGTTGCCCTTTAGATTTAGTAGAATTGTGTAAGGGGTGGGGCTAAGGTTACTGGGGGAGCTAGGGTGGAAGGGGGAGGGTCAGAGTCAGTTCTGAGACGTCGGGAGGTAGTGCTGCTCCTAAATATGAATGAATTGATCCAAGCCCTATAGTACTGCTATAACAGGTGGACTAGGGTTTGGTGACCTGATAGACGTCTGACTTTTCTTCAACCTCCATTAGCTATGTTCTATTTACTATGGTAGGGGGCTGCAGCTTGTCTAGGTTTGCTTTCAATAGAGAGCATGTGAAGAACCTGTGTACTCTTTGACTTCCACTAAAACAAAAAAAAGAGGGTTATCGGAGCTGACCCCAAGTACCCACACAGGTTAACTTTTATGAATTATCCAACAGCCACAGCAAAGGTAGAAGCTCTCTTTGTGATGTCCTATATCTATTAGGACAAATTACTAGGACATTAGGTTCCCTACTTTAAAGATTCAAGTTTTGAAGTAAAGAAGGTTCTCTTTGTCATAAGGTACCAATAACCATGATTAGTTAAAAAACAGCTCAGTTCAAAAAGGATTTATGCTTTACAGTACAGATATCTCGTTTTCACAGTACACATAAAGTCCACTAAGCATTACTATTTAAAGGGAACTGATGGCCCAAAAAAAAATGACCTGGTAGGGTAAATTATAGGATGGCTCCCTGAGAATTTGCAATTTATTGTCATTGTTTAATTTTGCACTAGTGTTTGAAGATTTTACATTTGGTGTTGGTTTAATCTGGCAGCAGCATCACCAGGAGTCCCCTGCATTCCTGCTTGAAACAGTCAAGGTATACAGTCAATCTGCCCGTATAGGTTACTCCTCTCAAAACCCTTTTTGCAGCCCACTCCGACTCATGCAGCCCCACCCTGGCCCTTCCACAACTCAAAGTATGTATCCTATGGTCTCCCATTGTGTGGCCCCACCTTGGCGCCCTTCCCCTTACAGCCCCATGTGTCCCCCGCCCACGTCGCTGGTGTCTTTGCTCTGCCACTCACGGGGTGTCTTAGCCCCAATCTTAGTTCAGTAACTGCCTAATAAAAAATTTAGTAGCTTTAGGCATTGTATACCAGTGGTTAAAAGGAGGGTGGGGGGGGCAACCTCACGTGGAAAAATTAAAACTATGCATTGTCACGTGTAAGTAGACTGCTGTGAATTGAGTGGTGCAGAATTGCACTGTTGCCTTTATTTCTAGGGACAACAAATTTTTCTTTTTTAAGGGGGTCAATTCAGTTCACCTCAAAGAATCTCCATTTCATTAAATGTTGCAAGTATCTAGCCTTGGAAATTTTATAATTTTTTTTTAAAACTCTGAATACCACTAAGGCTGAAGGGTTGCAGTTAATACTACTGGTGTGCATCTACTATCATTTTCAAACACGGGGCTTTCTCTCTGTCCCAATACTAAATCTTGCACACAGGTTAAACTGCCGGGCAGGGGAAGAGAAGAGGGTGCAGTTGCATCACTAAATCACTGCAAGCACATTTACATTTTTAAAATATTTTTTCTAGACAGGTTGCACTTTGAGACTGTGAGTAATAGTTTATGTAAACAATGTTCTACGCTGTCGGTTAAAAGCAACATAAGAAGAAATTCTTACAGAAAGAGATGGAAAAAAATCCAAGATCCCCTTCTATATACATTTGGTGGGAAAAGGGATTTAAGAAACCCATTAACAAACTGCAACGGGACAAAAAGACTACGAATATTAACTGTTAATTCAGAAGTGAAGAAGAGACTCAACTTCATTATAGTTTTAACACAACAACAAAGCAATATTTCCTATGAATTACGTTACATCAACGCAAAACACCATCTTTTGCTAAGTCTCTCCGTTATTCTTTTAGACTGGGCTACTGAATTAAAAAGAAAAAAAGACAATTATAAATGCCCTTACGATATCTTGGTATAAGAACAAAACAAATGTAATAACATCGCTACTCCCCCTCACCTTGGACTTTTAAGTGAAGGGGTGGGGTGGAATCATACTATTTTTACAATATTCAGAGAAGTTTGATTGTCCTATGGAATTCCTACCAAAGATTGCCAAAACAAAACACAAAACTTTCATATATGCCATATATTATGTGCCAAAAAACAACTTTAATATATCCCCGTGCAAAAGTAATACGGTTTGTTAAAACAGTGAAAGTCAAAAGCAATTCCTGATAGTAAAATCATTATTTCAGTCAGAAGGATATTTGTTTAGTTTGTGAGAAGACACAAAAGGGAAAACGAGACACAGAATAAATAAATGTTAATGGCATTTTCTAGACTATAAATCAATGGAAAAACATGTTTAAGGTGAGCTTAAAACAGTTGCATTTATTTTATGGAAAATAAACATTGTTTTATTTTAATAGGTAGGGCACCAAGCCTCCAAGTTGGATCCAATGGATGGAGGATAGGAGGGTAGAGATCTCCCCGTGCGCGATGACAGAGCTCCTGTCTTACACTCTCTGGTTGACTTTGACAGGCCCTACAGGAAACAACAAAAAAATGCAGAAGTGTAACATATTTTTTTTATAACGCACGTGGGGCCAGCCACTGGGGCAGAATTTTTGGTTGTTGGGTGTGGACATGGCATGTCCTTTTAAGCATTGTTTCCTGGAGTCTCTGACTCTGGTGTAAGATTATAACATAGGATTTTACGTATATAAACTGTTTGTGAATGTTTTGTGACATTTATTTATCTTACCAGTTAGTTTACATTTAAGATATTTTTGTATAATAAATTGTACTGTAATAAATTATTTATTATTCCTTAAAGGCATTCCACAAAAAAAAAACCCAACACTATAATCCCACCACTACTGTGGCCCCATGTGTGTAGTGTAGTTTAACTTACCTACCGCATACCAGCTCCATTCGGTTCTCTCTGCTACCACCCCCCTAAAGTCCAAAAACGCCCACCAGAGTATGCAGAGTCCATATAGGACTCTGCCTCCTGTCCTCCCCTCGGGAAAGTTTGGCATGCGCACTGCAGCACCTCTCCTCCCCACTCCCGATTTAGATTCCCTCCCCTAGTGTAAATCCCTTTGCTATATATAGTCCCTGTCCTCACCCAGCCCCAACCACTAAGTTTATATTAGAAAGTGCCCCAAAATTACTTACTTTCCTCTTGTCCTCCGCCACACTGAACTCCGGCAGCCGTCGTCCGTGATGGCTACTCGCTCAGCCAATCACAGACCGATGCCGTCCCACCCTCTGCTTGCATTTCGCGCAAACAGAGGGCCTGGCAGGCGGCGGAGGAAGAGGAATAAGGTAAGTACTTTGGGATTTCTATATTAACATACTATCGGTTGGGGCTGGGGGAGCGGGAGACTATATTGAATTTTAAGGGTGGACATGCCTTTAAGTAAATATTGGTCCGAACGTTTAGAAACATATATGTTTCCAAAACCCACTTTCACTGATCCTAGGGCAAAAGGACGTAGATTGAAGGCTTTTGCAAGACGCACACTGGGGATAGTGCTTACTTACATTTATTTAATATAGATTAAAAGGATAACTCACAGCTTCAAAAAGCGTTATTATAACAAGTTCTCCCAAACCCCAGTTGCCATTACTACTTACCTTACTTCCCACGATGATTATTAATTAGAACAGGCTCTGCAGCCATTACCATCGAAGCGGTTCAAACATGCTCGTAACCAGCTCACAACAGGGGAGAGTGGATGAGGGACTTCTGAAGGGATTGATGGGTTTCTTTAAGTTCTTAATAGCGCATCGTGGGAGTGCCGGAATACAAGCAAGAATAAAAAGCAAATGGGTTTAGTGGGTTAATACTTTTGATATAAAAAGTTGGAGCTACCCTTTAATATATGAGACCAAGTCATTTTTCAGTATAATTACCTTTAAAGGCACTTCCACCCGTTTTTTACAACTTATGAAGTGTAGGGCTCCCTCCCCCAACCGCTATAGTATTTAAAGCAACCTCCCCCGATCATTACTATACATTGCATCTCTCCTCCGCATGCTCAGTCCCCACCCTCTGCTTTGCATTAAAACTGCAAGCAGGTGGCTGGTCCGTCACCTGTCCGTGAGGCTGAGAGGCAGTACTGAACATCTGGGGGAATAAGGCATGTATATGTACCGTAAGTAATGATCGGGGGTTTTTTGCTTCAAATTACGTATAGTCGGTTGGGGTTGGGAGCCCTACACTACAAAAAAAAGGGGATTTGAGTTAGAGGGAGGGAGTAGGAGGGAGGTCAGTGTGCATGCCATTTTTCTCCCGGGGAGAGACAGGGGACGAAGGTCCTATATGGACCGGCCAGCTCCTGATGGTCACTTTTTTGGGACTTTGGAGGACATTACAGGAGAACCATTTGGAGCAGGGATGGTAAGGTAAGGATTTGATTAACCACAGTGGGGCCAGTAGGTTGGGGTTTAAATTGTAGTTTAGGGGTGGACATGCCCTTTAAACTGCCAAACAAATACATCCAAAATATCCAGTACCAGTTTCATGCATACTAATAGCTAGAAAAATCAAATACAGCCTGCATCAATGGATCTATGAAATACTGAATACTAAAATACATGAATTTTGTTTTAAAGGGGAAGAGTGCAACTATTTATCATATGTCCCAACTTTCCTACTTTAAAACAGGGATACCATTAAATGCATTGGGCACAAACACACATCATAACTGCATAAAGTATCACAATTTTCGCACCATCTGTTGTTTGTTTTGGTAAGGGGTTTCAATTAACGAGAATATTGGAGATTTACACATTTTAACAGTAGAAAATAGCACTAGTTTGACGTACACACATTCAAGGGCCTTTCTATGTCTACAACGCACATTTTCCAGCATGTTGTGATTTCGCGCGCAAAAACAGCTATATATTTGATGCGCCGGGTTACCTTCTACTTACTAGTCTGTCCATTGTATATCGCTCACTTCCGGAAACAGGCGTGACGTGCTAATGGCAAATCCGAATGGGGCGGTGGGACGGATTAAAATTATTGCCATGCGCATCCGGCTGAAGGAATAAGGATGAAAAGGGTCGGTGCGTGAGACTCCTAAAACACGCCCTGGATTCTTGGAATGTAAATACTCCTGGCAACAGCTGTATGTTTATCTAATAACTGATATTATAGCTAAATAGTAACCCTTAAAACTTGCACAACTTCAAATGTCTAGTTATAAAAATAGAGTTATAAATTTTCCTTACAGATGTGTACTATCATAAATTTATCAGAGAAATATGTAATTGGCTTTTTACAGTCATCATCTTAATAGAAGTTACAGGTTTCTTCATAACAGAGTTTTTAATTAATTAAAGGGCAACTCCACCCTAATAATATCTTTTAGAAAGATTGCCCTTTTTAAATATGTAGATTATACCACTTGGATGTAAGCTCTTCGGGCAGTGATCTCTTTCCTCATATGTACTGACACACCACACTTATTTTATAAGGACGGCTCCTGATGCTACCCAAAAATTCAAATAACAGTCCAGTATCAGGAAAAAGTGGCACTCAAGGGGTCTATTAATATATTTTAATTTGTGTGGCAATAAAAAGGCAACGTTTCGGTCCAAGTCTGGAAAATATAAAATATATTAATAGACCCCTTGATGCACTTTTTCCTTGATACTGGACTATATATATATATATATATTATATATATATATCCTCAGGACGGCCCAGCACTTACGGTCTGAAACACGTAGGTTCTTCTACCTACCCGTTAAAAATAAATATTTTTGGTAAGACCCAGGAGTGCCCCGTATATATATAACATGGAGATGTGATGAAGGAGCACTTCTAGGGTTTATGAACAAAACTATTTTATTATACTTCTCTAACGCGTTCTCTCTTGAGAACGTCCGTGGTCGGACAGAACGCGTAGACAGCTATAATAAAATAGTTTTTTTTCATAAACCCTAGAGTGCTCCTTCATCACATCTCCACTATTATCATCTAAGGAAGCCCCAGTGTGGGTATTATATATTATATATAATATATATATATATATAATAATATATTTAATTAGCTGAGCACTCTTCTGGAAATTTTGAATATCTTATTGCACATTGCATATCGATCCCTATCAGGAATAGCATCCTGGGGGACGTCTTCGAATATATATATATATTAATTAATATATATATTTATATATATATATATTATATATTTATAAGAGAGATATAGGAGCACTCCTAGGAATTTCAATGAATTTATTTAAAACAAACGTGGCAACGTTTCGGCCCTGTGCTTGGGGCCTTTATCAAGCCATGTCATACAACACACTGTGTGCAAGTTTAAATGGGTGATCTTCCTCCCCTTATTTTGACATCATCCATATACACCCACATAATCAACACAACTACTATAATAGGATGCGTCACTAATAAGGGGAGGAGATCACCCTATTTACTTGCACACAGTGTGTTTGTATCACATGGCTTGATAAAGGCCCACACACAGGGCCGAAACGTTGCCACGTTTGTGTTAAATAAATTTCATTGAAATTCCTAGGAGTCTCCTATATCTCTCTTTATATGTCTATTCTAATCAACAGGAAGCACACAGGTGATTTATCCTATAAGGTTGTAGTGCCACCCATCTGGTATATTTATATATATAATATATATATATTATTTTTTTTTTTTATTTTTATTATTTATTTTTTTTTCCCCCTTAACTGTATTAAGATTTGTGGTATTTAATTTATCTGTATAATGGCTTGAACTTGCCCTGTTGTGTATTCTCTATTTTATAATGTACTGTGCTGTCTGAGTACCCAAGTGGAGATATATGAATAAAATTATACATACATACATACTCTAGCAAAATTGTGCCTGTTGGTGCACAATGGAAATATGTGTGGGTATGTTTTGCTATTGTGTGGATATAGTTGATATAAATCTTTATACAGGTATATTTTAAACTCTTACTCAGACAGCCACCAGCTTCCAGAGGAACCAATAGGATAATCCTGCAGGTCTGAGAGTAGATTCAGGCAATCCTGCCACAGGCACCGTGTGGTTGAAACTAAATATGCTAGGTTAATACTTATTAGTTATTCACCATGGCAAGTGGTGGATGGTACCTCATATATTATAACAGAAGGTACCTCACAGCATCATGTTATTGCAATACCCTAAATATCTAACGTATAAACAAACATTTCTCATTCCGTTTACCTAAAGAAATGGATTATCCTTTATATACTCTTATACATATCTAATTGAAAAAAAGTTGCTTTGGAACAATTTTTAATAACTGGTAACTGCTTTTTTTATTCAGTATTTACGTAAATCCTTGGTACATCTGCCTGGCTTTAACCACTAAGAAAAAGGCTAAGGACTTGCAAGCTAGCACCTTCACCCCACACCATAATAGTGGCTGCCAATTCAATGTTCTAGCCAATCAGTCCACTCCCTAGTTTACCCCATCAAATGGATCAGATTAAAAATAGGTTGGCAATTGGGCCTGGTAAGCTACTGAGATCTAATTGGGAATTTCATCTGCAGGTACAAGGACAGAGGATTTAAAACAATACTATCGTAGCAGCCTTCATTGCTAATACAGAGAACAATATATAAAAAAAACAGGGAGAATAAATGGTATTACTAGCACCGCTGCCACGAATTTGTACCAGATCACTGCTTTATGGAAGCATGGCACACTTGGGTTACTCTGGTGGTCTGGCACAAACAGACATGCTCATAAACAAGTTTCCCACATAACATGTGCAGTAATCGGGTGTCCCTTCTATGGTGCACCACTTTGAATATTGACCGGCCTGTATATTGTGTGTCCTTGTAAGTTTGGTGTACCACTATCTGTTGCCTCAGTGTTGTATCCAATAAGGTAAATAGTCGTCCAATAATCTGTCCTCCCAACAGGTGGTAACAGGATCTTATACACAGTCAATATCCTCCAAAGCACAACACCACATCCACTTTCACTTTCTCTCCTCCTACCATAGAGAGCAGGGATGTCTATATTTTATTACTCACTGACACCTCTGCAGGCTGGAGGTGTATATAAGGAGCCTTGGTGATATGTCCATTACAATACACATCATATCCTGTGTACAGACAGAAACTTTTTTTGGAGAACACCTTCCTTTCATATGGAGCAGACACAGGGTGTCAAGCTGCCATTTGACCATTCCTTTAAAATAGGATTCTCAGCTCTGTAAGTTTATGTATTTTGTATATTTTGTGTTGTACCTAATATAAGTCAGTGCTATACTTTATATACTTACTGATGGTCATTTAAATGGTACCAGTGAGATAGTACACCTACATAAACCTTTGCTATATGTAATATCCTATACCCCCACCCATTGGTAGCTCCTAAAAACTCAATACAATCTCCATGGAGATAAATATATTATATAATATTATATAAGGTATATATACTTTGTATGATTTCATTCATTATGCCTTTCATTGAGGGCTGGACTTGCCCTATAAACTATTCTTTTCTAATATTAATTAGTAAAAAGTGGGCATTTCCAATAATATATATTACCAATATTTTTTTATTTTTCTTGGGGGGGAGGGTTCAAAACAAGGATGTGATGTTGAAGGTCGGGATGTGTATAGAAGGGTGCTGGATGGTTGTGTAACATTTCTTGTAGGATTGTAATTACTTGTACATGTATGTTTGTTTTCTTTGAAGGGCAATGATATTCCTTTAATGGTTATGTACCAAGTTATTTAGGCTAGATTCATGTGTGAACTTATCGGTCACATATAATATCATTTTTTTTCTATGGTGTTGGAATAAATCAATGAACACACAATATAGAGTAAATTAGAAGCCAACTTTTAACCACTATTATCAAAACTTTATATCAAATCACTGACTACAGTTATAAGTAGTTAAAGGGCATGTCCACCCCCAAAACTATAATCTCCCCCTCTACTGGCCCCATGTGTAGTGAATAAAAATCCTTACCTTACATCCCAGCTCCAAATGGATCTTCTGGAATCCCTCCCCCAAACTCTGAAAAACTGACCACCAGGAGTACTGCAGAGTCCATATAGGACTCTGCCTCCTGTCTCTCCTCCGGGAGATTTTGTCTTGCGCAGTTCAGCCCCCCCCCCTCCCTCCCCGTTTTGCATCCCTCTCCCCCCTCCCATTTTGCAATCCCTCCCCCTAGCGGAATTCCCCTTTGCCATATAGTAGGTTTCCTTCCCCTAGCCCAATCGCTATAAAAGATTTTACAGGAACTCCCCGAACTTTACTTACCTTACCTCTCTCCCCCGGCATTCTCCATGCCGGTAGCCACATCCGTGATTGGCTGCCTCTCAGCCAATCACGGATGCGGCTGTCGGTCCCCCCCCCTGCTTGCAGTTTCATGCAAGCAGAGGGCTTGGACAATACGCTATACGGGAAAGAGGTAAGGTAAGTACAGATCGGGGGGTTCCTGTAAAATCTTTTATGGCGGTTGGGATGGGGGGAAGGAAAGCTGGGAAAAGTATCAATATTTGTTAAATTGTTAGTGTAATGCCTTCTTAGTTATTCTACATATTCTCTCCCATTTGAGAAAATCCAGTTGATTTCATACCCTTTGCTGTTCCCTGCAGTTACATGTATGACTGACATTTCAGGTTCTAACAGTCCTCTTCTTCTCCCAGAATGCACCACTTCCTTGAATGTTCCTAACAGTAATTTCTACTGATTGGCTGTTGGATGGGTCAGATGCTCAGATCTCTACTGAGCACTGAATCAACCCAGGAAAGTCTCGGTCTCTATTAGTGGTCCTGCAAACAGGAAGTCAGTATTTCGGTTGCAGTTATTATACACAATTGACAAAATCTGAATTAGCAGATTAAGGTCATTGGGATGGAAAAATACTGCCTTTTTTTTGAAAGCATATGTATTGCACTGAATTACTCCCTTTAAAAAAAAAGTATATAGTAGATTACATCCATGATAAAAAAACTATATTCCTAGCTATTTTAGATAGGATAGCATAGGATTGCATACAAAATAATTGGATGTACCTGCACACTCCCTGGTGGCAATGTTTCCTGGTGGTGCTAGTTGCTAGTCCTCGGACTTCTGGCCACTTTCCAAATGCAATTTCGAAAGAGAATTGAAGACTGCAAACACACCAAGACCTGCTCAGTGTGTCTAAGGCCCTTAGACTATTAATTAAGAACTCACATAAATGTTTCGGGGGAATTCCTCCACCTTTATCAGATAGTGCTACACCAAAGTGAAATTTTATAAAGGTGTACACTCCACCATTCACAAATCTCACCCCTTCCAAGGCGGTTTCCATTTTTTTCTCAAAGTCACATAGTTCATATTACACAAAAGATAAAGGCATGTTTTAAAACCAATTAATTCATTTGATCATTATTTGTTTTGAGTTTTTGATTAATAACTCTAAGGGCCTTTTGACACCAAGCAGGAGTGTGGTGTGTTTGCAGTCTTCATTTTTATCTTCAGAATTGCATAAAAAAGTAATAGTAATAAGTTGTTGTCCTGAAACCATAGATGGAAACGGATAGTCCAAGTGAAATGAGAGAAAAATACATTTACTTACAGCTCAATATGAATATGGAATATATCAGAAAGATAATTTATCTACGGTGTAATATTTAAGGATAATGTCCCCCCTTACAGTGTAATATAAGTATTACACCACCAAGGAGTTACCTGACCATATAAAAGCAGAGGCTGTACAAATGGAATAGACGAGCCATGGAATCCAGAGGTATGGGGCGCATTTCTTATAATATTAAGGTTTATTATTTATTTATTCCAATATATAGATAGTTCCTGGGCATACTGGGTTTAAACACAGTCTTTATTGTTTCAACGTTTCGACAACTCACAGGCCATCAGGATCCTGGTGATGATGGCCTGTTGTCGTCGAAATGTGGAACAATAAGACTGTTGATGTTTAAACCCAGAGTGCCCGGGAACTATCTATATATTGTCGATTTTTGGTGTGGGAGATGGAACTATACAACCTGGTGGAACCTGGATCATGAATTGATGTCTTGAAAGTTATGGAGCTGCAGTGTAATATTTTATTATAATAATCGCTCACTGACACAGGTGAGTTGATATTAAAAAAAATTTCCACTGCTACTCCCTATTTTTTGAGCCTCTTATGTAGTATAAAGGTATTATAAATCAAAATTAGTGCATATAAAATTATTAGGACCAAAAGAGTGGATTTACGTAAGTCAGGAACCTAAAAGCAATTCTCATATCCTTATATGTTTGTTTTTGCTGGTTTTAAACAAACCTTGTTGCATATCAGGGCCTGTATGTAACATAGTATAACATAGTATACTAAGGTTGAATAAAGAATCTGCTACCCATCAATCCAACCTATTCCCTTTTTTTTTTTTTTTTTAACCCTACCTAACATGTATCCGAGGAAGGCAAAAAACCCCAGCTAAAAAGGGGGGGAAAAATTCCTTCCCGACTCCAAACGGCAATCGGAAGTATCCCTGGATCAACCAGATCTATAATGCATTAATACCAGTAATTCTCATATTTTTTAGTTTTAGAAACTTATCCAGGCTTTTTTAAAGTTATTCAATGAACTTGCCATTACCACGTGTGGTAATGTTTTGTTTAGTTTTTCTTTACTTTTGTATGATTCTGCTGCATTTTAATTTAATAGTTTTGCATTTTTTTCTTCCGTTATTTGACAGTCTGTTGGTCCCTTGCAGTCATGATATAGACTCTCATTTGGTAGAGATACACTGACCACATATCAAGAGAAGACACACAAAATTCACCAAGTAAAATGCTGAAAGGGACAACACCCAAAAGATTATTAGGCCATTTTACAGTGAGTCACGTTAACTAATATAACAAACATTAAGGTGCCTAACACCATACTTCACCTTCAGATGTTAATTCTACAATGTATAGTGTAGTGTATGGCCAGCATTAGTGTGGTAATTTAAAACGAAATTCAATGTGGGTAATGTGGATTTTGAAAATTCACCTACGCACCAGCTACTGCAAAGCACTGACATCACAAAAGAGCACAAGGATGAACTGCACTCTGTCCCAACCAGGGACAACCACCTGAAGAAGGGGGCATGTAACCGAAACGTTGTGTTCGTGTGGTTATAAATACTATTTTGAAATGCGACCCTCAGTTTCATATCCATTCTACTGACATGACAACTGCACCAAATTTTGTGACATTTTTTGCTGCCATCAATGCATATCTGTCATGTAACATGTAATGAAAAATGCAATTTCCCCAATGATGCTGTTAATGCAACTGCATTTCTCGGGTCACTGCAAAACAAGCACACGTATTGCTAGCACACACTGATCTGTGTGACAATTATATGATATCATTTCAGACAGTGCTGTTGCAGTCATTGCCATTCGGTACAAATTCAACTTCTTTAGTTTTGTTTTACAGTGCTGCAGCTGCCATTTTTTAGTGAAACCCAATCAATTGAATATTTTGCATTTTAAAGTAGTATTAACTTAGCATTAGTGTTAAACGCACCGTGCAAGTCAATAGAAATTCTTTGTCGCTTAGCATTTTCCCACACTGTTGCTGTGTTGGGATCTGACAGGGGTAGTCATGCTGAGAGTCCAGGTCCTTGCGATCCAGTCCGGTTTTTTCAGGCTGACTGCTCTAGAAAGGCCTTTTGCATGCACTCAGGTTTGAAGAGCCTGAAATGGCAGGGAACCGTTCTGAATATAGAGAGAGATGAGGACGGTCCTTTGTGTTCGGCGGTGTAGAATAAATACCGTAGTTCATGTAGGGGAGAGCATCGAGAAGTAACCGACCTGTGTAGACCGGGATCTGTTACTGAATCATCTGGGTGCCGGCTCACACTGGAACCCTTTGTCCACACAGCAGGTCCAGTTTCCGGACCGGGTACCAGGGACCGAGGAAGCATTTGTAGCCCTGATGCCCTGGAGCTTGGTAGGAACCTTCCAGCTGAGCAATGATCTCAGTAGTGATTTATATTTCTTTCTATCCTCTCCCCCCCCACCCTCTTCGGGGGCTCTACCCTCCCCCACCCACTTATTCCTCCTCCACCTCACCCCACGTGCTTCCCAGGACTCCCCCTGATTTTCTGGACATCCCGGGGATCCAGAAACTAACATAGGAAGTAGCTGGTGTGGTCAGGGACACAACTTGATCTGTGAAGACAAATTCAATACAAATGGCCACTTGTATGTGACTGACTATGGCAGAATTGGAATGACACAGAGCTAAGCCCCTAGGGTTATCATGTCTATCAGGGCTACCTGGATAGCTTAGCATGGGAGATTCTGCTAGACATATATTAGACAGTTTCACTTGTGTTGATTATACAGTAGTTTCTTGCTGACACAAATTCATTTTTGTTAGATCACTGCATGTTGGATATACATTAAACCTGTAGGGATAGGCACACATAGCCCTTCCATGTCCATCACAACTTCCAGCATGTCTATCATGCATTCTGCACACTAGGGAAGCGGGGAGTTGTAGTTTTAAAACACATGGGACTATGGTTGCCATAACTGCAAAGTGCACAAGGTCATCATTAACCAGTTTTAAAGGACAACTATGCTGAAAAAAACACTCTCATCTTAAGCTGGGTACCACAGTAACGATAAGCCCCGATACCGTCGGATCCGACGGTATCGGGGCTTTATCGTTATGTGTGTACGGTCGTTTCCTCAACAAGCGCCGGCCGACGAATGATCGGGTCGGCCGACGCGCGTGTCGGGAAATGCCGAAAAATTTCCATCGGCCATCTAGACTCCCTATAGAGGAGTCTAGCGCGGCCGATGGAAACACAGTCCCGAACGTTCTCCCTATGATATTCATAGGGAGAACGCTCGGGACTGTTGTATGCAGATCTTTGAAAGATGGCAGACAGGATCTTGCATATCCTGTCTGTCATCTTTCAATGATCTGTAGAGTGTGTTACCCACTAAGTCTATAAATGAATCCATGCTTGTTCAGGCTCGGTATCCCCCCTCCCACTCATAACACCCCCCCCTTTCATCTGGCATGACTTTCTGTGAAGTCAAGCATGCTCAGTGATCACATTGAGCTAGCACTGGGAGAGGAAATTTTCCACTATGCAATTCACAAATACCACTCTCACCCTTCCAGTTACCAAACACTGCACACAGCAGACTTTATGATAATAAGGCAATTGAATGGTACCATGATTGTTGTAATGGGCAATTACAAAAAATACAGTTTAGATGCCCTTTAAGATTTAGTTATTCATTGCTCTAAAAGCTTTAATATTTTCTAGAAGGTTTTTATGGCTCTTGTAACCATTGGTCTAAAAAAAAATGTCATTGTTCTTTTAGTGAGTGTTGTCAAGTCAGTTTCCAGTTCTATCCTGACCATATGAAAATTTCTACATAATGGCCTTTAGAGGGTTTTATTTGTTGCTGGTTTTCTCTTCCATTTTACCTTCATTTTTTTTCTTTTTAAATCCATTGCTTCTCACATGTCCAAAAAATATGCCTTGAAGTGGGAATCTGGTATGTTATAGTCAAAGACCATTTTGGTTTTATTTTTCCCTTTCTGTCTCTCAAAGTGTTTTGTCAGAGTACAAGCATGCCAACAATGGTGTAATCTTATGCAACCATACGCTTACTTGCATATTTTTTTCAATATTTGACCGCAAATGGATTGTAATGTCAGGCAGACCAGCATCTTCCTTGATATGTTTGAGCCAGATCATTATTTGTATTCGACAATAAGAGCATATGTTGATGCAAAAATGTTTAATGACTGGAGGTAAGTCGTAATGTATGGCCTGCATTACAGTTTTTATACGTGTTCACATAATTGCTGCAACTATACCCTAAAAACTACTTCATCACTACCTTGAATCTAAACATTTGAAACAGGTAGGAGCAGTATTCCTACCTCCAATTCTGGTTTTACTGAAGTTAATTAGCTGAAGAGTTTGTACTGCTTGCATTTTTCAGGTTACTCACTCAAGCACAACTTTTATGAATATGTCCAAGCACTTTTCCTAGAAGGCTTACTGTATGTGTGTGTTATGGAAGTGAACAAGGAAACAGCACTGTGGAGACTGTTAGGCTAGTCAGCCATACAACGATCAATTTTATTTATTTATTTTCAATGTGTTTAAGGTTTTGATCAAATAGTCAAAAAATTTTCTTGTTTAACAGTGTGGAAAATTTGCTTTGGTTGTACTGGCAGCCCACTGCATCCTGAGCAATTTTAGCTAGTGGTAAATCTATCAATTCTCCCCGATCAGTTTTTTACTGATACAACTGTAGAAAAAATTTTAATTGTAGAGTTTATCTGCAGTGCAAAGTTTTTTTAGAACACATGGCACACCTTAAAGACCCACTTTATTTGAATCCTTGTCAGTTACATTAATATAAAACTGATTCAAAAGGTACACAATTGGGCAATTTAATCTAGTTTACACAGACTGTACAATTAAAGGACATTGTCTCAATGAGATCTTTAAACTCTCACATAGCTGTAGAGGTGTGCCATATGCAGCCATAGTCATTGTCACAATTGTGACTAATGGCTGAAACCAGAGAAGGACCATCACAAACAGAGTACAGTGGGGAGACCATAGTGAACCAGGGAAAAAAGGCTTTAGGTTCCATAGAAAAACATCAATGGCGCAGCATTAAAGCGTAGTCTTTAGTAATAAATGTTGTATGATTAATTGTTGGTTTGACTTCTGGGAAAATCATTTTTTTTAATTGCCCATTATCAGAAACTATATTCTTCCCAATATCACATACAATTTTTGTTGATTTGTCCTCCATCTTACATTTCAGCTGTCAATCAAGTGCCTTAGTACCATAATCTTTCTGTTATGTATAGTTTTACTGTTTGCGAAATATTGTGCTGCCTCATAGGGATTACTGAGCATGCTTGCCCTCACAGATAGTCTGGCAGGGGGCTTGGGGACTGAGCTTGACAAACAGTACTCGATTAAAGTCATGCAGCAATACAACACTGGAGTAAGTGCTGCATACATGTATTTATTATAGATTGAAATGAGGCAAAGTCATTTTTCAGTGTATAATTCCTTTAAAGATGCTACATGGAATTTACCCAGAAGTCTTGACATTTTTCAGACCCTGCAAGTTAAGGTGCCTGTGAAAATCTTCAAAAACCAAATTACCTGAGGGAATGGGACCTGCACACTACCACAATGTCCCCTGGATAGAACAATATCAGTCATACAGTATTTTACACAAAAATATATATATAGCATAGTACATTTTCCCCACAAATAAGATTTTTATAGAAACATCATACCCCCACACCTCTTTGCGTGACATGCGACAATGACATCTTCCATTCAGTTGCGCAGATTTAGATGGTTTTTTTAGACTAGCTTTGCATTATTTTTGCTTTTTTTTATGTCACAAGTACCAGTTCTTAAACCATGCAGCTTAAAGGGACAATAAACTGATGAAATCATGTACCTTGCATCTGTCCTATTATTCACGGGGTGGATTGCTTATTCCCACCTCCCTGTGTAAAATAGAATGCCCGTGTTACACAGACAAACTTGCCTGCTGGTGCTCCACTCGCAGCTTCTTATTGGCTGATGAGTGTACTGTCCCGATCATGCTCCTATCTTTATTATAGGTGCACATGCACAATAGTAGGAGCAGTGGTGTAACTAGAATCACTGGCCCCCAGAAAAACTATATGGGGTCCCTATCCATGCTTCATCCTTTCTTGGAAAAAGGCTATATCTTTCATAGGAGAAATAAGATTGGCTGCCCTTGCTCCCCTGGAAGTTAAGCTCCTGGATAAGAAGTAGGTTTTCCAAATGCATATATTTGGAAGGGTAATTGTGGTCTCTAATTTTTCCAACAAGTTAGGGTTATACTAATATCTGCTTAAAAATGGTTAAATCTTTAGACGCTAACTACCAAGGGAACAGCTGACCCGGTGATTTCTAATTAGCTGTTTTCTGCAGTTTGTGATCAACAGAGAGTTAGATGAGGCCCCACTGTGACGGATGTAACGCTCATAAAAAGCATGCATTGGCGTAGTTAACATCCGTTTGCAATGCGCACAATTGTCTCAATCAGAGCGCATACATTTTCGAAAAAAATATTGATGATTGTGTTCCAAAAAAGAATTGCAGCGCATGCAATGTTGCCACCCACGTGGACATGTAAAGCGATTATTAACGTGTGAGAAAATGCATCCATGTGGCCTTGCTCTTAATCTGTGTTTATTGTATTGGACACAGTTTTATTAAATGCCATTTATGTCATAATATTTTAATGTAACAAAAAAAAATCTGCCTTAGGCACGGCCACACTGCAACGCAATCGCACACAGAATCGCATGCAATTTCATGTGCGATTTTGTTTTGTATGCGTTTTTTATTAAGTATTGGAAAACACATGCGATTATGATTTAAAATGCGTACGCAAAATCGCAATCGAATCATGCGTTTTCAGTGCGTTGCCGCAATTCCAATGATTTGAAAAAACTAAAGCGCAACGCAGAAAAATCACTGCAGTGTGGCCTAGCCCTTATTATAGCAGACATATTATAATATTGAGATCCTCTAAACTGAGGGAACCACAAGGGTACTTGATGTGCGCCAATCCAAACCCATATTGGTGTGGAGACATCTCTATAGATGTAATAGACCATGTAGAGTACAAGCCATCGATGAATAATATCAAAAGTCCAGCAATAATAATGCATATTGATTTATTGGCTTAACAACATCAATATAATGGCGGAAACGTTTCGGGACACCTCCCTTCTTCAAGCCAATTGATAAGCCTTGAATCAAACATGACCCTCAAATACCTTTAATAGAGGGTAACAGGAAACTATTTATCATAGAATACGCTTTTAAATTGGCAACATATTAGCAGGAACATTGGAAACAGTACACCCAGTGGCATTTCAAGGAAAACATCACAGTCAGTTACAGAATACATAAAGATCATAATCCTTGTTTAACCCCCTTAGGGGATAATGTGTCCAACCTATTTATCCACCACATTTCCTTTTCTTTAACTCTAACTGTCGATCACCTCCTTTGAGGTGATCAATATGAACCTGTTCCAAAATCATGAACTTCATTTGGTCTGGTTTATTTCCTAATTCCCATAATGTTTGGGTACAGGAGAGTTATCTGTCGTTTGGATAGACGACATGTTTGGATAGATGTGATAGAGACAGTGAATACCTGGATCAGGGGTGTTTATTCAATAAAGTTCTTATGTTTAAAATGGTGCTAATTTTGCCCCAACCAATCAGATCTTAGCTTTCAAATGTTAAACTCTGATTCTGTGTGCAATGTGCTTTGCGGCGCAGTGTGGCATTGCCCTCATACTGTTTTTTTTCTTTCTTCCTCTGTATCAACTGTTGGGCAGTAAATGTTGTGTATTGGCAGAAAAGGTTGAACTAATGGACATACCGTATATACTCGAGTATAGCCGACCCGATATAAGCCGAGGTCCCCATTTTTACCTCAAAAAAGTAAAAACATGATTGACTCGAGTATAAGCCGAGAGTTGAAATGATGACCACTACTGCCTTCATACTACTGTATTATTGCCCTTTAAATACAGTGCACCCCCCCTGGAAAGGCCCCCAAGTTCAGTGAGTAAGTAAGAGTTAAGTAAGAGAGGTTCCCCCAAGTTCAGTGAGGTAAGTAATTTTAAGTTCGAGAGGTAATACTCACTCAGGTCCCCCCAATCTGGCTGCCGATCGCTATGTGAAGCTAACTTTAGAAGCAAATGTTTCCTGGCACTCCGCGCTGATCGCAGATGATTCCTATCGACGACTGTCTCACTGCCTGGCAGTAAGTGAGACAGGCGCCGCGTATGGACGTCATCCTGCAGATCACGCGGAGTGCCAGGCGGAAACCTTGCTCTACTTGTAAGTTACCATAGCTTCTACATAGCGATCGGCAGCCAGAGAGTTCTTCCCGATTATAAGCCGAGGTCGGATTCAGGCTAATTTTAAAGACTGAAAACCTCGGCTTATACTCGAGTATATACGGTATGTCTTTATTCAACCTCAAATACTATACTAACCTGACATTTATTTTTTATGTTCACATTACCTTTGTTTCCCAAAAACTTAAGTATTTAGCAGGCTCTACATTCAGGTAATATTGAAACGGAAATGGAAACACAAGAGAGAGCCTCAGAAGGTATTCAGTCCATCACTGTAGTACAGTATTTATTTCAGAAGATGTGGCACAATATGTTTTGCACCTTAAAGGGGTCCTTTCTACCATTTAAACTGAGAAATCTACTAATTACAGTGCTACAGACATTTCAGCACATTTTAAGTAATTGTTGGAGGGTAAGTTTGTTTAGCCTGGGACACACAAAACAAGTGCCAAAATCCTGCGCGACATTCAATCAATATTTCCGAACTTCCTTGCGTTTCTTCATCGCGATCAAATGCTGGGTACGGGAAGGCGGTTTCCGCAAATATGATTGAATGTCACAGGATCAGTTGCAGTTAAGTTCTAATGTTGGGCACCTTTAGACTTAACTGAAGTTTAAACAGAATTTAGCAAACTTGTGCTTTAAAATATTATTCACAGTTTTAGTGCATGCCCATGAAAGAGCATCCTATTTTTAATCTACTGTACAGTAGATTATGCAAAATAGAGATGAATTTATATTTTTCCTTGACTTAGTCCCCAAGGCATGGCTATTGGTCATGTGTGATAACCATTGGGTACAGGAGGTGGAAAGTGTCCACCATGGGACAACATTAAAACCATGTATCTTCACTGTCATTAGGCTGATGTCCTTCTGAGCAGGTGCATATGTACTTTGTTTCTAGCCCAAGTATTTTTTTAAGTTTAGTTGCACTTTCTATTCACACTACATTGGTAAATGTATTCAGAATCTGTCTGATGAAGTGCCGTTTGACAATTTGGCACATTCAATCACATAATGCTGTTTATTTGTTTAGGAAATTGTACAATCATTCTGAATTGAGAAAGCCAGCCGAATCCTGTATTACACCCAATTATGTGCTGTTTGTAAAACACATGACAGTCTTAGCCAATCAATTCATACTTGGAGAGAAAATTCAGTGATGTCTGTTTATAATAAAATGACTTTGGATGTCCTCTAAAACAATTTTATATATTAATAACATAGGCAGTGAGGTACATTCTGTTATAAGAAGGCTGTATTCTGTATTTAAGAAGCTCCCTTAACCTCACCTAATCTATAAAGCTAATCAGTACCCTGTGCTCCCAAGTCCTAATTCCAAAGCAACTGTAAATCTGGAACTTGCTGTGGTAAATACAAATATTATAACCTGGCATGATAATCTGGATCCTGTATACGATCTCAGGTTGCCCGATGTGCTGTTAATTTGAACTGCACATTGTGGCAGGATTTCCTGGGTCTATCTTGGAGCTGTAGTTTTTTTTTTTAACTTATTTTTTTTTTAGAAAAGGTATCAAAGTTTACAGGAAAAAAAAAAGCATAGATTAGAGAATCGTTCAGCATGTGCAATCAATCATTGGTTCATTTTCATGATTGTTTGAGGGTGCTGGTAGAGGTTTGCGTGTTATGCTAGTTCTAGTGTGTGAGACCATATTTTATTGTATTTGTCGAGGGATCCTCTGTTTATGTGTATTACTCTTGGTACGTGAGCATTTGGGTCACCATATTTTTCCAGCCTGTAAGTTTGGGGGTGGTGGGGGGCCATCCAAGAGCTGTAGGTTTATTCCACTTCAACTCTCTGGATCATAGCTGGCATTTAGGTGAGATGGGAAAGGGAGGACAAGTTTGGTAACATTCATGACCTACTGCCTAAAGTGACCTATATATTCCTTTTGTATTCCAATAGTGTTAAGCTTGAAAGAACAGATGATCACTTGCATGTTCGAGCCCTTGGGTGAAGGAATCGCTAAAGCATGAAAAAGGCTTTATTCCAGAATGTATCAGTATCCTGTGCTCCCAAGTCCTAACCTCACAGCAACTGTAAATCTTGAGCATCCTGTGGTTATATTAATATATATATATAAGTATGACCTAGCATGTCAATCTGGATCCTGTTTGGGGATTCAAGTTGTCCATTGGTGCTTGTTTAGGTCTAACTGCACTTGTGGCAAGATTGCCTGCAGGTGTATCCTATTTGGTTCCCCTGGATGACAATGACTGAATTACAGTTTGTGGGCTTGATAAAAGGGACAGATGGTTCCCAAAACGTCGCCTTGTATACAGTTCAGCCACATAATAAAATTGATGAAGCAAGATCTTTGGATGCGGTGTTGTACAATTTTATATACCACAGCCATTTAGCAAATGACCCGCTGAGTACCTGCGCCCTGTTTTGAAGAGAGGGAGTGCGGTATTTATTACATTTAATATATATATATATATATATAGTTTCAAAAATTCTAATCCATTTTATGGACATGACAAATCTTTTAGACTGACGCTTTTTGGGTCAGGTTGTAACCAGGGTTGACAAATTGTCTTTTACATAGTGATGCAATTTTAGGAGCCAATCTAGCTTTTCTAGTAGCCAATTGCATAGACATGAATTCATCCCAGCAAATAGATCTACAAAAAAAAGTATACAGACGGCATAATTTTAAAGGAAAACTGTGGTCTCTGAACAAGTTAGGGTTAATAAAAGCCTGCAATCTTTCCTGTGAAATGAGCCCTGGACATGTCACACACATGCATTGTACCCAGGGTAAGGACCTAAACTCCTAGGTCCTTACTTGTGGGTTCTTCTAGGATAAGCAGCATTACTTACCAAAGTTGCCTTCGCTTCTGCTCCAGTTCTCTTTGCCACCTCGATTTGTCAGCAATCCGCCAATGAGAAGACACGCTCTGCAAGAAGAGCATCGTGGGACCAAGCCTTTGATATATAGAGGAAGCTGATAACATTGTTATGTGTATAGGCCAAACAAACGATTATTCCATATGAAGAATATATGCAATTATCTTTACTGTGTATGTGCGAATAAGGGCAAATGCCCAATTAAATTCTCATGGAATCGGAGATGAATTTGCAACCTTAGTTGTATGAGTACCTTTTAATATAATACAATAGGATTTAGGGGGGGTTTATCATAAACACTGTTTTTTTTGCAAAATATTAATGCGTAGACATAATGTTAAACTGTTAAAAAAAAAACTATACAGTGGCTATTCACATGCAATTAAAACTGTTTCTTAAAAATGCACATGTAATATTTTTACTTACATCTGGTTTATTCATTTTAATTACAACCAGTTTATCCTCCTTACTAGGGAGTCTGCCTTTTCTTTGAAAATGCAAAACAACGAAGTGCTAAAGCCTGCCAATACTTCTCGAGCTGGAGAAAAGCGTTTTGCTGGCTCTGGTGGAAAAGTACAAGTATGTCCTTGAATGTAAAAGAGCGATGCTCGGACTATTGCTTTAAAGCAGCGCACATGGCAGGCTCTAGCCCAGAATACAACTCCAACCTATTGTGTCATTAAGGGACTTTAAGCAGCTGAAGAAATGTTGGGAGAACATCAAAGCAAGGACCAAAAAGATCATGGCCCATGAAAGGAGAGAAAAGGGAAAACTTGTGGGCCTGATTCTAACAGTCATCAAGCATTGAAAGAAAAGGTAGCCAGTATGATTCCTGAGCAGCTTTATTTTGTACAGACACAGCTGAAGAGGAAGCAGGATACAATCACGATACTTCCAACCAAGGTAAAATATTTCATCACTATACTAGTAATTTAGATTTACAGATATTTTATATTAGCACAGTCAAACACTGCCAATATTTTGGTTGATCGGTTCAAAATCTAATCTTAATTTCTAACAAAACCAACACTCCCTAAAATTTGTTTTTGAGTTATTGGACATGTCAGTAAATCAAGGTTGATCCTGCAGTCTAGAATGGATGGCTTGATCAAATTGCATGCTTTTCATATTTTAAAGGACAACTTCATTCAAAAATAAAGGGAAAGCCCATTTTTATATGAGCAATATGGTATGTCAATTACCTGGATTTTTTATGCATTTGAGAGATACGAGTTTTAAAGTAAAATAATAAATGCTGTGAATTAGTTACTGCTGCACGGTCTTACCCTATTTACATACACAACTTCATTTAAACCAAGTCTTTCTTTTATAATGAGGCTACACTCTCCCCTTGCATAATCACTAACCTAGTCCAATGGCTGTTAATCCATTTAAAACAGTTTGTCTCTTTTAACCACGCATATGTACACAAATTATCCTTACAAGCATACAGATACCAGCATACACAGCTGTCCAAAAAAGTAAACTACATTTTTGTAGCAATTTTCTCCCATTAAGAACAGAACTTGTTACTGGAATGAGAATTTAATGCTTAAGTGTAATTGTCATTTTTTGGGCTGTTCAGGCAGTGCATCACACCCATGATGTAAGGACATCTAAGAAATGCATTGCACAGAGCTGTGCTGAATCAAGTCCAATACTTTTTCCAAATCTGCAACCTGCACTATGTTTGTTTGTATAATTTTAAACTATTAAAGGGGTAATGTTGGAAGGGTATGATAACTATCATGCTGAAATTCTGGTCATTTTTTCCATTCCAGCATGATAATGGCGCAGCATTCATCGTAGTGTACACTTACAGCATGCATTTATTAAATGATAGTTATCCTTGCAGTATTTAGATTTTGTATGTGTTCAGTTTTAAGGGAAAAAGTTACAACTGTGTTTGTTCATACACATTTAAGAAAGATATTGTCCTTTATAAAGAGGCTTATAGATCCAAGGGAGAAAATATTATTCCCTCTGATTATAAAGCACTGGTAAGCCCTCATTTGGATTATTGGAAGGAAACTAATAATTAAGGATGGTGAGGCTTGACTATGCAGGCCGATTAGACAGCCTAGGACTGTTTACATATAGAAGAGACGTTTGCGTGGGGACTACTAATAGGTAATTTTAGTTTTTTTTTTTTTTTACAGTGAGAACAACGAAACAGTCTTCCAGACTATGCGACAATTGCAAGTTTATTAAATAGCTTCAAAGGGTATCAATAGGCTTTGTTTGTTTTTTTAGTTTGATTGAAGAACGGGAGGTAAAGGAGCTATAGATTACCTCCTATTCTTTATAAAACGATCAGGAGCGGGCAGCGAAGTTACAGTACTTACTACTTTGACAGGCGCCAACAGATTTGGCAAGCTGCAAGTTCCGTCAAAACTTGTCAGAGGAGCAGTGCAGGGTTGCATTTGTAGTAAATACTGTAACTTCCCTCGCTCCAGATCGATTAATTGAGGAACAGGAGCAAGACCGCCCTTCACCTCCCATTCTTCAATTAAAATGAAAAAAAAATAAATTCTATTTTACAAGTGGATATATCCTTCAAGAGCGGTTGGAAATGTTCTTACTGTTCTTACTAAAATGTTTTTACTGAATATAACCAATGTAAAATTACTCGTATTAATACATATACCGTATATACTCGAGTATAAGCCGAGATTTTCAGGTTCTAAAATTAGCCTGAAAATGTAGCTCGGCTTATACTCGGGTCAAGTTCCTCCCAGGAAGCAACAAGTGTTAACTTTTCTGGGCAGCGGGCCTTTGGGCTGGGTAAACTGGGCAATTGCCCAGGACCCTGACTTCTTTAAGGGGCCCCACAGGGAGGATTCCTGCATGACACCGCTTTCAAGTTTTTCTCTGCCCGGCTGTCACGATCCCCTACACCAGCTGCTGCTCTCTGTGTGCCTGTGCGTCCATTCCATACAGTGTGTTAGCTGCCTAGTTCACTGAACACTTCTATGCTTTAGGCAGCAATGCAGGGGGGCATTTTTATGGGTTTTTCTGTCCATCACGATCCCCTAGTAGGTTTAACGATCTGCTGTAGTAAGACACTGACTTCCCCCCTTTCAGAGCTGCCGGTAATAGTAACATTGTTTCATCTATTACAAGTGCTGATTAGCAAGGTGAATAGATGAAACAATGTTGCATTACCAGCAGCTCTGAGGGGAAAGTCAGTGTCTTACTACAGCAGATCGTTAAACCTACTAGGGATCGTGATGGACAGAAAACCCATAAAATGGCCCCCTGCATTGCTGCCAGACGGAGACCAGGAGTGGGCACAGACCTAAAGCATAGAATGTTCAGGGAACTAGGCAGCTAACACACTGTGTTGGAATGGAGGCACAGGCATACACAGAGAGCAGCAGCTGTGGCAGCCAGGAGAGACTCTGCTAGTGTACAATAACATGGCATATTTGGTACCGAACGCTGTATGGAATTACTGGTAACACCTCTCCCTACAGCTGTGGGTAAGAAGCCAAGAAGGGCTCGGTTAGGGAGCGGGGGCTCTGCAATGTCACTTTTGATAGAAGACTGGTTATACATTGCTAGCTGGGAAATTACAGGAGGACGTGCCCCTAGTTTGCCCACCTGCCCATGCTACTAGACCCAGGCTTCCTTAATGGCAGAGTCATAAAGTGTTTGACTTTCTTTCTCTCTGCTGTCCATTTAAAGGGCAACTTAAGCCTCAAAAAAATACAGAATCAGAAGGCAATAATGGTCATAATTTCTACCCTACTCGGCTTATACTCGAGTCAATCGGTTTTTACTTATTTTTCAGGTAAAAATAGGTACCGCTGGCTTATACTCGAGTATATACGGTAGTTTCCAATTGCCATTTTGAGTCAAGAAGAATCTCCCCCTTTTCAGCAGTTTTTTTTTTGGCTTCCTCTGGATCAATTGTTAGATAAGGGCCCATGACTAGGCTAAAAATGTTGGACTGGATGTTACTAGCTAAGATAAATCAGGTTTGCGTGAAGTTATAATAGAATTAGTGTCAGTCATGTTGAAAAAAAATAAAACTTTGGTTAAATGAAGACCAACTGTAATGATTATTAGCCTAATGTAATCATAGTAATTGAGGTTAAATAAAGACATACGTCCATCAAGTCCAACCTATTCACTTTTTTTTTTAACCATTCCTAACAGTTGATCCAGAGGAAGGCAAAAAACCCAGCTAAAAAAAGGGGGAGGAAATTCTTTCCTGACTCCAAACGGCAATCGGAAATTTTCCCTTGATCAACCAGATCTACATTATATGTATTAATACCATCAATTCTCAATATTTTTTAGTTTTAGAAATGTATCCAGGCCATTTTTAAAGCTATTTAATGAACTTGCCATTACCACATCTGCTGGAAGACAGTTCCACAGTTTCACTGTTCTCACTGTAAAGAAACCTTTCCTAACCTGAAGATAAAATTTATTTTCTTCTAATCGTAAAGGATGTCCACGAGTCCACTGATATGACCTATTAGCGAACAATGCACCAGAGAGTTTATTGTATGGTCCATTAATATATTTGTATAAGTTTATCATGTCCCCACTCACACGTCGCTTACATTACATTCTGTGCCGAAGGAACTTCTCCCCCACATTTTGCTTTTTAAAAGTTTGAATCTCTGTATCTGAAATAGATCAGAATATCCAGGTAAGTGACACATCATTAGCTTTGTTCTTAATATGCAGCAACCAGTCCGAAATGTTTTCTCATTTTAGTAGACCAGTAAAAAAAATATTATCAATAAACAGCTTAGGCAGATTTTTGCACCTCTTATTAAATCCTGATTCAGTGTTAAATGCAATTTTTACTAAATGTACTCTTTTTACAGGTTACTCTTTTTAATTTATGATATCTGCTAAATAGGAAATACATTAGCTTTTGGGTATATTAAAGTCACTGAAGAGTTTCATAGCCATATTAAAATAGGTGGTTGCTGGTCATGGAAAAAAAAACCTGACTTCTATATATATCAGTGGTGGCAGACCTATGGCACGTGTGTTAGAGGATCCCCTTTCTGTGGGCACTCATGCACAGCAGAATTCACCAGAGTTTTGACCAGAAAGGCAGAGAGACTTGGCCTTTCTGGTAACAAGAGAGATCAACACATTATTGACAATTGACAATAATCCGTAAGGTAGGTAAAATCCTCCAAACACACCCCTGCCCTGGTGTTGATCCAGCCTCAAATCAAAGTGAGAGGAGTACTTCATCTGGGTATCAAAATGTATTGTGCAAACAACATTCAATGTTAATCTGCAATCAATTATATCTACTGTATCTGTCTGTTTTGAGTTGCTTTTTTTTCATGTTGGCACTGTGCAATATATAAGTGGGTTTTGGGCTGCAGTTGGGGGCAGATGTAATAAAAGTTCTTATCGCTAAAAATGGTGCTAATTTTGCCCCAACCAGTTAGAGGTTATTTACTAGTTGAAAGCAACCATCTGATTGGTTGGGTCAAAATTAGCTTTATTTTTAACGATAAGAACTTTTATTATATCTCCCTGTCTGTCTCTAAAGGTTTGCCATCACTGGCATATATTCTATTTTAAATGAGGTGCTTAAATTTTTTTCCAATCCATCACACTTTTCATGACCATACGTTTTATGTAGCCAAGGACTGATTAGATTTCAGAATATTCCTAAGCTCTGCACATAATTTTTTTTTTTTTTAAATTATTCCTTAATGTTTTTTCGTAATGTTGTAATGATTCCTTCTTCTTGTACCATTGTATATTTGGATTTATTACATTATATCATAGGAAAAGTATGGAACAATATATGTTTTAAATGTCGCAAAATGTTCTTTTAAGCGCGAGGCAGGGCTATGGGCAATTGCTAGAGTTGACCCTACCTAGCTGGTGGTTGCCCCCCAAACCCCTTTGTAATTAAACTGCTATATTTAATTATTAAAATATTTGCGCTTTCCAATAAATTTCTTCTGATTTTTTTACTTCCCCATCATATTAGGACCATCATCCTCCGCAGTTGACCCATTTCCTCTCCCCTAGACAACATATATTTGAATGGGGTGACATCATCACAGCAGCAGGAGCGTTCCAGCGTGGAGGATGAAGGTTCCTAGCAGCAGAAATCGAAAGAGATTTAGCAGAGTGTTTTTTTTTTTGTTTGTTTTTGTTTTTTCATTAAAAGATAAGTGCTAGTATATTTTCAGTGAAATACATATAGGAGCTTAACTTAATAGGAATATGCTGCCCAAGCCATTGAACTATAAAACAGACCAAATTTGTGTGTGTTAGCTTAATTGTTTCAGACTGTTCAAAAGGTAAAAATTTTAGTGTTGTGTTTTACTTTGTCCTTCTGGGTTTAAACAGTGATTTACAACTGATAATTTGCATTGCTTATCTGGACAGGCTGGGCGGGCTGGGCTGAACATACAGTAAATTTGCCCTGATTTCTTATTCTTTTGCATGTTTGTCACACTTAAATGTTTCTGCTCATCAAAAACCGTTAACTATTAGTCAAAGATAACATATTGAACACAAAATACGTTTTAAATGATGGTTTTTATTATTTAGTGAGAAAAAAAACTCCAAATCTATATGCCCTGTGTGAAAAAGTGATTGAAAAGTGAAACCACTTAACTGTGGTTTATCACACCTGAGTTCAATTTCTGTAATCACCCCCCCAGGCCTGATTACTGCCACACCTGTTTCAATCAAGAAATCACTTAAATAGGAGCTATCTACACAGAGAAGTAGACCAAAAGCTAGACATCATGCCATCCAAGATCCAAAGAAATTCAGGAACAAATGAGAACAAAGTAATTGAGATCTATCAGTCTGGTAAAGGTTATAAAGCCATTTCTAAAGCTTTGGGACTCCAGCGAACCACAGTGAGAGCCATTATCCACATGGCAAAAACATGGAACAGTGATGAACCTTCCCAGGAGTGGCCGGCCGACCAAAATTACCCCACATTACCGCAGAGAAAACTCATCCGAGAGGCCACAAAAGACCCCAGGACAACATCTAAAGAACTGCAGGCTTCACTTGCCTCAATTAAGGTCAGTGTTCACGACTCCACCATAAGAAAGAGACTGGGCAAAAACGGCCTGCATGATATCCAAGGCGCAAACCACTTTTAAGCAAAAAGAACATTAAGGCTCATCTCAATTTTGCTAAAAAACATCTCATGATTGCCAAGACTTTGGGAAAATACCTTGTGGACCGACGAGACAAAATTTGAACTTTTTGGAGGTGCGTGTCCCGTTACATCTGGCGTAGTAACACAGCATTTCAGCAAAAGAACATACCAACAGTAAAATGGTGGTGGTGGTAGTGTGAAGGTGGAGTGTTTTGCTGCTTCAGGACCTGGAAGGCTTGCTGTGATGATGGAACCATGAATTCTACTGTCTACCAAAAAATCCTGAAGGAGAATGTCCGGCCATCTGTTCGTCAACTCAAGCTGAAGCGATCTTGGGTGCTGCAGCAGGACAATGACTCAAAAACACCAGCAAACCCACCTCTGAATGGCTGAAGAAAAACAAAATGAAGACTTTGGAGTGGCCTAGTCAAGTCCTGACCTGAATCCTATTGAGATGTTGTGGCATGCCTTTAAAAAGGCGGTTCATGCTAGAAAACCCTCAAATAAAGCTGAATTACAACAATTCTGCAAAGATGAGTGGGCCAAAATTCCTCCAGAGCGCTGTAAAAGACTTGTTGCAAGTTATCACAAACGCTTGATTGCAGTATTGCTGCTAAGGGTGGCCCAACCAGTTATTAGGTTCAGGGGGCAATTTCTTTTTCACACAGGGCCATGTAGATTTGGAGTTTTTTTTCTCACTAAATAATAAAAAACCATCAATTAAAACTGCATTTTGTGTTCAATTATGTTATCTTTGACAAATAGTTAATGGCTTTTGATGAGCAGAAAAATTTAAGTGTGACAAACATGCAAAAGAATAAGAAATCACGAAGGGGGCAAATAGTTTTTCACATCACTGTATTTGGGGTAGCTAGCATGTTAAAAATGTTAAAATAGACGATAGAGCAGTTGGATACAGCGCAAAGCACTGCATTGCTATCCACCAAGCCTTTCTTTGCTAGCTTACAAAAGTGTCCTACTACATTGCCACATGTCTGACTTTGTAGATCCACTTACCTTAATGCTCACTTCACCAACCCACGTTTAACTACTTAACAGAGTTGATCCAGTTGCAGTGTCCTTTTAAGGTGGGTCACATGACCATTTTTCTTCACGTGTTTGATGTAGTTGATAGTTTATGTAATTTGAGAATATTCTATTTTGGTTATTATGTATGTTAAAGGGCATCTCCACCCCCCAAAACTAAAATTTACCTTACATCTCTGTTCCTTATGGTTCTTCTGCCGTGCTTGTTCAAAGTCCAGGAAACTGAATATTAGGAGGGGTCTTCCTGTGAGAGAGGTTTCTGCTCCTCCTTGTCCTCGGAGACGATAGTGGCCATGTGCAGGGGAGCCATTTCCCCCCTCCCTCCACTCTATAATCCCTCCATGGCTGCCCAGAGTGATCTGAAATTCTGGCAGCCGCGTCGGTAATTGGCTGCCTTTCAGCCAATCACAGCCGTGGCTGCCGGTCTGGGCATGGTCCGAGGGGCTGTAAGTAGAGTTCTGGTTCTTTTATTAGCAATCTAACATAGTGGTTAGGGGTGGGCAGGGGTGCCCTACAATATATAAAAAAAACTATTTAGAGAGTTTTGATATCCTTTAACTATTTGTTGTGTGTTCCAAGTGATTTTTGAGGAGGGTGTAGTTTGTTTTTGATATGGTTTATTGTGAACTCCTCATACAGATTTTAATATTTACACAATATTCATTAAAATTGATTAAAAATCAAGCTGTGATTTGATAATTAATGAAGAGGGCTAGATAGACATAAGATCTGGTTTCAGTGGCCTGGGTCAGACCAATAAAAAAGCAGAATTTTGAATTACTGGTAATCTGGTAAAAAAGATGCAAGATTGGAGATTTAAATTATTCTAAACTAAAAGGCAGTCCCAAATTTTGCCTGTAAGATAACAACACAACAAATTTAAAGTACAACTCCACTCTCATAATAACACCTTTTAGAAAGAATGGCCTCTTTAAAATATGTGATATATCATAAGTTGTCCTCTGAATTTATTACTGTATGGCTGCTAGGCTTCTGGATGCCTCATGGAAACTGAGCAAACCTGTACTGAGCTTGATCATGCTCGAACAGGCAGACAGGGGATTAAACATTGTCATTGGCTGTGATGTCAACTCTCAAATCCATAACTGAGAGTTGCTAACTGGAAGAACCAGGAGCAGAAACAGGGGAAATGGGACAGGATTTCAGGTTAGCTTACATATTTCAGGTTTCAAACTATTACCCTTTTGGGGGGTGATTTACCTGTATGTAAGTTTTTATTTGAGGGCTGGATGTGTCCTTAATTCTAAGTAAAGATACAGTAAAAATCCAAAAGTATAGCTCTGGTAAAGCTTTAAACGACATGTCCACCCCTCCCTTAAATATTCATGCTTACTATCTCCACCCTGTGAACACCAACCTCGCAACAGTGACCTGTGTTCCTGAAGACATTAAAGTTGTTTTCTACAAAATCACCTTTGTAGCTGAGTTTAGCTGTTTTCTCACCTAGTATTAAGTTATCTCACAGGTTTTTCGTTTTTTTACTGTGTTTCAACCTACATATGAACAGGATAATTACTAGCATCTGCTGGGTATAATGAGGAGAAGCAGGACAAAGAAAACTGCTTCTGCCAGCCTTCCTGTATGCTTCAGCACTATCTTTAATATAGAATGGCCTAGGGCTTTAACATGGCAGAGGAAAACTATGTGCTGTAACCTCAACAAAACAATATAGGGAGGTGGGAATAATCAATCCTATCTCCTTGCCCCAGGTGCTTTTCATTTTTAAAAAGTTAATTTTTACAGTATAGTTGACTATAATCCTACAAAGCCCCTGACTTTGTGCAAGTGTACCTTTTAAAAATAGTTTTAAAAGTTGGCTGGATACTTTTCTAAAACTAAAACAAATTGTGAATTACTGGGATTAAAACATATATTGTAGTTTTGTTGATCAGGAAAACTTTGCATCAACTGCTAGGTAGGGTTAATGAGTAGGGTATAATGGTTGGACTAGATCAGGGATCAGCAACCATGAGATCTCCTGATGTTTGAGAACCGCATTGAGGAATGCTGGGAGTTGTAGTTTTAAGACAATGTTAATTGCATTCAAATCGATGTAGTGTAAAGTTGCACTACATTGACTGGGTTGTATTTTTACAAATAAAAAAATTAAAGTAAAATTGGTAAAAATAATTCCGCTGCCACAATTCTGAGGCTCACCTCTGGCTCTTTGAAGTCACACTAATTTGTCCCGGCACACCCATTGAGAAACCCTGGCCTTAGACTATTCACTTTGCAGGAAAGTTTGTTTGAATGTCACAGGAACCTATAGCAGCCCCCATAAATTCTGGCATTTAGCATAACACCGTATCCTCCAATTTTACTGTGTAATGTTATTTGCCTATGATATTTGACAGTTAAGCGGGCATGACAGACAAAACACAAGATAACGTCGGTTGTACTGCTGAGGTGAAGGGCTAATTGCGCTGCCAAGGGCAGGAGGAATGACCCCAACAAGTTTCTTTTGTACTGGGAAAGGGAAGGGGCTATGGTTTGTACTGAGGAGGGAAACTAGAGTGTCCCCTCAAAGGTTTAGTTATTTTTAGCACCATTAAACACCTATATTGAAACATACACACACAAAGGTAAATCATGCTAGTATATACTGTATAGACTGTCCACGGGTATAGCCAATGAAACTTTTTTTTAAAATTTTTTTTAATAATGATTCTGAAGTGCGCTGAAATATTTTCGCAATATCTACTGATTTCTATTTATCTACATAAATACAATCAAAACATAGGCAGCACTGAATGATATGCATACGGTAAGCTGTTTTGCATGTCTTATATGGTGTAGTTACTCATTTTACATACATACATATATAGAAGAAAATATACCGTCTACACTTAGTACTTTATTCATAATATAGGTAAGTCTAACCCCTAGAATTGTAACATTTTGGGAGTTAGTCCTTTTTCAAGCAGGGTGAGCATTCATCTCTTATAGTCTTACATGAATCCCACATTACCCCATGACATCACCATTTCTTAAGTGACGCATGGCATACATATGACAGATTTCTGAAAACAATTATAGGATCCTTGTTCAGTACTTATGGAGTCTCCAATATGACATTCTACCCATTTTTTTTTTTTTTTACAAGGGCTTTAATTGTCCCCCCAACCACCACCGCTCCAACACCTTAAATATCAATTACACAACACCTCAATGCACATAAAATGCACAATGTTGCGCGTCTTACGAACGTTACCATGCGTTTGCCATGCGTTTTAGAAGAAAAGTAATAATGTTTATAAAGTAAGTGTTTGTATGCACAGAAATGTGAAAAGTTGTTCAGCACACAGAGATTTTGTTTTTCTATGCATTAAATAACTTTTTACTACCGTATATACTTGAGTATAAACCAAGGTTTTCAGGCTTTAAAAATAGCCTGAAAACCAATCCGTTACTTACTCAGCAATACAACCACTCGCTCTGCATCTGAGTCCTCTGAGTCCTGGGATCCACCGGTACAAACCTCCCCTATCCAGCCCTGGTCTCCCTGTTCTCCATGGTGTCACACCCTGACTATATTTTCCAGGGATACCGTCCGATGTACACCCAGCACAGATCCCAGCAATGTAGTTAAGAAACATTTTGACCACACGGACGATTTTAGTGACAGATGATTTGTGTCTCTAGTTTGTGTATGGAGTGGAACTGGTCCAGGGAACTAAAAATCAGTTTCCAAAACATCTGCAGTGGCAAGGAATTGGGGGTTACTGTATGGAACTACTGTCCATTTAAAGGGCAACTAATGCCTCAAAACTATACAGAATCAGGAAGATGGTATCTATTGTTAAAAAAGTCGCCTTCTGATTCTGTATTGTTTTGAGGCTTAATTTGGCCTTTAAATGGACAGCAGAATTCCCATACAGTAGTCCCATACAGAAATGCCATACTGGATTTGGCTAATACTGTATAAGACAAGTGTATGGAATTCTGCTGTCCATTTAAAGGGCAACTGAAGCCTCAAAACAATACAGAATCAGATGGCAGTATGTGGTCATAATTCTATCACCCTTGGTTTATACTCGAGTCAATCAGATTTTACTCATTTTTCAAGTAAAAATAGGTACCTCAGTTTATACTGGATCGACTAATATTCAAGTATATATGGTACTACTAGTTTACAAAGCCAATAGATTTTTGATCAGATTTTAGAAGAATGTACAATACAATACTAATTATGCAGCAGTCAATCATCCTGCTGCTGCTGCTTTTTTTAGAATGTATTTGCCGGAGTGCCCGGAGGGAACCAACGCAAGCACGGGGGGAACAACAAACTCCTTGCAGATGTGTCCAAGGATAGAATCAAACTTTATTTGCATATGTAATAAATGTTGGTATTTAATGTTTTGGTCATTAAATTCTATGATTTAACATTATATTGATTTTCTTTTCTACTTTCCAACCATAGAAATTGATTGCAAGAGAGTTAATCTGTTGGATCTTGAACTACTTATTGATGAACAGGGCAAAATTCAGACCAAACCTATCAGGAAGTACCAGAAGCAAATTCAATATGCGCTGATGGATCACCTCCCCAGTCCATTGGAAAGGTAATCAAAGGGCACATATATTGAGGACTCTCTGACCAATTGATTATTTAGATACTTATAAAATACCTTACAATCATGTACCTTTTTTATATATACAGGCAAATAATATGACAACCTAGCAAGCCTTATATGATTTTACTGCTGTTATATTTAAAAGAGAAATAAAGAGCAAATTAAGGTTAATTCAGATGATATATGAAAGAGTAAGCAAAGCACTTTTTAAACACTTTTAAATTGGAAAGATTTGCCTAAAACTTTAAGGAACACTGTACTGTGCAGTAACAGACAGCTATTTGGCTCCTCCCACAGTATACCGCTTCCACTTCATTAACATGCTCAATTTTGCTAGAGGTCCGTCTACCAGCACTCGTCAATCCACGTTAGAGTAGATGCAAGCTTGTATATTCACCTTCTATTCTTGATACAGTCAAGACAGGAACACTCTAATATTTACATCTCATTACACATCTCGCCACATCAACACGGCTCACTTGGTAATGTTATTATTTTAAGCAAAAACATTTTTTTCAATGTTTCAGGATCAACTTGATCCTTTGTCAAGCCAACAAGAACAAAAGCATGTGTTTCCTTTTCCATAGGAATGTAACATTGTAACAAAATGAAAATACATGTTACCACATCTCCTTAAAAATACATATAAATACAAACTTAAAAGCAAAACAATTATTAAACCAGAGATCTCACATATACTTTTATTTAAACCTTTTGGTTGAAGGCTGTCTAATTTCCAAATCCATCTGGCTTCACGGGTAAGTAAATCTTTTTTTTTAGGTACATGCTCCAAGACCTAAAATATAAATTGGGATAGTGAATGCCCTTCTTTAATAAAATATTCTGCCACTGGATTTGCTTGATTTTATTTCTTATGTCACATTTATGTGCAAGCTCATTCACAGGGCTCGTAAAAAGCTGCGTATTAACACTTGCGTTAACAGGTTTTTTTGTAAACATTTGCCGTGAGTGTTATCATCAGTTTGTGTCAGTTATTTTCTGCATGTCTGTCCGTTGCGTTTGAAGCATATTTTTTAAATTTAAGAATGCAGGGCCAAAGAACACTGAAATGACATCACAGAAACTCTCAGGCATCCTTTTCGAAAACGCACTTTTGAAAAACTGATACAAACTGATGTATTGTGAATGAGGCCCGGTTGTCTAGAAGTCTGGCCAATGTACATTTTACCACAGGGCACTTTAATGCATATACCATTTATACATGTGTGGTAACCCTTAAAAATCTTAAATTTTGTCCTTTTGTAGAGTGATATATTAGATCCCATTTGATGCAATTATTAGTGTAAACATGGTCTGAAGTTGTGTTCTTTCTTTTTCATAGCCCAGATCAGCTTTTACCAGTTAAACTCTTAATGAACATGATCTTTTATAAGATAGTAATTGAGGTTCCTTGAATGACAGGACACCTGTTAGATTAGCACATAAAATTCCCCAATGTCGTCTGACAATACCAGCCAATTTATGAGATGGTGCCAGGTACTTGTCTACTACTAGCAGGGACATATTCCCTACTTTTTAAGTAACTCCCTGGGTAACCCCGTCTCCAACCTGTGCTGTACTTTGGCTTCATTTGTAGCTATCACTTTTACACTCTAATATTGAGACTTTGGTATTGCCCATTACCATGATTCAGATGAGGGAGAAAGGGGGCCAAGGCTGCCCCATCTTCTTATTTTTCCTATGACAGATATAGCCTCCTCCCAGAAAACCACAGTGGAGGAAGCACAGGGGCCCAGTGATTCCTAGTTGTATGCCACTGATTAAAAATGTATTGCTGCTTAAAAATATTAAGTGAGAAATGAGATGTGGCATGAATGTAATGTCTTTTAAAAAACAAAAGTGTAAATTTTAGAGTGCTGTCTTTTGTCGACTGTCAGGAACAATAGCTGTGGGTGCAGCTTCTCCCCTTTTGATCCATGCCCTCCTCTTGCTGAAAGAAAGAAAAAAAAGTATTGCTTACATTGCCAGCCAAGTGGTGCCTGCAATCACAATAAATTTCATGTTGTTAAGTTAATAGAAATTTATTTTTTTAAAAATTATTTTAAAGATCTTGTAAAGAAAATAGTGCTCATTCTAGAACATACAGTGCATTTTAGAAAACATATGCAAAATACACTAGGAGCTGATGCAATAAAATGTGCAAACATTTGCATGTGCTAATAATTTGCGCATCCAATGAGAGTTCTGTAACTGCAGTGACCCAAAAAAAAAATAGCCAAATTTGATTGGTTGCTGCAGATTATTAGCACGTAAAACTTTAATTGCATCATGCCCTATAAATCTCGAAGATATTAAAGGGAAAATCGAATTTTCAAAAAGTGTACATTAGATAAAGCAAATACTGTATCCAAAACTTTTTCCAGATTTTACATCTGAGCTATAGATTCTGAGAAATCATCACTTGAAAACACAGCATTTACAGGGAAAGACCTGTCATCAAGAAGCAGAATTTATGATATGGGACTCATGCCTGACAGCTTTGCATGCCTGCACATTTCTGCAACATTTAAGAGAATCAGCAGAGAAAAGAAAAGAGGGGGGGGGGATGGTAAGAAAGCAGTGTCCATGGTAAGGCTGTGCAGAACTAATAAATGTTGCAGACTCTACAAGAAGGTAGTGATTAAGGAAGGACAGGGGAATTAAAAGCACTTTCTGTAGTTTCAGAAAATGTAAAGTTGTTTCGGCGAGTATAGTGACCCTTTAAATGAAGTCAACTAAATGCTACTCCAACAGTGTACTTTTAAAGGGTATGTCCACCCTTAAAAAAAATTCCAGCAAAGATTCCCCTGTCGCCCCAACCCCAACCGCTATGTTAATTTATTAGAAAAATTCCCCAAAGTTTACTTACATTCCCTCTTGCCTCGCCGCGCGCTGCCAGGCCCTCTGCTTGCGAGTAAATGCAAGCGAGGGTGGGGACCGGCAGTCGCGTCTGTGATTGGCTGAGCGGTAGCCAATCACGGACGTGGCTGCGCGAGTTCAGTGCGGTGGAGGCAAGAGGGAAGGTAAGTAATGTTTCGGGCATTTTCTAATAATATTAACATAGCGGTTGGGGCTGGGGGGACAGGGGGAATCTTTGGCGACAAGGGATTTACACTAGGGGGAGGGAATCCTAATCGGGAGGGGGAGGGGAGAAGGGCTGCAGTACGCATGCCAAACTTCTCCCGGAGGGCCAGGTAGGAGGCAGAGTCCTATATGGACTCTGCTATTCTCTGGTGGGCAGTTTTTGAGAACTTTGGGGGGGGGGACTACAGGAGAACCTTATGGAGCTGGGATGTGAGGTAAGGATTAAACTAACACACATGATGGGCCAGTAGTGGGGGGGATTATAGTTTGGGGGTGGACCTGCCCTTTAAATACACTACTGAGAAATGCATTGCACAGAGAGATCTAAGATTAGGTTCACTTTATTATTTTCACAGCGCTGCGCCATGTTGTTTCTATGAAGCTGGCCAACACAAGTCAATTTTTACAACCGAACGGTCAAAATTTCATAACTTATGCCATTGATCTTGGGGGAAGGGGGGGATAGAACATGGGGTTTGACAGAAAATTATTCGCTTTACCTGATCTTGATTTCTTTAATTGATCACTTGATATCATCAAGCTGTCGATCAGAAACCGTTAATTGGTTGAATATTAACAACGTGTATGACATGCTTAAGTGTACTTATTAAAGGTGTAATGTTGGAGGGTATGTTGAATTAAAAGGGAAAATTAATGAACTTGTCTCTAAAGATAGAGTACATAGTTTACATGAAGATGCTCTTGAATGAATATATATTATATTGTCTGTGGGCAATCACAACAAACTTTACCAGCTGAACAGGTCCTTGGGGAAGAAAACGAGCAGCACCCAAATGTCCACATTCTTTAGATAAGCCTTAATAAAATGGTCTCCAGGCAAGTTATGGTTAAATAAATAGCCTTCCATTGTTCCTTCAAAATTAACCCCTAAATCTACATGTCTGGGTAAAATTATTATTTTATATTTAAGTTATTGCTGGAAAGTTTCAGCAATATAATTTCCTGAATACTTCCTATTGAAACTCTGTTTTTCAGTAGCTTGTAACATGTGGCCATACTGTAATCATGTGATCAGCCTCTCCTGCATAATAGGCCCCCCTCCCAACTGTCGGTTTTATTTTTTATGTCTGTGCAAGTACTCCTGTCTTTCCCAGCATTAAAGGGCATGTCCACCCCCAAAACTACATTCTCCCCCACTACTGGCCCCACTGTGCAGTGTTAAAAAATCGTTACCTAACCTCTCTGCTCCAAATAGTTCTTGTAATGTCCTAGAAAGTGAAGACAGGAGCCTGGCTGGGAGGGAAAATGTTTCCGCCTCCTCTTAGGTGTCCTCTGAGAGGTTTATGGCTTGCTCAGTGCAGCACTCCCACCACCCAATCCCTCTTTACTGCCCTGTGCCCTACGCTGAAAACATTTTTCTGTAATGTAGTGGACCCTCTCCACCCCAACGCTATATCTGATTGTAAAAAAACTAATCCGAACTGAACTTACAGAGCCTCGTTCCCCCTCTCAGCCAATCACGGACGCGGCTGCCGGTCTAGCCCCTGCTTGTAGTTTCATATAAGCAGAGGGCCAGTTCTGAACGCCGGGGGAACGAGGCTTAGTAAGTACAGTTCGGATTAGATTTTTACAATGGATATAGTGGTTGGGGGTGGGAGAGGGTCCCCTACATTACAAACTTTTTTTACATGAGGTGGAGCATGCTCTGCCCCTTGGTGCATGGAAGAGAGAGGGTCACTCAAACTACTGGAAGCAGTAAGTTTGAATTCTCTGCAATAAAATTTCCCACAGGCAAGAGATGTGACCCAGGGCTTTATTAAAATGAATTAATGTGCTGTTTTTTTTATTCATTTTTTTAATAATTTAATTTCTAACACATACTGTAGACTTACATGGATAGCAGTAATAATAAATAATCTTATTGGGTTGTTTTTATTATTAATTTGGCTTGAAGAGCCAAATTCCTGTTCTTTTATTTCTTCTTCTTTGTTTTATTCTTCTGCTTTTTTGGACTGTATCTCCTCCCACAATTTTTGAGCTAGAGACATGAATTTCGGTACAGACATGAGGGGCATATAGGAGAGTGTGCTTCCAGGAATCTGCAGAAGCGTTACGGCGTTATCGGCGAATTTGGAATTTTTTTCCATAGACTATAATGGTAACAATCCTCAAATGTGGATATTTCAAAACAGTTTGTTTTTGGTCATAATGCAAACGGTGATACCCCCAACCCCCACAGACACAGGTACACACACCGACTGACTTACCCTTCCTTTCCTGTGGCAGCCATACTTAAAGGGTAAATAAAGTCAAAAAAACTAATTTTGATATTTCCTCAATAAAAGATAGTTTTTATGGTTGTAAACACAAAAAAAAGACATACCTCCTCAATCAGACCCAAGTACACCTACTACCTACCTACAAAACGGTAACTAAAGTCAAAAAAACAAATTTGTTTTACTGTTGCAGCCTTACCTAAAGGGTAACTAAAGTCAAAAATTTTTTTTGACCAATCATCAAAAAAGTTTATTTTTAACCCCCGACCCGACACAGGTACACACCCTACTGCTCTACTTATCCATTACTGTTGAGCCCTATTAAAGGATAATTAACAAAAAAAAACTTTGACCAGTCCTCAAAAAGTTTGTTTTTTAACTTCCAACCTGATCAGGTACCAACGTCTACTCACCTACCCTTCTATTTCATGCAGCCATAATTAAAGGGTACTATAGTCAAAAAAACAATTTTGACTAATCATCAACAATGTTTGCTTTTTTTAACCCCCACCCGACACAGGTAAACACACCTACTGATCTACTTATCCATTACTGTGGCAGCCACACACAGTCAAAAATAAATTTTGATCAAAAATCAAAACAGTTTTTTTTTTTTAACTTCCAACCTGACACAGGTACAAACTCCAAATGAGGTACCCATTCATTCATGTGGCAATCATATTTAAGGGTAAGTATAGTAAAAAAAACACATTTTGACCAGTCATCCAAAAAGTTAGTCTTTTATCCCCCAATCTGACACAAGTTCCACACCAACTGACCTACCTTTAATTCATGTGACACTATTTAAAGGGTAAGTAAAAAAAACAACAATGTCCTCATCATTGGCATTATTGAGTTTTAAAATCTTCAGTTTATACTTAAACTTTCCCTATCTAGTTGCAATTTATGATACAATTTTTTGGTTTCAGTTTATTTTCAGAGGTTTTACTAATAAAACTTTCGACACTATTTCATTTTTTACATACATTTAAATATTATTTATTTGCCTTTTGACAGCTTTCCCTAAAGGAGATCTTGAACTTCTTATCGATGAACAGGGCAAAATCCAAGCTGAACCAATACGGAAAGTTCCAGTCACAGAATCACTTTGTGCCCAGGGATCGCCTTCAGGTACCAAAAAGAAGGTAAGAGAGAGATGACTGACAAAACTAAAAGCATACAGTAATATTGTTATACATCTCCATCTAATGGAGTACTTTTTAAATGAATATGGTACATAATATGGTACATAAATTGTGTTTTTGCATAACACAACATAATTTTGTCTCTTACTCTCTCTCTAATTGCAATTATGTATTTAAACAGTGCAGCTTAAGACCATTTTTATCATGTTTATTGATGTTTATATACAGTTGGTATAGGATGCATTGATATAGCAGAAATGAATTCAGAAAATGCAATGATTATTTACTAGGAATGTGCAGCCAAAGCCCCCCATTTGTTTAATAAATCCCAAGCCCTCTTCAGCAGTGGGTAGAAAGTAAATACACATCAATACAATAAGTACACACACAGATATACAGGGCAATTCAATAAGAGATGCAAAAACTGTTTTGTGAACGATCGGTAGTGGCAACATTCGCCGCAACCATCTTATTGAATTTGTGATCCACCCTTTAGTAGATCCAAATACAAAATATCCATACAATCAGCACGATAGTAGTAGAATATCCAGGAAAATAATTTTTCTAACTTCTGTTCACCAGTGAAATGGTTTTGGTAGATATTGCATCTATATTGTAGGGTTTGTATACAGAAATATTAAGCCCTGTACACATTTCTGTCCAATATATCCTGAACAGATTACCTATTAATATACTGATCTGTTAAAAAAAAATGAAAGCACATGCAGCAAAGCACACACAAGATATACAGGGCAATTCAATAAGAGATGCAAAAATTACCTGAACTGTTCTGTGAACGATGGTAGTGGCGACATTCGCCGCAACGATCACTAATTTGGCCCAGCCGACCGATCGCTATCGGGCGAAATTTAACCACTCTTATTGAATTTGTAATCCACCCTTTAGTAGATCCCAAATACAAAATATTCATACAATCGGCACGATAGTAGTAGAATATCCAGGAAAATAATATTTCTAACTTGGAAATGGTTTTGGTAGATATTGCATCTATATTGTAGGGCTTGTATACAGAAATATTAGCCCTGTACACATTCTGTCCAATATATCCTGAACAGATTTACCTATTAATATACTGATCTGTTAAAAAAATGAAAGCACATGCAGAAAGCACACACAAGTTTCTTCCATATAAGATATCTTCCAACATTCACCTTAAATAGGTTCACTGACGAAAAATGCATTGCACAGAGCTGAGCTAAGCTAACTGTCAGGTTCACTTTATTATCTTACCCCTGTATCATGTTGTTTCTATATGTGTGCCTATGAAAGGGGATGTGGAAGGTATGCTGATAAAGGAGCAAGAGAGCAGAAAGAAAGTGACCAGCATTTATTATCAGAAGCAAGTATAAGAAAAACAAAAAACAATAAAATATATAAGGTAAATATTTGAGCCTCTGATCTTCCCCCCCCCCCATAAATCTGTGGAGAGATAAGGTAGATGAAAAATTCTCCACCTAGCACGATCCTCTTTTTTCCGAATGAAAAAAAACAGTTACCGAAATTTTGAGCAATCTGATCAAATTTATCAGGCTTTAGGCTAGATAAGTTACATTTTGTGAAGTGCTACTTATCTGGTCACATCTATACAAACAAAGAAAAGATAATCGATGCTTCTCCAAGGCCCAATACATTATTATTATCTGAAATGTGCATACATTATAAACAAAGGGTTTTGTATACTGTGATCACATGATGAAAAGCCTTCCAACCATGTTGAGGTAACCCCAGTTTGGAAGTTCCTAAATTTTAACTTTTTTTTTTTTATCCCCTTGCGGACTGGATTTTATTAGTGAGGGAATAGGTGTCCATCCAGTGCTTTATATTAAAAACATAGGAAATCCAATTAAAGGGCATGTGGGGGTGCTACTACCACATGTAAGCTTGACCATGTTTCCAAATAAATGCACACAATAGGGCTGTGCGAGCAACACCTTAAGGCTCATACACACGTACGATTTTGTCCACAACCCCCCGACCACAACAGATACCAGAAAGAATGGCTGTTTTGGGTGATCCCCCGATTCAGTCGGGGATCATTTGTTAATCCCCATGGCGTATGCGCTTGGTTGGGGATTGTGGCCAAAATTTGTACAAGGCTGTAGGCTAAATTACTACATGCCATTGATCTGTTCAATCATTTATAAAACAATGAAAAGATAATCAGTGCACATTCCTAGGCAAATAATACGATATTGTATGAGGCCTAGAAATGTGCATTGATTATCTTTTCTTTGTTTGTAGGAATGTGCAAATAGGTGAATGAAGCCATGTGCTCCTCCAGCATGTTATATGATTTGACTATTTTTTAATTAAAGGAACTGTAAACTCAACATTTCAAGTCTTTGCCCTCTGTTTGTGTTATTTACAGGGAGGTGAGAACGCTTATTCTCACCTCCCTGTGAATAATATTTTGCTCAGGGGAACGGGAACTTACCTTCGTTCCGCTCCGCTCGCAGCCGCTTCTGCACAGAACAGCTGTTCTGTCCCGATCCTGCACCCTATCTCTTGTATTGGCACGCATGCGCCTAGAGAGCGTGCATGGTCGGGACAGCGGTTGTTAGAGCAGGAGCGGCTGCAAGCGGAGCGAAGGTAAGTCCAGTGTCCCCTGGCAAAATATTATTCACAGGGAGGTGAGAATAAGCGTTCTCAACTCTCTGGGATAATACAAACGGGGGGCAAAGACTGCAAATGTTTGGTATAATGGGTTTACAGTTCCTTTATACATTTATTTATGATTACAGTGGTGGTGATGTGAGATCATGAGTTTTTTAAGGCATATGAATTACTGGCAGAAAAGAAATGGTATGGGGGGAATCATCCATACTAGGTAGGGTGCTTAGGAAAGTACTGTGGTCTTGAGTTTGTTTACCTGGGTTTTTATAAAATGTGTTTTTTCATAATGTATTATTTGTAGTTCTAACCTGTTCAATAAAAATGTTTTTTCTAAAAAAAAAATTTGGCAAACAAACCTTTGAGGGGAATTGATCCATTCAACCCCATCCCTGTTCAGAATATACTGGATTGCTGGTGCACTTCCAGTACGCAAGCTATACCAGAGTGAATTGGGCAAAACAGTACACTGAACAATAAATCCCAGACACAAGGTTGATTTTTTTTCTCATATTCTCATTTCACTAATGAAGTACATCTTAAAGGAAACTATACTCTCGTCTCCTCCACTCACACATGCACATTATCCAGTGGTTCTTCTTAGTGGAGAAACACAGATCATAATGAAGTAAAATATAAATAATGTATATCTTAAAAGAAAATAAGCACAGACAGCCAGTGTTTTATATATGAGATCTATTCTTAAAGAGTATTTCCACCTCCCACAAATTAATCCTTCTTACCTATCCCACTTCCCAAATCTGCAATACTAAATTAGAAGCCTGACGTTTCTGAATACAGGTATTGGGTTTTAGGGATGGGGGAAGGTAAGAATGATTTACGTGGGGGGTGAACATGCCCTTTAAGTTGTCTTTAGCTGATTTGTGTACTTAAAGGAATAGTTCTTTGCAAAAGTGAACTATTTCTTTAATGCATTAATTGAAGACAGGAGTTAAGGAGCCAGGATGAAGATAGAACAAACTTACTTTCGCATGATCCTCAACAGCAGCATTGAAATTCCTGTCTGCTTCCTGGCGCAGTGTCAGTGCGGATCAGTGGATCGGTGAAAGGTAAGTTTGTTCTATCTTCTCTTGTCTGCATATATTATTAAAATGTTGGTTATTTTTAAGAGTGGTTCATTGCCACTTAAAGGGTCTTTATACTGCTGTAGTAACTGTTAGTTTCTAGCTTCTCTGCCAGTCTGCCTCCCTTTCACTAACTCACAACATTTGAGGCATCCCACCTCTCCCTGAATTTCAGTCTCCCTGATATTAATAGAAGATCCCTGACTCCCTGAAATGATAACAATCTTCCTGAAACTCATGTTTTAGTTAGAGGGAGGAAAGCACAACATATCCAGGGCTTATTGGAGGAGACTGAGTGACAGAAACAATCATTTAATGGTTATGCAAGTCCGGGCCGGATTTACAACTCAGGAGCCTGCGCCTTAGCCCCACCTCTAACACAGACCACACCCTGTTCTCTTTTTTGGGGAAGAAAATAGACTATAAGGGATTGGATTGGTGGCTCCCCTAGGCGTTTGCCTTAGTGCTAAATTTTGCCCGGTGCAAGTCTATCACTCTCCTTTTCCAGAGATAAGCTTGGGGTTCATCAGCACTCTCACTCTACGCAAGGTAACAGGATTGTACTAGAGTTTGTCTGAAGCATGCATACTGATTTGTTTTTCTAATGGGTTAAGTTGATGTATCAGACATTTTGTAGCTGGCTTTATTTTTTTGTTTGGGTGGCAGTGGTATACCTTCCTGAAATTAATTTTGCAGGGGGGGATGTCACAATTCTGACATCTGACATTGTCAGATACAGTGGGATGCGAAAGTTTGGGCAACCTTGTTAATCGTTATGATTTTCCTGTATAAATCAGGTTGTTACGATAAAAAATGTCAGTTAAATATATCATATAGGAGACACACACAGTGAATTTGAGAGTGAAATTCATTTTATTGGATTTACAGAAAGTGTGCATTAATTGTTTAACAAAATTAGAGATTGGCGGCCCAGATATGCGCTTATACTATCTAGCTCTCTCGGATCGTTATATACAAATTTGGGATATGCATCCTCTGTATAAATTCTCAGAAAAATTTTTAATGTGTTATGTTAAGGGTAACTTATGGCCTTCTTACAAGCACCTCCAAAGCATATGTTAGGACCAGGTACAGCACACTACACTACTCAATTCTGGAGAGTGTGGAAAGAAACCTATTGATACTAGGACCCTTTGACTCTACCTCCTTATGGGGAAACTATATGTATCAGGAACTATGCTGCTTCTCTGGTAACAATGATTGGATTAGGGTGGGTAGTAACACACAATGGAACAGATATATCAAAATGGTCAGTTTTGTACCTTTGAACAATTCAAAACAAAGTAAACTACCCCCACATTACCTATTTAGATATTTTCAACTCTGCCACTGTGCTGTAGAGCCCAATTTGGAACCTGACTATAACGCTTATCAACCACCTGTTATAGGAGTACTACGTACTCAGGGACCTCAAGGATTAACCTCCAAATTATAAACATATCTTATAAATGTTATAAGAAATATATGTATCCGGAACTATGCTCTTCTCTGGTAACAATGATGGATTAGGTGGTAGTAACCACAATGGAACGATATATCAAAAGTGGCCGACCAAGATAAATCTCAGATAGACAGAACCGTGGTGAGAACAGTCAGAGACAACCCACAGACCAGCTGCAGATGGAGTCACTGCATTGTTCAAGCATTTGGCACCTTTACACAAGATGCTGTATGGCGAGAGTGATGCAGAGGAAGCCTTTCCTCCGCCCACAGCACTAGGTACAGTATATACCCAATTTGCAAAAGATGACTGGAATGATATGGCTGAGGCTTATAGACTATAAACAAATTTAATATAGTCTGGAAAATCTGGTACGATGCATCCCACATAATGCAAATTGTGAACTAATAGACAATCTGTGTTATATAATTCTTTACTGAGGACTGTGATAAGTTCATTAAAACAGAGTGAATAGTTGAATGTTTAAATTAATTTTTATTTTATTAGTTAATATGTTACTATATGTGAGTACCAAGGTACAATTGTAGCTTAACCATTCTTCACCAATACAAACTGGTAATTTATAACCTGTATGTTTAATAGGATCAGATAATCCACTGTATATCTGTTAAGTCATTGCAATATATACTCTGAAAGATAATATATACAAGCTATAATGACTTCAAAATATATGTCTGAATATTGTAAAAACAATTACTGTAAATCTATATCCTAATGTACCATTGCCACTTTGGCATTAATAAAACGATTAAAAAAAAATTTAAAAAAATTAGGTGGTGCATAAATTTGGGCACCACAAAAAGAAATGAAATTATTTTTGAGTACATCCTCCTTTTTCAGAAATTACAGCCTCTAAATGATTCCTGTAGGTTCCAATGAGAGTCTCTATTCTGATTGAGGGTATTTTGGACCCATTCCTCTTTACAAAACATCTCTAGTTCATTCAGGTTTGATGGCTTCCGAGCATGGACAGCCCTCTTAAATTCGCACCACAGATTTTCAATTATATTTGGTCTGGGGACTGAATTGGCCATTCCAGAACATTGTACTTGTTTCTCTACTTGAATGCCTTAGTGGATTTTGAGCAGTGTAGGGTTGTTGCCTTGTTGAAAGATCCAGCCCTGGCGGCAGCTTCAGCTTTGTCACTGATTCCAGGACATGGTCTCCAGAATTTGCTGATACTGAGTGGAATCCATGTGTCCCCAACTTTGACAAGATTCCCAGTCCCTGCACTGGCCACACAGCCCCACAGCATGATGGAACCACCACCATATTTTACTGTCGGTAGCATATGTTTTTTTTTTTCTGAATGCTGTGTTCTTTTTCCTCATGCATAACGCCCCTTGTTATGCCCAAATAACTCCATTTTAGTTTCATCAGTCCACAGCACCTTATTCCAAAATGAAGCTGTCTTGTCCAGATGTGCGTTAGCATACCTAAGCATCTCTGTTTGTGCTGTGGGGCGAGGAAGGCTTCTCTGCATCACTCTCGCATACAGCATCTCCTTGTGTAAGTGTGCCAAATGCTTGAACAATGCACAGTGACTCCATCTGCAGCTGGTCTGTGGGTAGTCTCTGACTGTTCTCACCACGGTTCTGTCTATCTGAGATTTATCTTGTCTGCCACTCCGAGACTCACTTAACTTGAAATGAGCCTGTGGTTCTTCCTTTTCCTCAATATGTTACGAACTGTGGAAACAGACAGGTGAAATCTCTGAGACAGCTTTCTGTATCATTTCCCTAAACCATGATGGTGAACAATCTTTGCCTTCAGGTCATTTGAGAGTTGTTTTGAGACCCCCATGTTGCTACTCTTCAGAGAAAATTAAAGAGGAGGGAAACTTATAATTGACCCCCTTAAATACTCTCTCATATTTGGATTCACCTGTGTATGTAGGTCAGGGGTCATGAGCTTACCAGCCAAATTTGAGTTCCAATAATTAGTTTTTGGAATCGATAAAATGACAACAGTGTCCAAATTTATGCACCTGCCTAATTTTGTTTAAACAATTTTTACATTTTGTAATGGTGCATGCCACATAAAATGAGTGTAGACCCTTGCTAAATAACAATAATTTAGACAATATTAGAGTATTTTGCATCCCTAAATGTCTTTAAGCAAACATTAAAGTACAGAAAACACTAATGTGAACTTTTTATTTGTGACTCCAGAATCATTTGTTGTTCCTGAAGGAGATATGTACGACGATCAAAATCCTATAGTCAACATGCACAGTTGGTGAAAGCTCTCTTCATTCAACACCTGCATTTTCATCCTCCAGAATATCTGCTAATAGGACCTATGGTCGAAAACCATCACAAAATGGCATTTTTACAAAGATGCATGAAGAGCAGCATCACCAGCAAATGTCAATCCTCCAGTTGCAGTTGATACAAATGAATGAAGTGCACGTGGCAAAGGTACAAGCAGATAAGAGAGAGAGTGTGAAATGGCTGAAGAGGAACATCGAATAAAGATGGAAATTCTGAATAAAAAAAAAATGTATTGGGAGAGGGAAACTGCAGACAATCACTAAGGAGTGGCCGGTGGTAGCATCATTTAATAGACCTTTTCCCAATTCACCCTGAATTTGCTGCTGGCAATAGTTGTATTCTCTAGAACATTACTGGGCAAGCAATTTTATTTAGGTCTGTTAATGTGATAAACAAGTCAGCAGGCCGAACACTGGCAATGGTTTACTTCGTAGGAAAGGGTAGATACATTTGGATTTAAAAGGTTCTAGGACATTGACAAGGGCTGGTTATATGGGAGCAATGTTATTTGGCTTTTTGTAGTATTAAAAAAAAGAAAATAAATGCATCCAGCCTTCTTACTTGACAGTGCTGCTTAGGTCAACATAAGCTTTACACTCACAACGTAACCTTTCTTAACACTTATTTTACCAACATCAAATCACTTTTTATTATTATTTTGTATGTATATCAGTCCAATGTTGGTTTTATGTATTTGTTGGTACATTGGTTGGGTAAAACGTGGATAAATTCTCTCCCTTTAATTATCTAAGAATTGCGTGATTTGTATTTTAGAAACCACTGAAAAAAGTCAAGGTTTACCCATGGAACAGGTAAAAGGTTTAAAATATGGTTGTGATAGACAGAAATTCACACACTTTTTGCTTTTTATTTTAACTCACAACGTTTACATTATCCTCAGGTGTCAGGTAAGTTGATTAAAGAAAGGCTATTGTTATTGAAGCGCCTAATGGGTATTTATATTATATGAGGCCAAGGTCTGAAACCATTGTGTCTTATTTCTAAAGATTTACCTAATTTAGAACTTCAGGTTTGCATTGTAACTTTTTACAATTAAGCACAAATTTTATATCAACCCATGCAAACAGCAAAGTTAACAGTTCTGCTCAACCGTTAGAGATATTCTTTGTGATTGGAATGTAAAAAAATAAAAACTCCACCACTTTGGTTTACATGTTCTTCAAATTCCTGATAGATAAAAGGTATCCTGTAATTACCATCTGTCATCATGGTTAGCTTACATATGTGCTATTCTAGTTTGTTTTGATTTTTTTTTTTTTTTTTTTGGTACAGGGAATTTTTTTTTTAGGTACAAAGAAATACACACAAAAAATCCATTACTTTAGTTCATTTACTGTTACACACGTGCCCTTTAAATACTTTACAAGCTTACCTACGAGTAGCATAAGTTTCTCCACGAGTTGGTATCACACATGTATTGGCATGCTGCCAGATTTTTTAGGGCAAGAGTAAAGTGGTAAAGTAAATAGGATGCAGAAGAAGTTCTTAATAGACAATTTATTGCCTCTTTAGTTCTGAAGAGAATTTCTCCTACATTCTACAATATTTTTTTACTTTTTGGACCCCCAAACCAAAGACATTTAGAGGGAGAAGACGTATTTAACATATTAATATTTATTTTCTTCATGTTATTCTTAAAGCAAGAGTATTACTGTAGAATGATATTGCTTACAGAAGCCACCAAATATGCATATACAGAGAGCCACATAAAATGTCTCAAAAAAAAAAAACAGGCACTGGGTTTAGATTCTCACATTCAAGGTTCCTTTTTTGTGGGTTGTATTGATTTCTTTCCCCTGTGTAGGTTGATATGAATGGCTGCTTATAATTTTGATGTATAGAAGAATTTTATGTGATTAATTGTATTTAGGGCAACTCCTTTTTGCTGTGACAAACCTTTCTGAAAAACTGTTTTCCTCCAGTGATGCTTTGCCTTACAAGTTTATCATTATATAATTTACCTTGTGCTGTACAAATCAAAGTAGAAATCACAGAGGTGTTTTGTTGACAGCTTGAAGTACTATGATGCTTGCTGGGCTCCTTTATACAGGTTACTAACTCTTGACTTCAGATAATGAAAAACTTAATCTGAAACAGAAACTAATGTTTTCACTGTATATATGTTGTCCTGTGCATATAAGAGTAAAGGGCAAGTCCACCCCCAAAACTTAATTTATATGTTATTGGCCATAACTTCTAGCTTTAAAACAAGCCATCCCCCATTAAAATCCGTTCAGCCAATTTGAAGATACATACATTTTTCCAACATGCTTTTTGCAGACCAGGAGCAACTCAGTTAATCTGATGTCACCTTTCCCATGCCTTTTGCCTCCCTTGGCGGCAAAAGGCATGCCTCCTCCATCCGCGGCCCCCTTGCATCATAGTGTGAAATCCTTTTGGGGATTTCACACCCTGCCCAGACCAAACGCCTTACTTACAGCCCTCGTTCCCGCTGCATTTCTTCTCGTGACATCAGCCGCGTCTGTGATTGGGGGGCGCCAAGGGAGGCTGAAGGCACGGATTGGATACAGCGACCTGCTCCTTTTCTGCAAAAGGCATTGGGGGATGGCTTGTTTTAAAGATAGAATCGTGGCCATTAACATATAAAATTTGAGGTTTGGGGTGGACATGCCCTTTTAAGATACCTCCTAAGTAAAAAAAGCCACTAAGGTATTTCATGAACAAATCTATAAGGCCAAAGGCAGAGTGGAAAAATAAATATCCTTCATATTTTTGGGTGAATGCATTATATATACCGGTAAATACAAGTTTCAGTCGTGACTAAGGACACTAAGCTAACAAGATATTAAACTGACGACAGGCAAACAATTTAGAAGGACAAAATTTGGGGTCTTGACTTTGTATGTAGGTAGATTATAAATGATTTGCTGAAACTAACCGTATTCTCCTTAATTAATACACTGTCAACTTTAGGTAAGAGATCATTATTTTAAGCCATTACAGGACCCTTATTCCTATATATAGGAAATTAAATACACGCAACAACAAAAAAGTAAAAGACAAACGTGATGTGAAGAATTCTTCTGTGCAACATAAGGAAAAATTATTGTTGCCAAAATATGAGAAGCCAAATAACACAAACATATTCTTGGAAAAGATGTATTTATTGTGTAAAATAAATTAGAATTTGAAATCAATCTTAAACTTAGAATGAATTGAATGTTCAATATAAACATCATTTTTGTAAGTGGAAATAAACTATCATTTTATATTTTTTTTCGTTCAGACTTAAAGCAGTGTTTCACCTATTGATGTATTTTTTTTTTAAATTATTTTCTTAATTGTTGTATGCTATGTTGGTCTAACTCCCTGATGATGCAGAGAACACAGAAATAGAAAAATGAAGGTATATTTTTTAATGGAAGATATGTATGTTTTCCATTTTACCACATATAAAGGTAATACACTTTTATAGAAATTAGAATTTGAAAAATAGTTTAATTTATACCTTGCTATTCCTGCTGTTGACATTAGTAAGCCGCCGTTTTAGGTTCTGAAGAGCCCTTTCAAGTATGCACCACATCCTTGGAATGTCCTAACAGTAATTTCTACTGATTGGCTGCTGGATGGGTCAAACATGCTCAGATCTCTACTGAGCAACTGAATCAACCCAGGCACTGAGTCAAGGGCAACACCATAAAGGTCTCTATTAAGGGTCCTGCAAACAGGAAGTTAGTATTTCGGAAGCATTTATTTATTCACAACAAAATGCTGGATGGGCAGGTTAATGTCATTAGCATGGGAATACTGTTATACTCTTAAAGTATATATATTTGCACTGCACTTCCCCTATTCAAAAAAGTCTACCTGCTCGTCATTTCTTAAGAGATAAATTTAATTTAAAAAACTAGTCGAGTATCCTGTATCTGCCACAACTTAAAAGAGAACAACCTTAGTGATGAAATAGAATTAAAGTTTTAGAAAGGGGTAGAAAAAAGAGGTGATTACCAATAGAGGAGGATTTTATTGGAAACCGAAATTGTAATTAAGTAAACTTGCCCTTCAAAAGATTTTTTTTTATAAAAAATAAAGCTTGCCGCTTTGAATGGTGAAAACATGTACTTTTGTGATTTATTGTTTGTTTGCAGATATTTATTTCCATGAGCTATGGCAGAATTAAGATTGTGCCCCCCCCCTACTGCCCACAATATGAAAAAAATGAAAAAGACTAGTCAAAATACTCAGTCCTGTACTAGACCAACCATTACGCACAGTGCATAGACAGGGCATGTCTAGTATAGTATTTTGAGGTAAATAAAACATGTCCGTCTACCTACACAGCAATGCCCACATTTACTGCAAAGGGGTAGAGAAAAAAAATCCTGCAAAAACTTCCTGACTCCACGTGGCAATTGGAAATATCCCTCGGATGCGTCTGTGATTGGCACAAGGAGGCTGAAGGCACAGATTGGATTACAGTGAGCTGCTCCTTTTCTGCAAAAGGCACTTTGAAAAGCTCTATATCTTCAAATTGCTGAACGGATTTTGATGGGGGGGGCTTGTTTTAAAGATAGAATCGTGGCCAATAAAATTGAGTTTTGAGGGGGACCATGCCCTTTAATCTCCCCGTCCCCTTATTAATTTAGTTGTCCTTCCTAATTCCAAGATTTTTTTTGTACACCTTTTGTCCACCCTAAAAAAAAAATGTTGATAATTTTCAGTTACTTTCCCCCAATCCCGACTGATATATTTTGCACTTTACCTGCATTACTACCAGATATTTAAGGATTACTATTGTCCCCATCTGGCAGAGTAGCTCAATATGGATGTGACAACAGACAATGATTGACTGCTATTTCACCTGCTGCCTCATCTGCAAATGCTCAAGCTTTTAAAAGGCTACTTAAACAGAGGGAGGAGCATATACCTTTCCTAAAATGGTTGTCCTGCAGGGCCAGATAAATTCAAAGAAAATGAAGAAACAGAGCCTCTTGTATGTAATCCATGTCTATCAAAATGCACAGTGGAGCTCTCTCAGGCAATTTAGGAAATAATGAGTAATGGTGATTGGAGGATGAATAAAGACAATAGTCTACCAAGGAAGGAGGGGGGAGTATGGGAATCCTTGCTGATTCCAAATGGCAATCGGAAGGATCACTGGATCAGCAATAACAGGGAGATTCAATAAAAGTTCTTATCGTTAAACATGGTGCTAATTTTGCCCCAACCAATCAGATGTTTAACTTTCAAAATTAGCACCATTTTAACGATAAGAACTTTTATGAATCTCCCGTTAATGTATTAGATACCTTTTAATTTTAGAAACTTCTCCAGCCCTTGCTTGAAATTATTCAATAAACTTGTCTTTACTGTATCTGCGCAGATGCGCAGTATTACCGTTTTCATGTAGAAAACCATGAATATACAGTAATTGAGAATTTGACCGAAAGGTGATCCTTGATTGGCATCTTGTTTGATAGACTGCCCAGTGATTAGACCTGTTTTTTGACCAAATGCAGTATATTATATATGCAGATTTTCTTTTTAGCTCATTCCTTATTTGAAAGAATCTTTAAAGGGCATGCCCTCACCCCCACATGTCACCTGCCTGAGGTGGTGTGCACGGCACTGAAAACATTACAAAAAATAGAAGCCCAGCAAGATTCATTAAAAGTCCGAAGAATGGAGGTGTGTGTGATACACTTATGGGATTTGCCCCACATAAAATAGTGCGCTTTACCTTTCTGGTTATCACTGAAATGAGATATTTTATCCAGTTACCCATCCTCTTCATCAACATTGCTGCCTTTCTTAAAGTGTATGAGCAGTTTTCAGAGATGAGAGTTTATTACCACATATACATCCAGGTTGATTTCTTCTTTACCAAAAAAGTTCCTAGGGACAAATAGCAGCATATGATGGCATCATTTACAAGTCACAGTAGGCATCTTAAATTGACCAGTTACGTATAGTATTTGAGGTTAAATAAAGATATCTAGTCCAACCTATTCGGCAGTAGTACAACATTTCCTGCCTAAGAGCTAGGCCACACTGCCTGCGAATTTTTTGCGTTTGCGTTTTTTTTTTTTTCATATCATTGAAAAATGCGTCAACGCACCAAAAGGTGCGTTGCGATTGCGTTCCGCTTTTAAATCGCATCATTAAATATTGAAAAAACGCATGCGCAAACGCAATGAAATCCGCATATGTTTGGCGTGCAGTGTGGCTGTCGCCTAACTGGGATTCCAGGAAGGCACCCCCACCCTCCCTCAGAATATGAAGGTGGAAAAAAAATCCTTCTGACAAGTGGCAAATAGCCTGGAACAATCCCAACTTTTTTAATAATTAATGAACCTCTGCCATCCACATGTATGGAAGACAATCCATAGTTCAAACTTAATGACTAAACATTTCTCCATTCTTAAGGGATGTCGCGTGTCCTCTGACATGTTCGATGGTTGAACAATGCCCACGATAGTTTATTGTATGGGCCCATTTTCCCATTATGTATTTATACACAGTAACCCATATCCCCATGCAAGCGCCTTTTCTCAAGTGTGATATTGTCACTGTACCATCTGTCTTGATATTTAAGCTCCCCCAAGTCCCCTTATTATTTTAGATGCCACTTCTCTGAAAAACCTTTCATTATGTCCTTTTAGGTAAACAGGATCCAAAACTACATTGTATAGTTATTAAAGCACTGGTAAGCCACATTCTGAAAGGGAGAATACACTACTCCTACTCCCTTGAACCATACCACTCTTTTATACAAGACAATATCTTGCTGGCTCATAGCTATTGCCACCTGGCACGCTTTGAACATTTAAATGTGTTATACCCACCAAAGCTCAAAAATCCTTTTTACCAACAGAGACTCACTAAGGGCACGGCCAACTGCAACGCAAAAGCAATCGCACACAGAAGCTGCATGCAATTTCATCGCGCTGCGATTTTGTTTGTGTTTGCGCATGCATTTTTTCATTAAGTATTGGAAAACGCATCGATGCCGATTTAAAACCCGCCAAAGTCGCAAATTGGCAACGCACACGAAAACACGCATTTTCGCCTGCGTGGATGCGTTTTCAATTGATCTGATAACAAACGCAAGCGCAACGCACAAAAACGCTGCTAGTGTGGACCTAGCACGTACAAAATACTTGTGATGCTCCTATATACTTGAGTACTATGAATGGCTCTGTGTTAAGTCCAAAATGCATCACCTTACCACACTTTGAATCTCTACTACCACTTAGCAGCCAACGTGACAATGGTATCTAGAATTGCAAATTCTATTGTATCTGGTCCAGGAGGCTTTATTGATATAACCTTACTTTAGTCTGTTTCCCTGAAACCATACTCCCTTAGTTAACAAAGTTGCCAAATTGCAATCCACTATACCATTTTCATACATATATGTTCTCTTACTGTATCTGCTGTATTTGAAGTTCTTATACTGTATACAGAGGAAAAAAACATTTGCTCAAGATGGTTGCTTTTTTTGTCGTATTGTAGTCTCCCCCTCCCAGCCCAAATTGCATTGTGCAATTTTAAAAAAAAATCTTTTTAAAAAAAAAACTGCCCGTAATGTAACTACGCAAGAAGAAGAAACATTAGGGGTATTAGGAGGTAGATGGCCTGTGGTTATTGAAGAATGCCGCTGGAACAAAGCTGTAAGTAAGGTAATCTTGCCATTTTCTTTCTAGAAATAGAGCAAGCATCGCAGAGGAACCATAAGGGAGACAGGAGTAAGGATTTTTTCTTAACACAGTTGGGCTAACATGGGCCGTTAATTTTAGGTTTGGGGGTGTGGGACATGCCCTTTAGGGGAAAGGTCTGTTAATAGGCTGATGTAACTGTGCACTGGTTGTCAACCCCATACTAAAAAAATCTTAGATTCTCAGGCTCTGTTCCAAGTGTGCATATAGTCAAGGTCCCTAGTTTACAGTTCTTCCGAAAATCACATACAAAACTGCCTATAAACGCATACCCACCAACTTTAAGAAGTGTGTTCCCAGTGTGGTTTTCAGTAGGCCATGGATCTCTACTACATTAGCATTTTTGACATCCCCCTTAAAGAAGACAAAAACTTCAATGTTGGGGTACCCATGATGTCGGACGTTTCACGCCAACCCATGAAAAAGGCGGTGGTAGGGTTGTATCTTATTATTAAAGAATTTCTCGTCTCTTCACCAAAAATACTCTTTACTAGTATCCCATAACACGATCAGACTGGTTATTAAGGGGTTTAGGGTATATATACATTTCCAATTGTATAACCATGTGTCACTTCTTGTCGTATGGCTACCCAAGTATTTTTTATTGAGAAAAACAACACAAACCCACATTCTATGGTAACGAAATTTGTCTAAGCAAGAAATAGTGGGGCATTGGTCAACTAAACCACCCTAATTTCAAATAGTTTGCATTTTTATTCTTTACAATAAACTTAACGAGATCTTTCTATAGATCCGGATAATATTCCATGATTTTCTTATTGAGGGGATTAGATAAAAATAACAGACGCGGTATCCGTAAATAACGGTCGTTATCGGTTAAAAACCCGGTGCGTTATTTTAGAGAAACGCATCGGTATGTTACGATAACGATCACGATCTTTTATAAATAGGGACCAACCCCAAAGGTGTATTGGGCTACTTTTCGGGGTTTGTAATATGTTTTAAAGGGTATTTATACTGGTTTAACCCCCAAAAATTGGTATTCAGTTTATGAAAAACAGGGAGGTAAGGATATGTATTACATTGTTCTTCAATTAAAACCGCAGGAGCTGGGAAACAGTGAAGTAAGGTATTACCCCATGCTCGCTTCCACACGGCACATAGTGTGAAACTCTGTTCTTCAATAAAAACCTGCAGGAGCTGGGAACAAAAGGTATGGTACTTACCTTGCTCGACTCCACCGGCACATAGTGTGCTGAGAGGCTGGGATGAATTAACACCAAAAATTTACAGATTATGATTGCCTTATAATGCCAACACTTCCCTGTGCTGATTTACTAATCCCACTTAAACTGTGGTTCCAGATAACCTTATCCATCACTATCCTGCTATCTATCAATCCTTTTGCACACACTACAACCACTATATTTTGGTAAGGACCTGTACTTACATTGCCACCCTACATTTTATCCTCTATCTCATCTCATATATCTATCATGAATGCTTGGCATTTTAAATCGCCTCCGTTCCTCAGTAATTACCATCACCACTCCCACTAAAAACCCACTCTCACTACTGTTTCTTCCTTCCTTCTGCTTTCTGCTGGGGATATTTCCCAAATCTCGACCCTTCTCCCACACTGCCCATGTACTATCAGTCCATCCCACCCTGTCACCTACCCACAATAACAAATCTCCTCATCCTCTAATACGTAGGTTAATATTATAAACCTAAATAATGCAGGTAGTGCTGCACTCCCATCAAAATAGGTGGGCTCGGTGAAAACATCTAGTAATTTAAGCAGTGCCACGAGTAGAAATATACAAAATTATCAAATAGGAGGACAGGCGTTCCCACTAAGAAACTCTACAATATAAACCCTATAATAATGTCCATCCAGGTCCAACCCATCTAGCAATCATCATCATTCCTGCACTAATGTTGATACAGAGAAAGCCAAAAACCCACCAAATTTATGAAGGGGAAAAAAAATTCTTCTTGACCCAAGGAGGTGGGTATGGTAGGGGAATCCATTATAAGGAAGGTAGATGGGTAATCTGCCCAAGACCCTACATGCCGAAACTGTGTGTTGCCTGCCTGGTGCTAGTTCGGTGTGGGGATCGTGTAGACAGATTAATTATTGGGTGGGGGCCGGGTGGACCGGCGGTCGGTTCACATTAGTGGAGTGGAGGTGAGGCCTTAAACATGATTCCGGAGAACTAGGGGCCAAGATAAAAGCAAGGACTCCCAGGGTAGTGTTTTCAGAAATACTACAGCAGCCCGTGCTAAGCCAGGGAGACGCGGGAGCTTAGGAGCATGAATTGCTGCTAAGAGAGGGTGTAAGGAAGGAAGGGGTTTTTGGGTTTATTGAGAAACTGGGCAGACTTTGCTGTCGGCTACAGATCCTTTAAGTAGGGATGGGTTGCACCCACTGGATGGTGGTGGCAGCGTGTTTAGTTTCGGGAGAAGGGCTAGAGGGTTGGAGGAGATTTAACTAGGTTTGGGGGGGGAGGGTATTAGCAGTCGCACTGGGAAAGACTTGTCCAGCAGGAAAGCAGGGTTTTGTAGAATAGGCCAGTGGTGGGTGGAAGGGTGGGTGGGCTAGCATAGGGAATAGGGAGGAATGTGTTATCAAATGTACGAATAATTACAGGATCATAATCTAAAATGTATTGTTTAGCAAATCGAGAGAAGACCTGGCTTGACAAAATGGGGTGAATTGGAAATGATGGCATTGATGAAAAGTATGATGTAATAGGGTATAGCAGATCAACGTGGTTGACAGTTCTCACGACGGGCGTGTAAATATAGAAGGATATGGCCTTGTTTAGGCAGGACGAGATTACCCACAAAAAAGGCTAAAGGGGCGAGGAGTAGTGTATACTGTTTAAAAAGAATTGCAGGCCAAATTTAAAGAAGATTTGATAACTGGCGATGTGGATGTTAAAGTGGCGGCAATATGGGTGGGACTTAGGCAACAGGAAAGGGGGTAGTCCATGTTGGTGTCTGACTAAAGCCGCCAAATGACTAGCAGATGAGGAGGTGAGTCAACTTCATATGCAGTTGGCAAGGCTGAAGTTTGGGGGTGTGCTCATTATGGGGGACTTCAATTACCCTGACATTGATTGGTGTGGGTGGAACTTCCATCACCAGAAAAAGGCGATGAGTGCCTGAATTTGCGACAGGATAATTTTCTCTCACAGGTGCGTTGAGGTTCTACTAGAAAAGGAGCTTGTCTGGATAATGGTAATATCGAACATTGTGGAGCGCCAATATAGATAGTAAAGGTAACTGGAGGCCTTAGAATAGTTGACCATGAAATGTGGCATTTGGACTTTGTTATCGGGAAGGAAAAAGTGAGCTTGGTAACAAAGAATTTAATTCAGGAACGCAAATTTCCCAGGTTTTAACAAGCAAGCTCTTCAGAATGTCAACTGGGATAACGTATTACAGGTAAATGTACTGACAGAAGGGACTGTGGTCAAAGGGGATTTTAAGTGTATATAATTTTAATTATTACCTAGGAAATGAAGAGTAACAAAAATAAATCTGCGGACCCATTGTGGATGAATCTGATGAAAGCGGCAAGGCCACTATGGTAAGGAGAAAAAGGCATTTAAAAAACCTTTAAGGCCGAGGGAAGGAAGTGGGACGGAAAGGGCCTTTAGGGAGTATAAAAACTGTAACAAGGAGTGTAAGAAAGCAATCAAACTAGATAAAATTAATACTGAAGTTGGACGCTGAAGAAAGCATCACCTAAGCCTCTAAACATTTTTTTAAGTATATTTAATAGTAGAAGATGAGGATGAGAATGTGCACCATTAATTAATGGGGATAAGTTAGTTACGGAGGATGGCGATTAAAGCCAAATGTTTGAATAATTTTTTTTCCTCTGGATACATATAGACGATCCAAGTACAGATATCCTAGAGTATAGTCGAAATAAAGGTATACAAGATTCAAGTTCACTTTGTTTTAAAACCGAGGATATGGTACAGAAAGAACTAAATAAGGTTAATATAGTAATATTCTTCCTGGTACCGGTATTAAAATTACATCCTAGTTTGGTACTTAGGGAGCTAAGTTCAGTGTTATTAGGGCCATTGTTTTCTATTTTTGCTGATTCCCTCTGTCCGGTGGTTGTGCCTATGGATTGGAAAAAGGGCTGATGTTATTCCCAATATTCAAAAAAGGGTAGTCGTTCACAGCCGGGTCATTACAGGCCTGTAAGTTTAACTTCAGTGGTGGGGAAGATCCTGGAAAGTTTAATAAGGGATCATGTTCTAGAGTATGTTTCAAGGCTGACATTATAAGTGTAACCAGCATGGATTAGGGGGAAAGTCTTGTTCAAAACTACACTGCTTGGCTTGTATGAGGAAAGTAGTAGGAAATTTAGACTCTGGGTTATAGCAGTAGATGTAGTTTCCTTGGATTTTGCAAGGCTTTTGATACAGTCCACCCCATAGGCGAATAATGAATAAGCTAGGTATGTTGGTCTGGGGTCACATTTGTACAGGCATAGAAAATTGAGTTAAAGAATAGGATGCAGAGAGTAGTGTTAATGGGGCTTCATCATTATGGACTAAAGTGCTAAGTGGGGTGCAACAGGGTTCGGTTTGGGCGCTTCTATTTAATCTATTTATAATGATTGGAAGTGAGTATTGTCAGCAAGGGTTCTGTGTTTGCTGACGACACAACAACTTTGTCGACATTAAAACTTCAGAGGATTGCAATCGTTGCAAGGGGATGCTAGATAGAGTTGATCACATTGGTGCTGCTAAGTGTGCAGATGAAATCAATGTTGATAAATGTAAAGGTGACTGCATTTTGGACTTAAAACTACTTGTGCTATTATACTATAAATAGCTCTGTGTAAGTGCATCCCTGTTGGAAAGGGATCTTGGAGTTTTGGTGGATAACAAAATTAAAGGTAGAAAGCCAGGGCCAGGCGGCAACAGCCAGAGCCAGGCTGGTATGTATTGTACTAAAGAGAGGTATGGATTCAAGGGAGGAAATGTCAATTCTCCCTCTTTACAAAGCAGTGTAAGGCCTCATTTGGAATATGCAATGCAATGTGGAATCCTGTGTACAAAAAGGACATCTTTGAAATGGAAGGTTCAGAGAAGGGCAACTAAATTAATAAGGGGGGAATTGGGGGGCTTGAATATGAAGAGAGAATGGAAAAGTTACAATTATGTACGCTGGAGAAAAGGCGCTGCGTGGGTATGCTTATGTGGTATAAATACCATTAACGGGCCATACAATAAACTAATCTGGGGCATGCTTCACCAAGAGAACATGTCAAAGGACACGAGGACTCCCTAAGACTTGAAGAAACAGGTTTAGGCTCAAGCTCGGAAGGGTTTTCACTGTGAAGAACGGTAAGCTATGGAATTCTTCCAGGGACGTTGTAACTGGCAGGTTCATTTACCGTCAGTTTCAAAAAAAAGGGATGGAGTTTCTGCAAACAAGGAATGTTGCAAGTCTGTATTGATACATAAAGTAGAGTTGATCCAGGGGAAATTTCCGATTGCCCACTGGACGTCAGGAAGGAATTTTTCCCCCTCATAAATTTGGTGGGGTTTTTTTGCCTTCCTCTGGATCAACAGTTAGGCAGGAAATGAGGGGATATGGCTAGATGGGTTGGACCTGGATGGACGTAGTCTTTATTCAACCTCAAATACTAACTATTACTAACTAATTGGCAATCGGAAATTTCCCGGATCAACTCTACTTTGTATCAATAACAGTTAAATTGCAAACAGTCCTTCTTGCAGAAACTCATCCAGCTTTTTTTTAAAATGGCCAATGAACCTGACCATAACAACGTCACTGGAAGACGTTCAATAGCTTTATGTTATCACAGTGAAAAAAAACCCTTTCCGAACTTGAAGCTTTAACACCTTTTTTCTTCAAGTCTTACGATGGACACGTTTCTCTGAAATGCTTCTTGGTGGAACAATTGCCCCAGATAGTTTATTGTAGGACCCATTTATGAAGTTATTACACAGTAATCATATTCCCCACCAAGTGCCTTTTCCCAGAGGTAATAATTGTTCACTTTCCAGTCTCTATTCATATTTAAGGCTCCCCAATCCCCTATTTACATTCCCTTAGCTGAAACCTTTCCATTTCAAAGATTTCTTTTGTACAACAGGATTCCAAAAATTGCAATGCATATTCCCAAATGAGGCCTTACCAATTGCTTGTAAAGAGGGGAATAACATTTTCTCCCTGAATCCATACCCTCTCAATACCATGCTGGCTGCTGGCTGTGCGGCCCTGGCACTGGCCTTGCTTCCTTTAAAAGTTTTTATCACAAACTCCCAAGAGTCCCCCTGCAACGATTGCCATCCTCTACAGTTTTTAATGTCGACAAAGTGGTGTGTAGTCAGGCAAATAACACATAAACCTTGCTGACAAGACGCACTTCCAAATCATAATAAATAGATGAAATCGAAGAGGCCCAACACCACAGAACACTGTGGCACCCCACTTTAGTCCATAAAGATGAAGGCCCATTAACAAACTACTCTCTGCATCATATTCATGAACCAATTTTTTATCCGTGTAAAAATGTGCCTCCCCAGACCACCAGCTTAGCTTATAATTAGTCGCCTATGGGGGACTTTATCATAGCCTTTAAAAATCCAAGTAAACTACATCTACTGCTGATGCCAGAGATCTAAAGTTCTAGACTTATTTCCTCATAAAAAGCCAAGCTCTAGCTTATAGCAAACAATGCCAGGTCGCAACGGCTAGAGTAGCAAGATATTGTTCTTGTATAAAAAGGGGAATAGATTTAGAGAGAAAAATATTATTCTCCCTCTTTACAGCCAATGGTAAGGACTCATTTGGGAAAATGCGGGGTGGTTTGGATCCATATACAAAGGGACATCTTAGAAATTGAAGGCAGTTCAGAGAAGGGCAACTAAATTAATAAGGGGAATGGAGGGTGCTGGAATAGGCAGGCAGATTAGACAAGTTAGGCTGTTTACATGGAGAAGCGACCGTTTACGGTGGGGACATGATAACCTTATACAAATTATATTAATGGCCCATACAATGAACTCTTCTGTGCATTGTGTACTAATAGGTACATCAGAGGACTCGTGGATATCCTTTAACCCTTTCCACTGCCACAGATCGTAGATTCAAGATCTGGTGCAGTGAATGCACAAAAGCCAACAGATCGGGAAGATACGATCTGGGCTTTCCCCCCCCAAAAAATTTTTTCCCCCTGCTAGGCCGATCGGGGGGCAGCATTCAACTGCCCCCTATTCCCTCGATCCCCCTTCGGTTTCGTCCAACTCGAGGGGGGATCAGGAGATATCCGGCATTGAAGTCTTATTACCTTGAAGCTGCCGAGTCCGGAGGAGGAAGCTGAATGGGAGACACCGTGACATTCACAGAACTTCCTCCTTCCACGGGCTGCCCCATATGGAGGGACACGCCCCCGGTGGTCAAGTGGAGGTTACTGCAGCATGATCTATGGAGATCTGATGCAGTCCCTAAGTATAGTACAAGCTGTCAAGCGGACAGATTACTATACATTTTGTGAATGGAACTCAAAGTCGATTCACAATAGGATTTTTTCTAGTCTTTGCTACTTAGCGACGAATTAGAAAAAAAATGGGGACAGGATCAAAATTTGGTGATCACTTCTGATCAGCCAATTTATTGATCTTTGCCAAGAATGAAAATCACTTCATGGAAAAATGATTTCAGCGGAATGTGATTTTCCGATCGGATTTCGAATGGAAAAACGGGCATTTAGCCCGTTATTCCAAGTTCGGTATCTTACATAAGATGATTTGATGATCATCTTTGGATGATCCCCAAAAAATAGGGGGAAATGCACACAAAATAAAAATTCTTAAAGTGAGACACACAAAATTTTTTTTTTAACCTAAAAACTATAAATTAGCAAAAAAAATGTCTGATCAAGGTCCCAAATGTACACGGGGATATCGCTAAAGTAAACGCGGATCATTATTGTTCGATTTCAAGGGAAAACTAAGCCTATTTTATAGGGAATTTTGCAGAAGATGGTACCAAAAAACGACCAGATTAACTTTTAGGATCAGTAAAAGTGTGCCAAAAATGTGGGGAATCTCAGACTAATGCGTCACAAAATTCCACTAAAAGGGGGGAGTGGGATAGGGGGGGATAGGGTGGGGGTGGGTTGTGGCGTTTTTTATTTTTTATTGTAATTGCCAACCTTGCGCATGGATCCCATTTGAGCTAGTGGTGGCCCCGTCTCTGTTGCACCCACCAATGACATACAGTTTGTTCAGGACATGTGGGTGAGATTGACGTTTAGTGGGTTTTTTTACTTGCCAAGTGGGTTTAGGTAGGATTTAACCATTGAGTCCTCTTATTTTATTTTTTTTCACAAAATCTTCTAAAAGCACGGACTTCTTTGGATCAGTGGGTCTGGATTCTTCATGGATGTATGAAAGCATGGCATATGGTAACGTAGATGAAGGTGTTGTAGATTCCAAAAATATATAGTTTGGGGGGAATTTCCAGTTTTGGGATGTTTCCTTAGAAAAAGTGTAGGATGTTCAAATTAAAGAGCACTGATTCTTTCGGGTAATTGCAGTTGTGCAGCGTACATTGTGAGCTAGTGGTGGACCACGTCTCTGGTGCATCCAAGCATATGGCATAACGTTTGATTCAGAACATGTGGAGATGATATTTAGTGGGGGGTTTTTATTTCGTGGGGGTTTTTGTTTTTTTTGGCCATTTCCAGGTTGGGGCTGTTTGAATTAAAGAGAACTTTGATTTTTTTATTGTATTAACTTGGCATGCGTCCGACTTGAGCTAGTTGGTGGCCAGTTCTGTGTACATCCAGCATATGGCATACTGTTGATTAGAACATGGGGAGAGTGATATAGGGGGGGGTTATTTGTGGGGGCGTTCCAAGTGTTGGGGCTGTTTGGAAAATTACAGAGACTTTGATTTTTTTTTGTAATAAACTTGTGCATGGTCCCATTTGTGAGCTAGTGGTGGCCACGTCTAGTGTGCACCCACACATATGGGAACGTTGATTCAGAAAAAGTGTGGGAGAGGATATTAGTGGGGGGGTTTATTTGTGGGGGGCTTGTCCAAGTTTTGGGGCTGTTGGAGGTGAATTACAGACAACTTTGACTTTTTTCTGTAATTACACTTGTGCATGTGTCCCATGGAGCTAGTTGGTTGGCCACTCCTGTGTGCACCCACCATATGGCATACGTGTGATGCAGGATAGTGGGAGAGTGACTGTAGTGGTGTTTTGCTTGCAAGTTGGTTAGTAGGATTTCTCCGTGAATTCTTATTGGATTTTTCACAAAACCTCCTAAACAAACAGAGTTCGGGGGATCACTGGGGTCGTGGAATGATTCTGGATGGTGAAAGCATGGCATCGTAAAGTAGCGGAAGTGTGGTGTAGATTCCAAAATATAGGTTGATTGGGGGGAATTTCAATGTTTCTGGATGTTTCCTAGAAAAGTGTAGGCTGTTCAAATAAAGAGCACGGTGCTTTTTTCTGTAATTGCATTTGGGCATTGCGTCCCATTTGAGCTAGTTGGTGGCCTGGGTCTCTGTGGCATCACACATATGGCATACCGTTTGATGCGGATATGGAGGAGCTGGAAATTTAGTGGGTTTTGATTGTCAAGTGGTTTAGGAGGATTTCATCCTGTCATCTATTTTATTTTACCACAACCTCCTAAAAACACAGAGTCTTGGATCAGTGGGGTCGGAATTCTGTGTATGTATGAAAGAATGGCATGTAACGTAGTGACGGTGTGTAGATTCCAAAAATATATAGTGTGTGGGGGGAGGAATTTCATGTTTCTGGATGGTTCTTATAAAAAGTGTAGGCTGTTCACAGTACAGCGCACTTGCTTTTTTTGCGTGTAATGAGATTTGTGCATGCGTCAGTTACTTCTACGCCAGATGTAACGGGACACGCACCTTCCAAAAAGTTAAACTTTTGTCTCGTCGGTCCACAAGGTATTTTCCCAAAAGTCTTGGCAATCATTGAGATGTTTTTTTAGCAAAATTGAGAAGAGCCTTAATGTTCTTTTTGCTTAAAAGTGGTTTGCGCCTTGGATATCTGCCATGCAGGCCGTTTTTGCCCAGTCTCTTTCTTATGGTGGAGTCGTGAACACTGACCTTAATTGAGGCAAGTGAAGCCTGCAGTTCTTTAGATGTTGTCCTGGGGTCTTTTGTGGCCTCTCGGATGAGTTTTCTCTGCGGTAATTGGGGTAATTTTGGTCGGCCGGCCACTCCTGGGAAGGTTCATCACTGTTCCATGTTTTTGCCATTTGTGGATAATGGCTCTCACTGTGGTTCGCTGGAGTCCCAAAGCTTTAGAAATGGCTTTATAACCTTTACCAGACTGATAGATCTCAATTACTTTTGTTCTCATTTGTTCCTGAATTTCTTTGGATCTTGGCATGATGTCTAGCTTTTGGTCTACTTCTCTGTGTCAGATAGCTCCTATTTAAGTGATTTCTTGATTGAAACAGGTGTGGCAGTAATCAGGCCTGGGGGTGATTACAGAAATTGAACTCAGGTGTGATAAACCACAGTTAAGTGGTTTCACTTTTCAATCACTTTTTCACACAGGGCCATATAGATTTGGAGTTTTTTTTCTCACTAAATAATAAAAACCATCATTTAAAACTGTATTTTGTGTTCAATTATGTTATCTTTGACTAATAGTTAACGGTTTTTGATGAGCAGAAACATTTAAGTGTGACAAACATGCAAAAGAATAAGAAATCAGGGCAAATTTACTGTATGTTCAGCCCAGCCCGCCCCAGCCTGTCCAGATAAGCAATGCAAATTATCAGTTGTAAATCACTGTTTAAACCCAGAAGGACAAAGTAAAACACAACACTAAAATTTTTACCTTTTGAACAGTCTGAAACAATTAAGCTAACACACACAAATTTGGTCTGTTTTATAGTTCAATGGCTTGGGCAGCATATTCCTATTAAGTTAAGCTCCTATATGTATTTCACTGAAAATACTACTAGCACTTATCTTTTAATGAAAAAACAAAACAAACAAAAAAAAACACTTACTGCTAAATCTCTTTCGATTTCTGCTGCTAGGAACCTTCATCCTCCACGCTTGGAACGTCTCCTGCTGCTGTGATGATGTCACCCCATTCAAATATATGTTGTCTAGGGGAGAGGAAATGGGTCCAACTGCGGAGGATGATGGTCCTAAATATGATGGGGAAGTAAAAAAATCAGAAGAAATTTATTGGAAAGCGCAAATATTTTAATAATTAAATATAGCAGTTTACTTTACAAAGGGGTTTGGGGGGCAACCACCAGCTAGGTAGGGTCAACTCTAGCAATTGCCCATAGCCCTGCCTCGCGCTTAAAAGAACATTTTGCGACATTTAAAACATATATTGTTCCATACTTTTTCCTATGATATAATGTAATAAATCCAAATATACAATGGTACAGAAGAAGGAATCATTACAACATTACGAAAAACACTTAAGGGAATAATTTAAAAAAAAAAAAATTATGTGCAGAGCTTAGGAATATTCTGAAATCTAATCAGTCCTTTGGCTACATAAAACGTATGGCTCACTGAAACGTGTGATGTATTGGAAAAAAATTTAAGCACCTCATTTAAAATAGAATATATGCCAGTGATGGCAAACCTTTAAGAGACAGACAGGGAGATATAATAAAAGTTCTTATCGTTAAAAATAAAGCTAATTTTGACCCAACCAATCAGATGGTTGCTTTCAACTAGTAAATAACCTCTAACTGGTTGGGGCAAAATTAGCACCATTTTTAGCGATAAGAACTTTTATTACATCTGCCCAAACTGCAGCCCAAAACCCACTTATATATTGCACAGTGCCAACATGAAAAAAAAAGCAACTCAAAACAGACAGATACAGTAGATATAATTGATTGCAGATTAACATTGAATGTTGTTTGCACAATACATTTTGATACCCAGATGAAGTGTACTCCTCTCACTTTGATTTGAGGCTGGATCAACACCAGGGCAGGGTGTGTTTGGAGGATTTTACCTACCTTACGGATTATTGTCAATTGTCAATAATGTGTTGATCTCTCTTGTTACCAGAAAGGCCAAGTCTCTCTGCCTTTCTGGTAACAAACTCTGGTGAATTCTGCTGTGCATGAGTGCCCACAGAAAGGGGACTCCTCTAACACACGTGCCATAGGTTCGCCACCACTGATATATATTAGAAGTCAGGTTTTTTTTTCCATGACCAGCAACCACCTATTTTAATATGGCTATGAAACTCTTCAGTGACTTTTAATATACCCAAAAGCTAATGTATTTCCTATTTAGCAGATATCATAAATTAAAAAGAGTAACCTGTAAAAAGAGTACATTTAGTAAAAATTGCATTTAACACTGAATCAGGATTTAATAAGAGGTGCAAAAATCTGCCTAAGCTGTTTATTTGATAATATTTTTTTTACTGGTCTACTAAAATGAGAAAACATTTCGGACTGGTTGCTGCATATTAAGAACAAAGCTAATGATGTGTCACTTACCTGGATATTCTGATCTATTTCAGATACAGAGATTCAAACTTTTAAAAAGCAAAATGTTGGGGGAGAAGTTCCTTCGGCACAGAATGTAATGTAAGCGACGTGTGAGTGGGGACATGATAAACTTATACAAATATATTAATGGACCATACAATAAACTCTCTGGTGCATTGTTCGCTAATAGGTCATATCAGTGGACTCGTGGACATCCTTTACGATTAGAAGAAAATAAATTTTATCTTCAGGTTAGGAAAGGTTTCTTTACAGTGAGAACAGTGAAACTGTGGAACTGTCTTCCAGCAGATGTGGTAATGGCAAGTTCATTAAATAGCTTTAAAAATGGCCTGGATACATTTCTAAAACTAAAAAATATTGAGAATTGATGGTATTAATACATATACTGTAGATCTGGTTGATCAAGGGAAAATTTCCGATTGCCGTTTGGAGTCAGGAAAGAATTTCCTCCCCCTTTTTTTAGCTGGGTTTTTTGCCTTCCTCTGGATCAACTGTTAGGAATGGTTAAAAAAAAAAGTGAATAGGTTGGACTTGATGGACGTATGTCTTTATTTAACCTCAATTACTATGATTACATTAGGCTAATAATCATTACAGTTGGTCTTCATTTAACCAAAGTTTTATTTTTTTTCAACATGACTGACACTAATTACTTATAACTTCACGCAAACCTGATTTATCTTAGCTAGTAACATCCAGTCCAACATTTTTAGCCTAGTCATGGGCCCTTATCTAACAATTGATCCAGAGGAAGCCAAAAAAAAAACTGCTGAAAAGGGGGGAGATTCTTCTTGACTCAAAATGGCAATTGGAAACTACCGTATATACTCGAGTATAAGCCGAGGTACCTATTTTTACCTGAAAAATAAGTAAAAACCGATTGACTCGAGTATAAGCCGAGGGTAGAAATTATGACCATTATTGCCTTCTGATTCTGTATTTTTTTGAGGCTTAAGTTGCCCTTTAAATGGACAGCAGAAGAAAGAAAGTCAAACACTTTATGACTCTGCCATTAAGGAAGCCTGGGTCTAGTAGCATGGGCAGGTGGGCAAACTAGGGGCACGTCCTCCTGTAATTTCCCAGCTAGCAATGTATAACCAGTCTATCAAAAAGTGACATTGCAGAGCCCCCGCTCCCTAACCGAGCCCTGTCTTGGCTTCTTACCCACAGCTGTAGGGAGAGGTTACCAGTAATTCCATACAGCGTTCGGTACCAAATATGCCATGTTATTGTACCTAGCAGAGTCTCTCCTGGCTGCACCAGCTGCTGCTCTCTGTGTATGCCTGTGCCTCCATTCCATACACAGTGTGTTAGCTGCCTAGTTCCCTGAACACTTCTATGCTTTAGGTCTGCTGCCCACTCCTGGTCTCCGTCCTGGCAGCAATGCAGGGGGCCATTTTTATGGGTTTTTCTGTCCATCACGATCCCCTAGTAGGTTTAACGATCTGCTGTAGTAAGACACTGACTTTCCCCTTTCAGAGCTGCCGGTAATAGTAACATTGTTTCATCTATTACAAGTGCTGATTAGCAAGGTGAATAGATGAAACAATGTTGCTATTACCGGCAGCTCTGAAAGGGGAAATTCAGTGTCTTACTACAGCAGATCATTTAACCTACTAGGGGATCGTGATGGACAGAAAAAACCATAAAAATGCCCCCCTGCATTGCTGCCTTAAGCATAGAAGTGTTCAGTGAACTAGGCAGCTAACACAATGTATGGAATGGACGCACAGGCACACAGAGAGAGCAGTGGTGCTAGGGGATCGTGACAGCCGGGCAGAGAAAAACTTGAAAGCGGTGTCATGCAGGAATCCCTCCCTGTGGGGCCCCTTAAAGAAGTCAGGGTCCTGGGCAATTGCCCAGTTTACCCAGCCCAAAAGGCCCTGCTGCCCAGAAAAGTTAACACTTGTTGCTTCCTGGGAGGAACTTGACCCGAGTATAAGCCGAGCTTACATTTTCAGGCTAATTTTAGAACCTGAAAATCTCGGCTTATACTCGAGTATATACGGTATATGTATTAATACGAGTAATTTTACATTGGTTATATTCAGTAAAAACATTTTAGTAAGAACAGTAAGAACATTTCCAACCCGCTCTTGAAGGATATATCCACTTGTAAAATAGAATTTTATTTTTTTTTCATTTTAATTGAAGAATGGGAGGTGAAGGAGCGGTCTTGCCTCCTGTTCCTCAATTAATCGATCTGGAGCAGATAGGGAAGTTACAGTATTTACTTACAAATGCAACCCTGCACTGCTCCTCTGACAAGTTCTGACGGAACTTGCAGCTTGCCAACTCTGTTGGCGCCTGTCAAAGTAGTAAGTACTGTAACTTCGCTGCCTGCTCCTGATCGTTTTATTAAAGAATAGGAGGTAATCTATAGCTCCTTTACCTCCCGTTCTTCAATCAAACTAAAAAAACAAACAAAGCCTATTGATACCCTTTGAAGCTATTTAATAAACTTGCAATTGTCGCATAGTCTGGAAGACTGTTTCGTTGTTCTCACTGTAAAAAAAAAAAAAAACTAAAATTACCTATTAGTAGTCCCCACGCAAACGTCTCTTCTCTAATGTAAACAGTCCTAGGCTGTCTAATCGGCCTGCATAGTCAAGCTCCACCATTCCCTTAATTATTTTAGTTTCCCTTCCAATAATCCAAATGAGGCCTTACCAGTGCTTTATAATCAGAGGGAATAATATTTTTCTCCCTTGGATCTATAAGCCTCTTTATACAGGACAATATCTTTCTAAATGTGTATGACAAACACAGTTGTAACTTTTTCCCTTTAAAACTGAACACATACAAAATCTAAATACTGCAAGGATAACTATCAGTTTAATAAATGCATGCTGTAAGGTTACACTACGATGAATGCTGCTTGCCATTATCATGCCTGTAATGGAAAAAATGACCAGAATTTCAGCATGATAGTTAATCATACCCTTCCAACATTACCCCTTTAATAGTTTAAAATTATACAAACAACATAGTGCAGAGTTGCAGATTTGGAAAATGTATTGGACTTGATCTCAGCACAGCTCTGTGCAATGCATTTCTTAGATGTCCTTACATCATGGGTGTGATGCACTGCCTGAACAGCCCAAAAAATGACAATTACAACTTAAGCATTAAATTCTCATTCCAGTAACAAGTTCCTGTTCTTAATGGGAGAAATTGCTACAAAAATGTAGTTTACTTTTTTGGACAGCTGTGTATGCTGGTATCTGTATGCTCTGTTAAGGATAATTTGTGTACATATGCAGTGGTTAAAAAGAGCAAACTTGTTAAAATGGATTAACAGCCATTTTGGACTAGGTTAGTGATTATGCAAGGGGAGTGGTAGCCTCATTATAAAAGAAAGACTTGGTTTAAATGAAGTTGTGTATGTAAATAGGGTAAGACCGTGCAGCAGTAACTAATTCCCCAAGCATTTATTATTTTACTTTAAAACTCTGTATCTCTCAAATGCATAAAAAGATCCAGGTAATTGACATACCATTATGCTCATATAAAAATGGGCTTTTCCCTTTATTTTTTGACTGAAGTTGTCCTTTAAAATATGAAAAGCATGCAATTTGATCAAGCCATCCATTCTAGACTGCAGGATCAACCTTGATTTACTGACATGTCCAATAACTCAAAAACAAATTTTAGGGAGTGTTTGGTTTTGTTAGAAATTACGATTAGATTTTGAACCGATCAACCAAAATATTGGCAGTGTTTGACTGTGCTAATATAAAAATATCTGTAAATCTAAATTACTAGTATAGTGTATGAAATATTTTACCTTGGTTGGAAGTATCGTGATTGTATCCTGCTTCCTCTTCAGCTGTGTTCTGTACAAAATAAAGCTGCTCAGGAATCATACTGGCTACCTTTTCTTTCAATGCTTGATGACTGTTAGACTCAGGCCCACAAAGTTTTCCCTTTTCTCTCCTTTCATGGGCCATGATCTTTTTGGTCCTTGCTTTGATGTTCTCCCAACATTTCTTCAGCTGCTTAAAGTCCCTTAATGACACACTAGGTTGGGAGTTGTATTCATGGGCTAGAGCCTGCCATGTGCGCTGCTTTAAAGCAATAGTCCGAGCATCGCTCTTTTTACATTCAAGGACATACTTGTACTTTTCCACCAGAGCCAGCAAAACGCTTTTCTCCAGCTCTGAGAAGTATTTGGCAGGCTTTAGCACTTCGTTGTTTTGCATTTTCCAAAGAAAGGCAGACTCCCTAGTAAGGAGGATAAACTGGTTGTAATTAAAATGAATAAACCAGATGTAAGTAAAATATTACATGTGCATTTTTAAGAAACAGTTTTAATTGCATGTGAATAGCCACTGTATAGTTTTTTTTTTAACAGTTTAACATTATGTCTACGCATTAATATTTTTGCAAAAAAACAGTGTTATGATAAACCCCCCTAAATCCTATTGTATTAATATTAAAAGGTACTCATACAACTAAGGTTGCAAATTCATCTCCGATTCCATGAGAATTTAATTGTGCATTTGCCCTTATTCGCACATACACAGTAAAGATAATTGCATATATTCTTCATATGGAATAATCGTTTGTTTGGCCTATACACATAACAATGTTATCAGCTTCCTCTACTATATCAAAGGCTCTGGTCCCACTGATGCTCTTCTTGCAGAGCGTGTCTTCTCATTGGCCGGATTGCTGACAAATCGAGGTGGCAAAGAGAACTGGAGCAGTAAAGGCAACTTTAGGTAAGTAATGCTGCTTATCCTAGAAGAACCCACAAGTAAGGACCTAGGAGTTTAGGTCCTTACCCTGGGTACAATGCATGTGTGTGACATGATCCAGGGCTCATTTCACAGGAAAGATTGCAGGCTTTTATTTAACCCTAACTTGTTCAGAGACCACAGTTTTCCTTTAAAATTATGCCGTCTGTATACATTTTTTTTGTAGATCTATTTGCTGGGATGAATTCATGTCTATGCAATTGGCTACCTAGAAAAGCTAGATTGGCTCCTAAAATTGCATCACTTATGTAAAAGACAATTTGTCAACCCCTGGTTACAACCTGACCCAAAAAGCGCTCAGTCTAAAAGATTTGTCATGTCCATAAAATGGATTAGAATTTTTAGAAACATATATATATATATATATATATATAAATGTATAATAAATACCGCACTCCCTCTCCTTCAAGTAACAGGGCGCAGGTACTCAGCGGGTCATTTGCTAAATGGCCCTGTGGTATATAAAATGTGATACAACACCGCTATCCAAAGATCTTGCTTCATCAATTCTTTATTATGTGGCTGAACTGTATACAAGGCGACGTTTTGGGAACCATCTGTCCCTTTTATCAAGCCCACAAACTGTAATTCAGTCATTGTCATCCAGGGGAACCAAATAGGATACACCTGCAGGCAATCTTGCCACAAAGTGCAGTTAGACCTAAACAAGCACCAATGGACAACTTGAATCCCCAAACAGGATCCAGATTGACATGCTAGGTTCATACTTATATATATATATTAATATATACCACAGGATGCTCAAGATTTACAGTTGCTGTGAGGTTAGGACTTGGGAGCACAGGATACTGATACATTCTGGAATAAAGCCATTTTTCATGCTTTAGCGATTCCTACCCAAGGGCTCGAACATGCAAGTGATCCATCTGTTCTTTCACAGCTATAACACTATTGGAATACAAAAGGAATATATAGGTCACTTTAGGCAGTAGGTCATGAATGTTACCAAACTTGTCCTCCCTTTCCTATCTCACCTAAATGCCAGCTATGATCCAGAGAGTTGAAGTGGAATAAACCTACAGCTCTTGGATGGCCCCCACCACCCCAAAACTTACAGGCTGGAAAAATATGGTGACCCAAATGCTCACGTACCTAAGAGTAATACACATAAACAGAGGATCCCTCGACAAATACAATAAAATATGGTCCTGCACACATAGAACTAGCATAACACGCAAACCTCTACCAGCACCCTCAAACAATCTATGAAAATGAACCAATGATTGATTGCACATGCTGAACGATTCTCTAATCTATGCTTTTTTTTTTCCTGTAAACTTTGATACCTTTTCTAAAAAAAAAAATAAGTTAAAAAAAAAAAACCTACAGCTCCAAGAATAGACCCAGGAAATCCTGCCACAATGTGCAGTTCAAACTTAACAGCACCATCGGGCAACCTGAGATCGTATACAGGATCCAGATTATCATGCCAGGTTTATACTTATTTGTATTTACCACAGCAAGTTCCAGATTTACAGTTGCTTTGGAATTAGGACTTGGGAGCACAGGGTACTGATTAGCTTTATAGATTAAGGTGAGGTTAAGGGAGCCTTCTTAAATACAGAATACAGCCTTCTTATAACAGAATGTACCTCACTGCCTCATGTTATTAATATATAAATATTGTTTTAGAGACATCCAAAGTCATTTTATTATAAACAGACATCACTGAATTTTCTCTCCCAAGTATGAATTTGATTGGCTAAGACTGTCATGTGTTTTACAAACAGCACATAATTGGGTGTAATACAGGATTCGGCTGGCTTTCTCAATTCAGAATGACTTGTACAATTTCCTAACCAAATAAACAGCATTATGTGATTGAATGTGCCAAATTGTCAACAGTGCCACTTCCCATCAGACAGATTTCTGAATACATTTACCAATTAGTAGTGAATAGAAAGTGCAACTAAACTTAAAAAAATACTTGGGCTAGAAACAAAGTACATAATGCACCTGCTCAGAAGGACATCAGCCTAATGACAGTGAAGATACATGGTTTTAATGTTGTCCCATGGTGGACACCTTTGCTCCACCTCCTGTACCCAATGGTTATCACACATGACCAATAGCCATGCCTTGGGGACTAAGTCAAGGATAAATAATAAATTCATCTCTATTTTGCATAATCTACTGTACAGTAGATTAAAAATAGTAATGCTCTTTTCATGTGCATGCACTAAAACTGTGAATAATATTTTAAAGCACAAGTTTGCTAAATTCTGTTTAAACTTCAGTCTAAGTCTAAAGGTGCCCATACATTAGAACTTAACTGCCAACTGATCCTGTGACATTCAATCAATATTTGCGGAAACCGCCTTTCCCGTACCCAGCATTTGATCGCGATGAAGAACCGCAAGGAAGTTTCGGAAATATTGATTGAATGTCGCAGGATTTTTCGGCACTTGTTTTGTGTGTCCCAGGCTAAACAAACTTACCCTCCAACAATTACTTCTAAAATGTGCTGAAATGTCTGTAGCACTGTAATTAGTCTATTTTCTCAGTTTAAATGGTAGAAAGGACCCCTTTAAGGTGCAAAACATATTGTGCCACATCTTCTGAAATAAATACTGTACTACAGTGATGGACTGAATACCTTCTGAGGCTCTCTCTTGTGTTTTCCATTTCCTGTTTCAATATTACCTGAATGTAGAGCCTGCTAAATCTACTTAAGTTTATTTGGGAAACAAAGGTAATGTGAACATTAAAAAATAAATGTCAGGTTATAGTATAGTATTTGAGGTTGAATAAAGACATACCGTATATACTCGAGTATAAGCCGAGGTTTTCAGTCTTTAAAATTAGCCTGAAATCCCGACCTCGGCTTATACTCGGGTCAAGTAACTCTCTGGCTGCCGATCG